>OY735208.1:66478689-66543689 GCA_963457665.1 Thysanoteuthis rhombus
TTATGCTTGAAAGTTCAACATGCTCATTTTTTTTTTCTTTCATTCGGATGTTTTTTTGAAAAAATTTTCTTTCGTATGTTTTTTCTCCCCATTTTATTGATTCATTCTTTTCCTGTAATTTTGAAAAAAAAATTCCCCACTTCTTTGCAAAAAATCTCGATGAAAAATATTGGAAACTATCATCCACAACTTTCAACATATTTTTCCTCGTTTTTTCCATTGATTTTCCTCCTATTGCCGTGTATGCAGTTGTCACGCTGACTGGTTGCATCGATGGTGCAATAGGGTTCAGAATTAAAGCATCTTATTAACCACCCAGTGCCAAAAAAATCGTTTTAGCGGTGTCGGTTTGCCGTGTGAGTTAATTCGTCACCCGCACAATGGCATGGTGCCAAAAGACGTTAGTCACGTGGCAGTTCTCAGTTAGTGACTAACCAGACCTCATTTTCTTTTTCAAATACCTCATTATGTATTATGAAGAAAAATAATCTGGGTAGTCAAGGAGGAGTTTTGAAAAATATACGCAGAATAAAATCGAGTTTTGAAAAATATACGCGGAATAAAATCGAACAGTGATGAACAAAATAAAGAGTAAGTGTTCAAGTTACATCGGGTTGGACTGTATGCATGATACATACATACATACATACATACATACATGCATACATACATAGGTAAATAGGCTGTCGGATTGATTCGAAAACTGAAAGAAACCTAGGTTTACAGCCTTCTGAACGAATGGTGCTAAACAACAAATAAAAGAAAATACTCATCTAGCAAAAGAAACCAACTAAGAATTAAAGACACAGAGAGGAAAAGGAAGAGAGAGTTTGAGTGTGTGTGAGTGTGAGAGAGAGAGAGGGAGAGAGAGAGACAGAGAGAGAGAAAGAGAGAGAGAGAGTGGAAGAGAGAGAGAATAAAATACAATGGTGTAGAACAAAGTAAAAATAAGAGACTTGGTAAATTTGAGTGTCAGCACAAATGAAAAGGCGCAAACTATACCATGGCGCCGATTGATAACCCAAAATGGAGACATTGATTTTTTAAAAAAGAGGGAAAAAAAATGTAACAATTTAGACGGTGGAATGGAAAATTGAAATTAGTCTGCATATTTTATTTGTGATTCCTTTGTCGCGCGTAACACAAAATATTAAAGATCTATCCTGATTATCAAATCTCTCTCTCTCTCTCTCTCTCTCTCTCTCTCTCTCTCTCTCTCTCTCTCTCTCTCTCTCTCTCTCTCTCTCTCTCTCTCTCACCCTGCAGTATTATAATAAAAAATGCTCGACGTATGTATGGGCAGGAATAATTCATACCATTTGTTATATATCTGCAACAATTTTCTTCTTGTTGCACAGTGGAAATTTCAGACATTTACAAAGTAAGGAATGTTTAACATGCGAAGTATGCGGTAACTAATAAACTCAGATAATGGGTTCCAACTTATACGGAATATTGAGTCAAATTTGAGTTAAGATATTCTTAGTCCTCTGGAAATACATGGAACATTGTGTAAAATTTATTTGTACTCACATCCACTTATTCCCCGCACTCATGGGCGCGAACACAAAAATATGGATCAATCCATAGATTGCTGAAGAGAGAGAGAGAGAAAGAGAGAGAGAGAGAGAGAAAGAGAGAGAGAGAGAGAGAGAGAGAGAGAGATACAGTGGTTAATAAAATGAAGAAATGACAAATACTATGTATACGTTTATTGTTTGCTTCTATGTATACGTCCCATAAACACTGAAACGGCTGAACCCTGAGTCTAAAAATCCATGTATGGTGGTAAGTGGACCAAACAACTAACATGGGATAAGGTGCTTCTGGGTCGGAATTACCAAGCCCGGCCGAGTTGCAGAAAGGGACACCTTTTCACATTAAGTTGCATCGAGTGGTCTTGCAATAATTTGGAGGCTTTTATTTAAATCTATTTGAAATAAAAAGCGATGGAAGTGTCAATACTTCAGTCATTAGGAGATCTGAAAATGGAATTGGTCAACTGAGTCCAGACTCAGGTGGGGGAAAAGTAGCTTCTAGAAGTTTTAACAGATGAGGTCTTCTTGTTGACACTTTTATTTCGTTTGTGGAAGGAAAAGTCAGATGTACATGAATTTTTCTTCAAGTGTTTATGCTAGTAATTTTTTCATGTGCTCAAATCTAGCTACGTATCTTTTCCAAACAAGATCCCTACGTTGACCCTTATCCCTAAGTGAAACACGGCAATAGAACATTAGCACTGTCGGAACATGATGATCTGCGTTGAAATGCAAAAAGTGATTGCCTTAACATCAAATGGCAGATTATTTTTTCCTGAAATTTTTGGGGGTCTACGCGTGAAATTGGACTGATTTTAATTTTCAAAAACAAGTGCATATGACGAATGTATTCGAGAGGATATAAAAAGACGATGAACAATTGATATCTCAGTAGAAAATATGCAAATTCCGTATAAGTAACAAAAACAAACAACAATACTTCATGCGTGTTAATCGATTTAGAATGAATGATACATCATCATCCCGTCCGGTGCTAATCCATGAATGCTAACATTTACACATCGGATTGCATGATCGTATTGATTATTAAAAGATGAGTTGTATAACCCAATATCTCAATAAATTGAACATCCATTCATGTTTTGTTTATTTATTCATTTATTCATTTATTTTTCATTTCGGGAATGAAGGTCACTTTTACATTCGCATAACAAAATAAAGAATACCCTTCGGTAATGTTTTCGGTGTGAGAAGTCTGGTCGAATTCTAGTCCTTTTGTGGAGAACTGTGACGTAATCTAAAATGTAAGTACGCCATGAGCGTCACCCTTGGTAGGAAGAACTCCATCTATCAACAAATACTCAAGGCTGTCGCCGAAAGCAAGACCTGCCTAGTCCGTGGCAATATGCTGAAGGGATTCAGTATCGAATTCCGAGAAGAAAATCAAGTTGGAGGTAAAATCTGTGAAATTGAGGGGAAAAATGTCAGTTCATTTAAAAGTTTTCTAATACAACAAGTGCTCAAACGTTTTATAGATGCATGTGTCTGGGGGTACTTGTATGTACGTAACTATACATAGATACAAAAGGAGTTGAGTGCATATCATCATCATCATTATCATCAGTCTCTAAACGTCAGCCGTTGGACATAGATCTTCCTCATGATTCCTCATACCTTTCTATCGTGGGCGTTGCAGAGCCAGTACTTTATGCATTTGTCCAACTCAGCTCTCTAGATAGTACTCTGCCGGTCTGGTTTTGCATGTGATCTCTTGGGATCCACGTTGTGAATTGTGATATCCATAGGTTGTCTTCCATCCTTACAAAATGGCCAGCCCAATGTCCTTTGAGCTTTTCAAAGGATTCGATGATTCTGGTTGTATTGTGCTATTTTGTGGTCTCTCCATGTGAGGTTGAGCATCTATCTATTCAGTCGCCCACCATAGCAAATACGTCACAAAGTCAGGGCATTGCGTTGGGATAATAGGATCAACCAATAAAAAAAAAGCTCCAACCGACGCGACTTTGGTTGCCAGGCAACCATGGTTGCTGGAGCAACGGCTGTCATGAAAACGTCAGGAGACGTGTTCCTTTAAGTGCAATAGAACAGTGCCGCCCCGTGGCGTAGTGACCCCCTGCAACTGGGCTGAGCAAGACAAATCCAAAAAGCTCCCAATGAACGTAGCAATGTGCAGCCTCTGTATGAACTCATTGGCTAACACATTGCACCTGCGCATTTGGTCACTGATGCTCACCAACACACAATCTTCGCTCAATACAGTAGGCAAGTGCCAGTACCGGCACTCGGACTCTGTCGTGGAACAGATACTATACTTTATCTCATTCCAGAATAAGGGGAAGGGGGCAATCTATTTATTCAATCTCACACTATAGCAAAATGTGATACGAGATCAGGGCTATTGCAACTGTAGTCACGAAAGTGTCAGGACGAGCCGGACATATGCAATGACAGAGTACTGCCCAGAACAATGTGCAGACTCAGTGTACCTTCATTGGCTGATGCATTGCACTGGTGCACTATATCTTTGATGCCAACCATAACATATTTTCCAGTCCATTCAACAAGTGTCAGTGCCGGCACCTTGGTCCCTGCCAGGGAAAAAATACTACACTTTAATCTATGCTGACGAGGCCCACAAAAGTGGAGGGACCAATTTATTTACTCTCCCACCATAGCAATATGTGACACAAGGTGGGGGCTTTACGTGTGGCAGAAAGAAAACACCCATCCAAAAATGGCTCCAGCCGTTGCTAAGCAACCAAAGTATTCGCCACTGCGAAAGTGTCAGGCACGAACCCGACCTATCCCGTTAAGTTCAATGGATCAGTACTGCCCGAGGGTCCAATCATTTACTCTCCCTCCAGGACAAAATGTGACACAAAGCAAGGGCTTTACATGGGGAAAAAAGTGACACCCATCCAAAAATGGCTCCAGCCGATGCGGCTTTGGTTTGCTAAGCAATCAAAGCAACCGCCACCACAAAAGTGTCAGGACTAGCACGACCCTTTTCTGTTAAGTGCGATAGAACAGTGCTGCGCCGGGTGCCGTATTCCCCGTAGCAGGGCCGAGTAATAGGAAAGTAGCCTCAGGACGAATCAAAAGGCTTCAAATCGCATAGCAATGCGCAGCCTTAGTATAACCTCGTTGGTTAACGCATTGAACCGGCACATTCTGTCTTTGACACACACCCTGTCCGGCCCAACTTGCCAGGGAACAGATACTACATTTTGATCATGCAGGAAAGGCCAGACCACAGCAAAATGTGACACTAAGTAGAGCTTAATGGGAGAAATTAGGAGCCCTCCATCCCAAATGGCTCCAGCTGACGTGATTTTGGTCGCCAAGCGACTGTAGTTGCTAAAACAACCTCCATCACGGATCCCTGCAGTTGGGCTGAGTAATAAGGGGAGAGCTTAAGGACGAGTCCAAAGGCCTCCAAGGTACATAGCAGTGCGCAGCCTCAGGAAAACCCCATCGGCTGACTGCACCGGCGCGCTCGGCTTTGACACTACCCACAACCCAATCTCTGGCCTATTCGACGGGCAAGTGTCAGTGTCTGCACCTCAAGCTCTGCTATGGAACAGATAGTACACTTTGATCCTAAAGAGAAGACCATAAAAAACTTGGGGTGAAATAATCCCATCATGAATACGTTGCATGGTTCTTTTTTGCAGGTCTGTCTCTTGCTTAGGTTCTGTGTTTCAGTTTCACTTACCATAGGTTGTTTACTTTCTTTTTGGTATTAATTGCATATTCTTGTTTTTGAAGGTTGAACTTGCTCTGTCAAAGGTTTGTCATCCCATTGTGATTGTTTGCTCGATTTCTCACTGATTTTAGGATCCCAAGAAGATTTTTTGATTCAGGTAGATGTAGTGATCTACTTACTCTAGTTCAGCATCTCTGATTTCGATTTTGATGGTCGTATTTCCGACGAGATTATTGCACATCATTCTCGTCTTTCCAGAGTTCATGTGTAAGCTAACCTTTTTGCTCTCTTCATTTAGTTTGTCTACCATTAGTTGGGTCGGGGCTCGTGTAATTTCTTTGCAAAAAGGGCAATGTTGTCAGCGAATCAAAGATGACCACCGTCTTTCTGTGCCCCTACATATATATATATATATATATATATATATATATATATATATATATATATATATATATATATATATATATATATATATAGAGAGAGAGAGAGAGGTGGGAAAGAGAGAGAGAATCAGGTTTATGATTTCACTTACAAGGGGAAGGTTTTCGATATCAGTGTACATTATATTCAAAGAGCCAGTGTTGGCTCAGGTATCACCTCTCAGTAATGATTACAAAATCAGTCACTGAAAAACAGGAACCTCATTGCTCTACAGATAAATTGTTTGCTACATCCAATGTCATATTTTTCTTCACATTCACCTAATCAAATCTTTCTTTTTTTCGCATCAAAAACTCGTCCTATTCTTAACATTCTTGTCTATCTCACTGATCTTCCAGAGTTTTCGAGGATAAATAGCAACTTGCTAATAGTATATTTCCTTTCACCTCCAACACTTGAATGATATTCCTTTTGAATCGATACATATATCTTATTCTTCTTTTATATCTCTTTTCAAATGTCATACTGACAAAGCCTGTGATTACGTAGGCTTTTGGAAAGGTCATGCTTTCCTGAAAGTGTTGCCTAAAACAACTCTTCCATTGAAAACAACACAATTTCCTGGAAAATCAACAATTTCCTCGTATTTCTATAATCAGTCAGTGATTCGCTATCATCAGTTTTTTCCAAGAAAATATTCATAAAACCATCATTTTGAGAGCTGCAACAATATGAATTTCGTTGTGAACTGTCTTAAGACGTTGCTAGAGCTTTCCTTGCTATGCAGGGATTGAATTACTGATAAGAACTGAAGATGGAGAGATCGAATTTGTATAATGTATAACAGTTTCCATTGAAAACACGTGTGCGTGTTTGTTTTTTTTTTTGTTCTGTTTACTTCAGTAATACTATCAAAGAGTACATTGGTAAAGGGTGTGATGTCGTTTGCTTATAATGTCCAATAACACTGGTCGAAGAATTGGCAAATTGTAGGGCTTAAAAAAGCAACCACACATGATGTATGTTGAAAATTAATAACCATTAGTTCAAAAAATTTTTTGCAAGTAAGATGCAAGAAAAAATTCTTATAACCGATCCATATACGATTTTTACGGCATATAAAATGCATTTCTTTTTACAAACTTTTGTCTTTGGAGATGAACAGTGCGACATTCGGACAAAAATGTTACTGTGCCAATAATGTCAGCAGTCAGTCACCATGATGGTTAATCATGAGAAGATTTAAATGGATATGAGCAAAATAACGTGACCCAATAGATTGGAGGATATAGAGGAATGTTTTCTTGGTTCATTTTGAGAATATGTCCGTTAAAATTGAGGGTGCATCTTATTTGATGGTGCATTATCTACTCGTTGATACATACTTCATTTTGATTTAATTTTCAGTTTTTCTTACACCCCAAAATTCACCTGCGTGTTTTCAAAGAATATGCCACTTCACGTCCATTTCTAACTGCACACGGTTGGGGGTTCTGTTGCTTTTGGCTTTTCGACCCATTTATAACGGTAAGAATGTGTTATTTTTGCTTAATGCTCATTTATCAATGAATATAGATAGTTATTTTGTTACTTGCTCTGTCTGATGAATGCTAAGTGTGTATTTTCAACAATTCAATCTGGATTCATTCCAAGTTAAATAACAGGCAAAACTTAGCGATTGAACTTCATTACCATCAACGTGAGGAATTGGCAAACTTATGTTTCTATACTTGCACAACATGATTTGAATAGAGGATATCAGATATTTTTGTAACAGAGGATCTTTCATTCAGCTGTTACTCATATTTCACACAGTGAGATTGATTTGAGTGCCATCTTTTACAGTTGTTGCAAGTGACCAGATATCTTGAAAGTATGTATGCATCAAATTGCATGTTCTCTTGTTCGTGGAAACGATATGAAAGATGAGATATCTCAGCCAAGCAGCTCGATTCAGTTCCGGGTATCATTGACCATGACCAGATTGAAACCCTGTCAATCTTCATAAGATAATTACCCCAAAGGTCAATACCAGAGATATCAGTTATGTATTGCCTAGTGTGTGAGAAAATTCTGTGCTCACTGTAAGAACAGATAGGTATTTGCCAGGAGATAGAATATCATTTTAAGACTATCACGATCATTAAAACAGAGCACGCATGTTTCGTTACTAAGAATAATCATAACAATGTTATAAATCTGTCAGTCATATATCAGTGTACTTTCCATGAATTTACAGTATATAAAACTTATTAGTGCAAATCAATCATTACCTTAGCTACAATGAACTGAGGATGACTTGAATAAACAAAAAAAAAAGTCTCGACTCGAGATCAAGTAAAGTGTATTCTAAAGCCATGAGAACCCGCTCTATACATTGAAGATTTGCCCAAAACAATCTTTTAGTCTTACTAGCAGATCATCATCATCATCATCATGAATTGCAACTTTGCTACTGGATAGAAGCTTTCCCGTATCATCCAATGATCACTGTTAATGCGCTAATTTATACCATGCCCCCTTTTGCTTCTGTTAGCTGGTATTATGCATTCATTGTATACTCCACTCATTAACTACATCGTTATGCTCCGCTTGTCTAAGCTTCAAAGTTCTCTCTCCGACTTCATTATCAAAACTTGGTAAATGTATGCGTTAAGGGGTATCATAGTCTATTTTCATGGTTCGCTTTAATTTTATCGTTGAACATTACCTTTGTCTTTGAACTGTCAATCTTTTAACCAACTTTTCCCCCTCTATTTGGATCATTTAACGTATTTCAAGATTTTTTAAATGATACTTCAGGAGCATCAGAAGAATTACGATATGAATTGGCTATATATATATATATATATATATATATATATATATATATATATATATATATATCCATTCTGAAGCTTTGATCCCAGAACAATGGTCACATATATATATATATATATATATGTGTGTGTATATATATATATATATATATATATATATATATATATATATATATATATATATATATATATATATATATATATAACCATTCTGAAGCTCGGCAAGTAGTTTCTTGCTGAATCTTTGATCAAAATTAATGATCATGATAGTTATGTCATTTTTAGCACAATACATCAATATTACCGTAAAAGTTCAAACCAACTTCGATATAGACCAGACTTGGTCTTAAGTTCTCAGAATAAAGATAAAACTCATGGGAAACCACTATAAAAAATCAACATGAGGAAATTTGAAAAACTTCCTAGGAAGATTATGTGTCAAAAATGTTTGTGCTTTTGAATCAAATTTGCTTAAAAGATGAACTGCTTCAATATATATATATATATATATATATATATATATATATATATTGAATGAATATAACAGGAAGTATAACTTCTTCATCATCATCATCATCATCATCATCATCATCATCATCATTATCATCATCATCTGTCTTTTATCATGCGTCGTTGGACATAAACCTTCCGAGGGATATACCACGTATATCTATGTCCTTTCCGATATACTGGATTGAAACCAACCACGGTAACAGGCTAGATTTAGAAGAACTTACTCAATTATGCACCATCTGCTTCCAACAAAGCAACTGGGAGAGAAAGCAGCGGAATACAAAAAGCCACTCACTTTGGCATTTAGAGACTGAAAGACTTCCATAAAGGCCATCTCTTTATATTGTGTACACCTTGTATACAGCAGGGTACTGCAGCATATATACAGTCACAGCAATACTGTTATTCAACTGTATATTTTGAAGATTAACAGACAAACTTTATTTACATAAATTTTCAATGAATTTTTTGGTTTGAATGAAAAAATTAGGAAATGATGAATAAAGATACAATATTTTTCCTCGAATTTTGGAAAGGTATATGGCCAACGAGGGGTGCAAAAAAGATGACCGTATATATATATATATATATATATATATATATATATATATATATAATGGGAGACATTGAAACCATAAGAATGACTTGTCTCCACAGTCTAAGATATATCGGCGAAGGCATTCGCTCCCAAATTGATTTGACGGCCATATTAATTGTGTCTGATTAAACTGTCACTAAAGTCTGACATTTAACCAATTTTATGTCTTCATCAATACCCACCAAATGACATGAATTCCGTCCATGAATTGGAGTGTGAATTGATTTAACCCGAATTCAATTTTGGGATGAAACATCGGCACCTTGGGGATCATATCCAGGTATAAATAATAGTTCTCGTTTCAACTAGCAATCTTTATACATGTTCATCAAACTCTTGTCCAAGAACTGGGCAACAAAAGTAAGAACAATCTTCACCTACTTTACAGAGGGAAAACTTTCACTAATTTCTAATATCAAAATATCTGCTCCTTGCTTTTCCTTCAATTGAAGGATGTGAATTATTATCAGCGCTATGTTCGGTACAGACAAACCACCGTTCATGAATATACGTTATTTGGGATGTATCCAGTACAATATTTACGGAGATCATCATTAATCTAAAAAAAATTTGGTGTTGAGTTTGACCTTATAGCAGCCAGGCTCACCCTTTTTTGTTGTTGCTTTCGATTTTTTTTTAACTTTGAATCCATTTTCGTTTTGAGGAGACAAAATCAAAAAAGCCCGAAGGAGATATTTTTTCTCATTTGGGCTTCGTGGTTGAAGCACTTATGCATTAGCTGAAATAACGTGATGGGGAAAAATTAGCAAAGATGTTTGGCGAAACGTGATCCTCTCACACAGCGATCTTTCGAAATGCTTGCTGGGCGAGGCACGCGCAGACATGATAGACAACGGTAGGTAGACATGTTACTTAATGTCGTAATGAGATGGGGGAAGAAAATAAAACACTGGTCTGATAAGTCGCTTAATGGAAACTGTCATGTAACAAATGCATTTTGGCAGAATGTTGTGTTGGGGGTGATCAATAGAAAATAGGTATTATTCATGAATAAGTGACCTCATCTGCATCCTGTTGGTCAGTTATCTCTAAAATATGTGGATTTTCAACAGGAATTGGATGACAAAGAGTAAAAGATCCATTCAACATAAACTTACATCGTAAATTGAATTACGGTGGTTTTCAAAAACAATTTTCCTTTAAACATGATGGGGAGTGAATGTTGGAATTTCAAGCCATCTGGCTTCATTGATGTGGCCTGTACACGTGATACATACATTGACAGCCAGTCAGTGAACAAAACTACTTTAGAGAATGAAGAAACCTACTTCGGCAGTTTTTGTTGCCGTTTTCTAATATAACCCATTTCAACTTACAATGTCAAAGACTTGAAGGTATGAGAGACCACACGCTAAGATACATGGAGTTGGATTGACGCATGTCATAAGAAGTAAGAAATCATACGAGCGAACCCTGCACTTGTGGGTCTGGCGCCAACCCCCTGTATATTTATTAATCTGGTCCTGGTTCTCAGTGTTCTAGTTGCTGTAGTTAAGTGCTTTCAGACAAAAATCTACTTATAGCATGTCCTATCATTCTTTTTTTTTCGTTTTTTATGACATGTTTTTAATTTTATGTATTGAACTTATTTGCCTTGAGTGTATCTTATATAAAAATAACTTTTGAAATGCTATACCTATGTTAACTATATTGTACAGTTTCCAGGTTACATGAAATTATAAAATTAAAAAAAGATTAACAGGAAATATTCTTCCATGTATTCACGTGCAAATCTTGAGAAGTATTGAATAAACTCAACTTATGCAGCTATGTTAATTTTTGTAATTTTCTGAAAAAGATAAACATTTAATAAGTTTCAAACTCACTAACTTCATCAGCTCAATTTTCACCGTTGGATGTAGATGCACTCTTTCTGCGTAAATCTGTTGATTTTTTTCAGTTGAATAAACATGTATTTGAGAGAAAATATTGATATCAAATTATTTCCATTACATGAATGAGCTAAAATTTACATTTACAAATGACAAACGTGAAGACTTGTTCATCAGTTTTATCTTGATTAGTACATGCATGTTCATAACATCTTTCCAGATCAACAGTTTTATTTCCATTGAGAAAAACACATCAGTCTCTTTATTTATATCTTCAGTTTTGAAATAAAGTATCAATTCTCCCTTCCTTTAATCATACTCCCATATCATTTACTCTTGAAGAAGTTTAAAAAAATTAAAAACACTTACTAATGAGTTTTGACTCTATTTTCTAATGCTACATTGATGGATGACCCTGACCAAATAACAGTGATACAATGACTTACGCAAAAACTGATAGTGAATTTTTTTTTTTTTTTTTTTGTGTTCTGGCTGGAGTTAGCAAACCCCATTTACTGGAACAATCACTAAATCAGGGAAAATGAGACACGTTGTCTTGGATAATATTGTATGGAGAACTGATTTCTGTTTTGCTTACGTTTAGATCTAAATAGACCATGGTTCAGCGCTCCCAAGCTTGTTAATTCTTGATTTCAATAAATGCAATGTTACTTATATTCTTGGAAAATTCAATGTCTGCTAAAGTCTTTATATCCTCGAACCAATAGTGGAGAATGCAGTATTAACTGTGTTTTGGGGGCGAATTATACTTTTCCGTGTACATCTTTGGGATGTGTCATTCCTATGGATAAAAGTAAACAGAAAATGTCATATTTCATAAGCTGAAAAATTGAATAACAATTCCATTTAGCATACCTTTCAAGTATTCTAGTCATCTAGAAGCTTAGCTTCACCTGAGGAAAACTTCAAAGAATCAAGATATTGAATGCATTCCAATATCAGTATTAGGGAACTGCTGAACAATATCTCATGTTGAATCATCACTCAGCATATTCTTTTGTATCAAAGAAAGATGGAAAGATTAGATCAGGAAATGTCTTTAATCCAGGGTGTCGTGTTAGATAGCTTCTATTACGATAGTGAATTATTTTATCACTAACCAAGCAATTCTTACAAATCTCACAAAGCCACATTCGAAAGTGAATGTTCAGCAGAATTGAGAATAAAAATGCAAAACAATAAATGCAAATACGTCGAAAGTAAAATGGATTTATGCGTACAACTCTGTATAATTTTCCTTTCTCATTTAATTTGATGCATATTATAAAACATTTATGGAAATATTATATTTCTTAGATATTCGATGGTAAATAATCTACTTGAATCAAAATGAAGCAGTTTTAAACGTGCATTTACAATGTTAGCGAAAGTACATGACAGAAAACGAGTCTAGGCAATTTAGAACAGCTCGAATAAATCGTTCAATATGTTGCAAGTGACACAGGCAGCTAAATGATAAACAACGTTTAAAGATCTATTTTGCACTCATTTGGAACTACATTGTAATAGTGTCAATATCTTCCGAGTGTCTGTGAATCTCATTGACTTAGTTACTACAGGGAATCAATTGTTCTCTTCAATTTCGGGAACGCTGGTGATCTCCTATTTGGAATTATATAAATCAATAGGATACTGCTTAAAAAGCTGATTGTATCATGAACCGTGGCCAGCGAATTCCGTCTGAGACCGTTTCGTAACAATTACCCAGGCTTATCGCTTCGAGTGTTTGTCTACGTCCCTTTGTTTATTGCTATTTCCTGGAGAGGGACTTGCTTTGAAACTGACAATAATTCAACAGTAAAAGCAGTAGACAACGCAAGGGAATTACATTACACACAAGAAGTGAATCTCCATCTAAGCACTACCCTGGTTGTTTTTTGATTATCTCACTGGTAACTATTGGTAAGGAGATGGTCTTACGTATGAACATTGGTATAAAGGAGATAAGTTTTACTCCAAGAAATTTTGTCAAATTTAACCTAAGGAAGTTCAGTACATTTCAATCCGACGAACATTTTTTTTTATCTGAATAATACCTGCAATAAAATTGAAATGTTCACAGAGCCTCCTTTTTTGAACTTGAGAGGTTATTAACTGATATGACAGTCGCTCAGAATATCCGAGTTATTCGTTTTTGTTGTTGGTCCTGTAGTTTCTTCAATGTCGCCGTTCAATGACGGATGAGTATTAGTATAATTCTTTCTATGGAATTGAGTTGAAAAACAAGTACGTGTGATACTATTTTTGCTTTGGTCTGTTGATTGGTTTTCCTTAGATGTCTTTTGCATGTCTAAATCAACAAATCCAGATTCCACTGACAAAATCATATATTGACTATATTGTCTACTAGTCAAGCGATGTCAGGGGGAATCTAAAGCAATGGATTTCATTGTAGCTATTACTTCATCCAACTCAACATTTGCTGTTTTTCTCAGTTCCATATTCCATGGACTAACCTGCTTTTGTCATCAGAAAACTGAACGTTTCAGGCAATTTAATAGACAATTTGTCAGGGAATGATCAGGCGTCACCTTTCCCCAAAAATGGTGGGTATCTGGCGAAAAAAATCAACTTAACAAAGAATAAAGATATTTGAATCGATTGAGACAATGCTGAGATAGACATATAAAAAGATGGTTAGAAATAAATCAGGAGAGATAGAGCATCGTTCCGGAAAAAAAAAGTGTTTTAAAGACTTTCAAAGTAACAGTTTCCCTTCCTCGGGTTTGGCAAACAAATGATGATCACATAAAAGGTCTATTACGCAAAACTTAGAAAATAAAAGACAACGTAAAATGTTTGGTTCCCCGTATAGTCAGTAGCGGAAGTGGTTGAAAGTAACTAGTAATCTTAGGAGGCTTCTCAAGAGATCGTTTTTGAGGAACAGAGGGGATCTGAGGAGACAGAACTAATTAAAATTAGGGACATTGACAAGCACTCACATCATCTTAAACAAAATCAATAAACTATGATAAGTATCAACATTATTCCATCCCAATTTTCGAGCTAGATAAATAGTAGACTTCTGTGATTGATGTTAAAATAGTTTGACAATTCATTGGGCAGATCTTAGGGGAAAGTTTAGTGAACAAATGTACATTTTACATTTATACAAATTAATCTAAGCTTGATTTATGATATGTTTCCAAAATGATAAATGTTTGGAACTTTGAAGAATTCAGGGACTCGAATTCTAGCGTGAGAATAATCTTTTGAAAAAATCGATCTTGAAAAACAAAAGTTAGTTATTCCATTTATCGATATGTCTTTTCAATTCGGCTTCGTTTTTTTTCTATTTTTCAAAATATTTGAGAAATCAACACCTCACCCCACCAAAGATTGGCAATATGGCAAAAGATACAGAGTGGATGTAGAATTTTGCCCCACTTTTACATTGTAATAAGGTATCTGCCAAAAAAATACAAATTTCGAAGATATTTCGTGAAAAGTTGGGGATAAGTGATTACGTTTTGATGTGTACCAAACGTCATTTGTTCATTTTTTGTGCATTTATGTGTCAAAATGACTTTTCATATTTTTTTTATCTGTAGCCTGTTAAAATCCTGGATTTTGCCCATTCCCCTTGCTTGAAATTCTGGATCTCCCACGGATGAAATGATTTTTGCAAGAAGAGAAAACATTCTCTTCGTTTCAATTGTTTCAAATGCCGGGCAATAGCAACATTATTATATAAGTAAAATTAAATAAAAGTATCTCGGCTCATCTTCAATTAAATTTTACTTCAAATAACTTCAATGCCGTCAGATGAACAGAAAAGATGCTATATTTACCATGATGAATTCCCAGTAGAATCACACAAAAAATACGTAAATAAGTATTTTTCCCACAAATCTTCCGCCAAGTCAACAAACTGATCATAATGCAGTAGATTTCGATTAATAGGACGATTTCCAAATCATGGTCCAATTATCAGAAAAATATATCTTTATACAAATGACTCCACAATCCAGGGGACATATTAGCATAAAAAACACTACTTAGGCCCGATCTACACCTTTTTGTATCTTTTGAAAGTTTCACATTTTAATTTGACACGATCTAGAAATGTTTTGGAAAATGCTTGTTTTGGGACATTAAATTTTTTAAATTAAGTTTATCTGTATTTATCTCAAAAAATAATAGAAAAGTAGCACTGTTGCTTTGCCCAGGTAAGGAGACGATCGATGATTCCCCACATTTAATAGGTCCTAACAATATTTGTCATTTTGATCACATTAAGCAGCCTTCATTGTTTGTGCAAAATGAATAAAAAATGAATGAAAGATGAATTTACATTTTCTTTTGAATTATACCTTGTAAGAAAAAACCTCACATCAGTCATGTTCGGTTTATTTCAGACGTTTGAGGGAAATAAAGAGAAGGAGTGTCGGATGTTATCTTGTTCGTTGATTATTTTGTTTTAATGAACAAAGTTCGAGAAGAATGAACAAGATATCTTTGTTCAATGTTCGGTAATTCTGGGGTCAATAATTTATTTAAATTAAATAATTAAAAATCGTAGTTCCAGACGGAATGATGCATTTCTTCAGTCTTAATGTATATATCAATCAATAAATGTGACTCAAATTAACTGTACAATTCACTTCGGTGGTGCTGTTTAGGAAAAATGTATTTTACAACCTACCAAACTTCTTTCGATGCATAAAGATGCTTATCTTCCCCTCTGCCTGCATGCATACATAAAGCAAATAGTTTTATGAAATATATAGAACCCAACAAAGTTTTGAACATCCAATTCGGATGTATGCGTTAAGCAAAACCAAGCTTCTTTGACTCTTTTATGGAAGATGATGTTAAATCTACATAGTGAATATACTGCTAAATTAGACTTTCTATTAGTACCATCTATTCCAACATTTTTGCAAATACACTAATCTTACTATATTAGAAACCGTCTACATATGTGTCATCAGTTTGTAAGTTGGTCTCGTGGACTCTCTGACAGTCCATTTTGTTGTGACTTTATAAGCTAAACTGTTGGAGCTAGAAAGTGAACGATTAGAAAACATGTTTTTTTTCTTTGAATCCCCTCAAATATGTCTGAGGATCCAATTTACAATGTTAGTCGATGCTAAGTTGTGAATGCAAAATCTTTCAAAAATTCAAACTTTTTCAATGATCATCGACAAACATATTTTCAGATCATTTAATTGATCACCCTCAACACTGCATGCTGCTATAAGACATCGGTAGAACATCAGTTTCAATTGAGAGTTATCATTGCTCTCGAAAAAAATCTCCGCTGTTATCAAGGCTTAGTGAAGTTAAAATGTTTGCTTTATTAAGGAACATTTACGTTTAACGATGAATAAATAATCTTTGTTGTTTTGGGGTCCTTATTTTTTCCTAATTATTCAATGAAATATAATTGATATCAATCAATCAATAAAACAAAATAAATGATGGTTAAATGATGGCTCATTTGAGATTCCAGATTTTTTTTTCTGTACACCCATTGATCTTTATATCCATAATGCATCGATACCATTACGATTTATGGAACAGAACTGCAGGACAAGTTTCTTTTGTTAAGCCAAATTCACTGCTCGAAATAGTCCTTGCTTGTCATTAGCTTCTGTTCTCATGGAAATCCAATTATGTTTCTACTTTCGTTTTTACTAATTATCTCAGCTTATCTAGACTTGATATGAATGTTAATTCTTTGTTAAGAAAAAAATTAGGTCAGTTTGTATAAATATTATAATTGGGCTGCATTTATTTGTCCCAGGTAACAGTGGAGAAAAACTCACACACACAAGCACACACACAAGCACACACACACACACACACACACACTCACACACACACACACACACAAACCCACACACAAACCCACACACACATATATATATATATATATGTGTGTGTGTGTGTGTGTGTGTGTGTGTGTGTGTGTGTGTGCTTGTGTGCGTGGTGCGCTAAAAGAAGCAAATAGACAGAAAATAAAGGATTTGGTGCGAGAACAAGTATCACCAGCTGCTCACTAGCTACATAGTAATAGCATCTCTATGTTGAAGTGCATACATGTGTATATTTGTGTGTACTTGTGTAGGTATGTATGTTAATGTGAGCATTCGGGTGATTATGTAACTTGTTAAGTAATCTAAATATGTAGAACAAAAAGTTGATGAAATAATTGATAAAAATAAATAGAAGGGAACAAAGGCAATAATAATTTCAAGCAATAAAGTCCCACCAAAGATAAAAAAAACATTATTGAAATCCTTCATTACTAAGAATTATCATAGCGTAGATAACAAATAAATGTCTCATACTAACTTCATCAGTTACCAACATTAGAATGGTATCATACACGTAATTATGCAATAAAAATGGAGATGGACTGATCATTGAAGAAGAAATACCCATAGATTGAGTGAAAGACTAACCGATTGATGTCAATGGGACAGTGTAATTAGTGGAAGAAGCCTACACATAAAATTTGTTTAAGACAAAGGAAGGTTCGCCAGTAAGACAAGAGATTTTAGCGTACTTATGGTTGTCATAGAAAGAGATGAGAATCTTGTTGCTGTGTAAATACAGAAATTTTGCTTAGAAATCTTTGTTCCACAATATGATCCAAGTATTTGGTTTGTCTCTTGTAAAAAGGTTATAAAATTGAAAGCTACATTGCCAAGAACTTCTTGCTAATAAACAAGCAAAGTCAAGAGAGTTGGATTCACATTTTTTCACTACTAGTACGTAGCATACAGAATTGGTGTGGAAGCAAAAATCAAATAATTCTAAGTGTGGCATGTTATTTTATTTATACATTACATTATGCAGACTCATTTCCTCAACGCATTTGCCAAAATAATGATATTTCGGTAATTATGTAGGCTTCGATGGCTATTTCGTTTCTTTTCGACAATTTAATTTCGCTAAGTATTGTCCTTCAACCGAATATTAAGTTTTTACTTCGTGCTAGATTCAATTATAACTCGTAATGGTTTGTATAGAAAAGTGTACATTATAGTCAATTGCAGCACCCGTGCCTCAATTTATTCTAAGCTACATGAACGTATCAAAATCCTCAGAAATTCAATGAAAATTGTTTCTCTCCAATTACTAGAAAAAACAAAAAACGGAAGATTTTATACTTTTTCTCATTTCTTTTCATTCAACATTATATTTTTTCTCTTCTTCCAAATATTCGGTTTTAGTAATGTTTCCTCAAAAATACTTCTATTTTCTCATTTTTTCTTGAAAATATATTGAATTAAAAGGTTATCAAAAATCAATGTATGCAACCATTCCTAATAAAGTGCAATCATCGTCTCCATGCAAAAACGTGGCTGACTTCACTAATAAACGATTCAAAATTGGCTAGAGTTGTCGAAAAATTATGAGCCACAGTTTTTGACCTGCACTGGCTAGGGGAGAAAAAATATGTTTTGGATGGTTGGCAAATAAGTAGGGAATATGTCATATAGTGATTAGATGAATTTCGATCTGAAAGTTCCAGAATATAATTTTCGATCCGTGTGATAAATGGAGGATGTGTGGTCAAGTATTTCGATAAAGATAGAGATTATGTTGAAAAATCAGTATTTCTTGAGTGAAATATATGTTTGTTTTTCTTTCTATCAAAAGACAACAGGTTGATTTACATACCCTCAGCATTGCTGTCAGAGATATATCAAATAACAGCTTGATCCAGGGAATGTTAATTTAATTAACTGACATACATTCAAAAATATCAGCCGATTCAGGATGTCTGATATTTCCCCGATACTAATACGGCCAACTTTGATCATCAGTGATCATCATAACAAACCCCAAGCAACACATAAAAACTGACAACTTATCCCCCTGAGACAATCTAACTCAAATATCCATCAAGCAACGTTAGATCCATTTTCCAGGATCATACCCAGCGGTATTTAGCTAACATACACATTTATTAACATATCCCAATCAAGACATCATCTGATACAATTTACACTAAACATTACATAAAAGCTGAAAACTTTCTCCCTGGAGATATTCAAACACAGATATTCATCCATTATCTGGAAACCGATTCCCAAAGCTCAGGAAGCCGTCTGATAGCCCTCTGCCAAAATATAACAAATCACAGACACTTTGTAAACACACCATCTTATTGTATATTAAATATACTTTCTTGATAAGTTCGGTTTGTACCGGTAAAACATTAAACCACATCAAAATAAATACATTCGTATAACTAATGGTCTTTCATAATCCGTCAATTCCCCATCATACACGCATATATATATATATATATATATATATATCAAGGATGATAATATATAGTACCTGGGTAAAATTATGAGCACAAATCAAGGAACAAACTAACAGCTAATTGGTCATGGTCTCTAGACTCAGTCAGTAGTTACCGTTCCAATCTATTCTGAGCAGCGTGAATAAAGTCCTAATTGCATTCCAGCGGGCATTGTCTATTTATTAAATAATTTTGGTGACGGAGAAACATCTGCTATCATTAATAGACGATCTCCATCTCGGTGTTGGTAATTAAGTCGGATGGACATCTCAGGATTAATTCGGTCATTAATTGATTAGAATGAAATAGGTATCGTGATTTGAAATCGCGAAGCCTCCAATGTCTCTAAATAAGAATAATTAAACTGAAAAATACTGATTAGCAATCCAAGTAAAAATCACGAGTCACTGGCACTATATAGGCTTCATTTATCTCGTAAAATAAGCAGCTACGTTGACCAAATTAGATTACCGTTATTAAAATGGTACCAGTATATTTTGAACCATGAACCCATGATTCGAACGGAATACATGAATGACACTTTTTCCAGCAGTGTTCATTAGAAAGGAACAAGTATGGATGGTGCCACTCACTAACTAACGGATAACATTTGGATTTGCTTACATTGCAAAATGGAGCCAACATAAAAGTTTACTGAAGCAAGATCAAAGTAAAAAATAAATTCAACTGCTGTCGCATTCAATGTTACTATTTTAATGATATCCGCGCTAAATATTACGCGTTACCTTATTGGCAGCGCAAAAAATTAATATTATGCACTATTTCAGTCTATATATTGCAGTATTTTCCATCAGGTTTTTTTTTTTTATAAAGAATGGTCGTTCTTGCAGTTTAATTCAGCTCGAAAACTTTTTTGAGATTGCAATTGTGTCAATACTTCCCTTCTCTTTCAACTGATCGACATCTTATTGATCAGCAAAACATAAATACGAAGAATTATTTTCGCAGATAGCACTTGTTTTCATGATGCAGTAATAAACATAATATTTTTCTCCATAACTACTTGAGTTTTTTAGAACCTGTAGAAAGTATCCGTATCAAACTAAGCTTCAGGAATCTGAAACATCCTGATTTCTGGTCAAACAAATTGTGTATTTCCCAGTGGAAACTTCTCATTCTGCTAGATTTTTTGAAAAATAAGCAGGTAAGCAGGCATAGTTCACCAAGGAGTCTGGTGCAATACAATCTCCCAGTCTCTCAAACACACACACGGGCGCACACATGCACACATACACACACACACACATATATATATATATATATATATATATATATATATAGAGAGAGAGAGAGAGAGAGAGAGAGAGACCCTACCTCTAAACACCTTACTCACGAGTCCGTCTCACTCTCTACAGTACACATTATATATATATATATATATATATATATATATATATATATATATATATATATATATATATATATATATATATATATACATATATATATATATGATTGCTAACATACTTATCAAGTACATCACAGAGGGTGTGATATATTCAACAGCGCAGCATGAGCTTAAGCCTTGAATATAGATGTCTTTCTTTGTAATTCCAACAACTCCATCATAATCTGATCATAAATGGTTTGCCAGAATAAAAAATCTTGGTATTTGAAGATAAAAAAGTTGGATTTAAAATCATCCAACACACAGACACAAAACATGATTCAAAAAGTTGAAAAGGGCAGATTTTCAGAAGAGGCTGGCGTGAAAAAAAACTAACTTTCTGAAAGCCTGAGGCAAAAAATCATCCCCTCTCCTGCTTAACTCCCATTGAACCCTCCAAGTATTCTTCAGGAAAAAGAATCAACGAGGAGGGGCTTTAATCGAAATTGTTCTACCAATATGATTGGATGATTGTTTACTGAATTATTTTGACTGATGTGATTGATACGTGATGAGTGGGTCAGTAAACTGGGAATGTTTTTATGCATAAGAAATGTTTTGAAAGATTGGGCATATTTGAAAACAGGTGCGGGTGCTTGTCAGTATCAGGTGGATGCTCCAATTAACGATGACAGGCATGGAAAGTGATATATGAATTAAACATATATGTGAACATGTATGTATGTATGGGATAACTCAAGTATTCAGAGAGAGGCAGAGAGGGAACGGTAGTGACTGGATGTTGCCTCACATTGGGGTCCAGCAAAAAGAAGGCCAGAAAAGAAAGGAAGTTAAGGACGAATAATTCCATTTACCTTTTGGGTGAAATGCTAATGGGTTGCAATGTATCCAAAGGAATAATCTTCAATATGGTTTTATCTGTTTTGAAGAGTTACACAATTAAAAGAAAGACATAAGAGAATGAAAAACATTCTACCAGTATGGACGAATTCTTGTTTTCTTTTGATATGAATATCTGTAACAGATGCAGCATTTCCTTTTGAAGATTCGTCATGTTTGGAATCACAACGGGACTTCTGGGTAAATGCATCTACACATGTGTTCATCTGTTGATGCAAGTATGAGATATGCACACAAAAAGTACCACGCAACCAATATTTGGGACAAGACAATTGTACTAAGCTAAACAATGTGGAAAACGGTGACAAATATAACTGAGAATACGGTCAGAGATTGCATATAAGAGTTAACTCCATGCACTAAATATGTGATAGGTGTATTCAAAGGGCTGTCTGTGCTTTCACTGGTACCAAATTTGTAAGAGTAACATATGTTTTCAAACAGCTTAGATTTGCTAAATTTGATTCTTATAAAACTATGCCCAAACAAACCCCTAAAAGGTTCCCAAAACACAATTACGCAATTCTTTTGAAGAAATACCAGGTTTTACGATCATAAACCCTACAAATAATACATTAAATATAGCAATCTGATTGCTTTCATTTCCATCTCTGTGTTGATATCTGAACAATAAATAATATAGTTATAGTTTTTGAACTTTTGTATGAGCCTCAAGGAAGTAGTGATCAGGCAGTTAAAAGGAGCCAACTGGAGTCATTTTAAAACCACTCTTATGCTAGCATATTTTGGACTCTTTGAACAGAAAAGAAACCCAAAACTGTTACAAACATTTATCATTTGTGATATACTCCTCAGGAAGTATCGATCTCTGAAAGGTGAAGAAAGCATTTTCAGCCATAATTCTGTCATGTGCTATTCGATGCGGAATACTTAATGAGATGGAGATGGTATCTTTTTTTCTTTATCATTATCAACTTCGCAGAAACTTTCAAAATGTCTAGCCTTGGAGCCAAAAGAAATGTCAGCAAATGTTAATGCTCTAATTATGTCACGTGTGAAGCACAAATGATTCCGGCGTCTCGGAATTTTAAATCAATTAAGCTTGGCGCTTGAAATTATCTAAGTAGACATTTTAAAATTTGAGTATAATTATCTATATAATCCTTCGAAAGTATAAGTTAATGTCAACGCAATTATCTGTCCATTGTTATTTTTTTGCTCTTATATGTAGAGCCAATTATCTTGAATCTACGCTTACAATTCGAGAAGCATCTTGACTTTTTGTTCAACTCATGAAAGGTAAAAACATAATGCAAAAAGGATAGTTCTGCTTTCAAATTGACATCTGTAACTAACCAATCGTTTTTTACAAATATCTGACCTTGATTTGCTCACAAAGAAACAGAATAACATGTTTCATTTATAAGATGATGGTATGATATATTGCAAAAGTGCAGTTGAGAAAAAATGAAAATGGATTTATTTATATATCTATGAATCAATATTTCATGCATATCATAGGTACAGATAACCATATATATATATATATATATATATATATATATATATATATATATATATATATATATATATATATATTGATCATTAATTATGTAGCTTTAAAAACTACTACCTGAAATTATATATGTATGTGCGTGTGTATGTTTGTGCTCATGTACGTCCATGCCTATGTATGTATTTGAATATGTATGAGTGTGTGTGTTTGTGTGTTTGAGTTCAATGTGTTAACAGTATTCTTGTTACACCTGGAATCGTATTCCATTTAATCTTTGCAAAACAGAAACCTTCACACTATAATGGAAGGGGTAAAGAGAAAAAAGATGAATAAAAGAAATCATTCCATGGAATAGGTGGTAGAATTTCATGAGTTGAAAGGGTTTCGTCATGTAGTGCAAAAAGATCTTGGTTATTGATAGGAGAAAAGATATCTCGTAAATCTAAGTTGCAAACGACGCACGGCGGCCATTCATAGTCACAGTCCAAAATAGATATTGACTATAGCGTATATAGACATAGAAATTCTGGTCAGGATAGAATGCCCAAGGAAATCATATGAAATGAATATAAACATTTGTAAAAGCACGATGTAACACACACACACACACACACACACACACACACACACACACACACACACACACACACACATGCGTCCATGCAGACAAACACATGCATACAACACAAACACACACAAGTGCAAACACACAAATGTAGGAAGAGGGAGAGGAAGAGAAATGTAAGTACGTGTACAGAAACAATCGATTAGGAAAACCTTTGCTATATTTGATGACCATGCAATTGTATAATGTACATATTTATGACGGCATTCGCCTTTCTGTGTTCCAGCGTCAGTCTATTGCTTTGAATGTTCAAGTGAGTGCCTGCACGGAGGACGAAGAATGTATTATAGTGTGAAGATATATGGATGCGCCTAAGTTACTGTTCACATATATTTTCAGCTTTATATATGTGGCGTGTATTAGGGTTAATCTATAAATATTCCTGTGTCCACTCATGCATTTAAGACTGATGACCCGACAATATAAATGTATCCTTATCTGATGCTAAAAAGGAGGTATTTGACACAACTTGACTCTCGCCTCAAAGAGAACACACGCAAATAAGTCTGCGATGGAGGAACTTACCTACCCATAAACTCTAACCAACTGTGAACCAATTTCTAATACTGGTGCCTTCAGTCCCTTTCAATTTCGTGAAAATTTTCTACCTGAGTTGACAATACTCAAAAGCCTTTACTCTAATTTCATTATATTCACCGTACGATTTCGGAGCATCATAATCGCATGATGATATACGGATAGATGGAATGACAAAAAGACAGAAAAACAGAGGAGATGAAGTACGAGAAGAAAAAAAACATGGCAATCATTGTAGAATACAAAACTTGGATATTCGATTAAGCTCGCAGTAAACTGATAAAGGACATCGTCGGTGCTCTTATCTTAGCCCTTGTCGTCGTGAATTTTGATTCGTTATACCGCCTGTCTTTCTCCAGGTGCCTATCATAGTTTATATTCCGTAGTAATTTGAATGGATAAGTTCAAATTTTGCAAGAATAAGCACAACGTTCATTCTATGTGTACCGGAGGTACAATTGTATCTATAAAGACCAATATTAGGAAACGGGTTCGTTTCTATATTCATAATGATATTGTTAATGTTTGTGATGTATTGGGCAGAGGTTTGAAATTTCCCAACAGTTGATTTCTGTAAAGATGGTAGACATCTTTTAAGTAGAGTGGGTATGTAATTTTTAATTGTTTCATTCAAGTATGAGTATATATATGTATACTTACAACATTGTTTAATACTTATATGATATTGAGATTTTAACCGTTACTTGTCTGCTGTATTATTATTGTTTATTAGGATTTAACACAAGGCTGCTTTATGTAATATGCAGAATAAGACTGAGAACATAGGAAAGAGTACATGTCGTTTCTATTAACCTGAGAGAAAAAGTATTTTGTTCCAAACAAAAGTGCAGTAGCCTGGCTGTTGATATTGAAATATCGTGTCCTCACTTGGAAGTTAGATTAAGTGCACATATCATACATGACTGAATCTGGATAGGCGTCAGGAAGGAGATAAGAGTTTCGAAATGTACACATATACAATCAAGGCTTCGTTTTCCTGCAATTCAACATGATTATATTTACCTTGTAGTTACCAAAATATGATGATGAGAATTGCTACATCTGAAATTCGCTTGGGATATTATACTTGCAGATTTATCAAAGTCGATTAAATTTGATATTCTGTATATTTTAGTGGATAAAGTGACGTTCACATGAGAGGAGATCTTGAATTTTGCCCGAATCCCCTTGTCCTATGTCATATCAGTTAAATACCGTACACCCTGTACGAGGTTTTTGTCAGTGGACATCAAACAACTGTTACGGGGATGGATTAGATATATTGTATGTATTACCAGTGATAGGGTGATACTTTTTTATCATCGAATCATTGGTGTAGATTGCTAGTGTGGAAAAAATGTGTTGATTGAAACGCAGGTATCTTTATCAATCTATATTGATACTCAATATGATTATGAATAGAAGAAAGATTATTAACAAATTAAAATCGATAGAAAAAAGAACATAGGAGTCTACCAGGTTCAGAAACTTGGAAAAAAGACCAAATCTTTTTTTTTTTTTTTTAAAGGAATATATTCAATCTTGAATTAATTATAATATGCGAGTCTTATTTTGTAGGAAAATCTTATGGATATCTTTATTTAGCAATCTACCTTATCTCAAGTTTATGATTCCCAAAAGAATATTCTTCCGAAACTAACGATATAACATCTCCATTAAGTTAATACTCAAGAGAAACTAAATCCGTTAGAATCTCATTTGATCCTGCTGCCGGTCAATTTCCAATCGGCTCTTAATCGGGGAAATGAAAAATGACTCAAAGATTTTTTTATATTAAAGAATAGTGTACACATCTGTTTAAAAAAAATATGTTACAGATTCTCTCCATCACATTTTTTCCAGCTTTTCTCATCTAATTATTGAACTTTTATCTTTCCTTAAATAAAAAAAATGATGGTCGGCTTATAGGAAAATACAAAGTGTTAAAAATTTCGAGTGGTCAAAAATTTTAAAACAAATTTTGATTAGTTTCGTTTTAATTACAGATTGCCATCATTTGGGTAGCCATTTTGGGCGAAATCCTCTATGGACAAGCATTGTTTTCCACTTCTAACTATGTTATATTCCTACAAACAAACGCAAGATAACAACTTCAAAGTGCTAACCAATTTTTAAACGTCAAAAAAGTGCATTAAAGATTGCGTGGGTTGGCCTATATTAACAGGATCCTTAAGCGCAACAACCTTAGATTATTCACCATAACGAAATGTTTAAGAGCTTACTGTTTCAATATTTTTGAAAGACCACTGCCTGTTTGCACGTTTATATCGGTTGCACATTTGAAGATGGAAGAACAATTAATGTTCTCTCTTGATAAAAACGTCTGTTTGTTTTGTTTCCGTTGGAAAGATATTAGGGGTTGTGAAACTTAGCGGTCAAGAATATCAAACCAGGCAGCCCTTGGCCTTTCGGTGAGCAGTGGATTAGGTAATATGGAGCGACACACAGGGTAAGACAGAAAGAGAAAAATGATTTGAAAGAAAGAGTGGAAAGGAGAGAGAGAGAGAGAGAGACAGACAGACAGACAGACAGACAGACAACCAGATTTATTGTCCTGGGTCTATCGTCTCTGGACTCAAATAATGTACAGCTCAGTGTTAGAACAAGGTCCCAACTACAACAAAATTACTATGAAGAAAAAAAAAGTTTTAATGATGTTGCATCAGATCCGTAATCAGATTATATTTGCAACTCAGTATCAAAGATCTGCAAAACAAAGGTCATGTTCAACAACCTCATTGAAAATAAGAACACAACTTTTAAAATTAAATATCAATGATCGTTTCTTCTAGTCAAACCACTTTACCATGATTAATCTGCTGCTCAAATATTGCAACAAAATGTTGTTTTCGCTTAGAAATCATCAGTAGAGTGTATGAATGTGAATGCGTGTGTGGATTATCATTTAATATGAACATTCACCGTTCAACATACTACGGATATATTGATAAATTTCTAGAGTCACAATGTGAGAACAAAATAGAATGTGTTTGAGGTAAAGAAAATTGGACAGTATATGTCATAGGAGAGGTTACGTAAGTTGGTTGAACTCAATACCTCATAAATATTCCTGAGACTATCTGTTCACGTTATACGTAATTATGTCTTGCTGAACGAGAAAACAGTATAAACAAACAACCACAAATTTTATTCGTTGCTCACTATACAAGTAAATGTGTTAAAAGATTGCTTTATTAATTTAAAGCCATTTGTTCGAAAGTGTTATCGTCAACAGAAAGTGTAATCTGACACAATAAGTTAGTGTCTCGTACTTGAATTCTTATCAGTTCTTTCTCATTTCTATTCCGTACCAAATGACGTCTCTAAATAGATGAATGCAGAATTCTACCGTCTGTATTTAGTTTCCATTTATTTCTATAGATTTGTCTGATTTGATTTATGTCTGAACAATAAAAATAAGCATAAGCAAACATAGGTTTTCAAAAGAAATGTGTTTTGGAAGAAATTTGATTTAACAGTTAACTATTCGATACTCAAGTAATAAAATAAGTATTATGAAACTGTCTTTATCAATTTTGTAGTCAAACTCCTACTGCGTTGATTCACTTTCCATAAAGTAACAATAGTGTCAAGCTCAAACTTCCCATTAAGACTGAAGAGTTGGAAATGATAGATAGAAAGAGTCGGGGAAAGAGTGAGACGGATTCTATTCCCACATCATCAATCAATGGAAGAGAGGGAAACAGACAGACAGACAGACAGACAAACGGAGACAGAGACAGAGAGAGGATGAAAGAGAGAACAATAATAATAATAATAATGATAATTATGATAAGAAGAAGAAGAAGAAGAAAAAAAAAGAAGAAGAAGGAGAAGAAGAAGAAGATGGAGAAGAAGAAGAAGAAGAAGAAGAAGGAGAAGGAGAAGAATAAGAAGAATGAAGATGAAGAAGAAGAAGAAAATTTAAAATGAAAAACTAAAGAGAATTTCGGGAGCTATAAACGCTCGATTGAATTATCTGGTTTAGTGGAACACATCCTTTCTTTTTTTTATCTTCGTTAGAATTCTTTCTCTCTTTCTTTCCTCTTTACTCTTTGTTTTCACTCTTAATATACTCTTCACAGTGAAAAATAGTTGTTTGATATCTTTGTTTTGATTAAATAAACGTTTTATTAAATCAAAACAACCCATTTATTATTTTTCTGGTGAGGGGAATTCGATTCTAATATTATTTTATTGAAAAATGAATAGTTTTTGATCAGCCGAACCTCTGATCAAACTAAAAGTACTTATTTTTGGTAAAAAAATGGTTTTGCAAATTAGGCTATTCCACTTATATTTATATATATATATATATGTATATATATATATATATATACATATATATATATATATATATATATATATATATATGAATATATATATATATATATATATATATATATATACACACACGTATATATATACACACATATACATATATATATATATATATATATATATATATATATATATATATATATATATATATATATATATATATTCTCATGGCTACGACCTTCCTGTCATTATGCACTGTTCCTATCTTCCTTGCAATTTTAGTAGTCAATGCCCGTAACGAACAGCAAACGTCTTTAAGCCTTATAAATACATTCGATCCTCCCAGTAAAGCACACATTCTAAAAGCTAAGTCCAGTAAAGCTATCGGAAAGACAAATCAAATCCCCACGCCTTGACTGCAAAACTGTTCCCCGATATTCCTGTCTTATTACATACTTGGGCACCGACCTTTAGCTTATGGACACATGCCACAATTCTGGGGTTGGAGGTTACTAGGACCCTTGTCGCAAAAGACGGTCCTTTCAACTGTAGGTAGTTGCGCGTAGCACGGTCAGTAAAGATTTGAAGAATTATCTAATAATTTATTTGACGTCCGCCAAATGAAGTGATCTGGCTCGCTGAGCCGGGTCTCATCCGTAGGTTTAACCGAGAAATGACATCCAGGAATCGTGTCTGCCATTGATTTTCGTGTGTCGCCATGAGAGCGGCGATCGGAGGTCGTATCGAGATGCCATTTGTTTATCACAAATGTTTAATAAATGACGACACAAGTGGTGAATTAATTGATATAGATTCGTTTGGTGCCGAGATTAATACCAGAAGAGTCAGTCGTCCTCAGGGTCTGCGGCCAAAAGGTTATTGTGTCATGACTTTTCTGTTAGCATAAATGAACTTCAGGGTTCTTTTTCACATCGATTACAGCTTGATAAGAATAGAGTGAACGGCTTACGTTAAGTACAAGACTTCAGATTCAAACTGATGTCTAGAAAACAGTGTATACTGGGTCTTGGTGAAATCATTCATGAAAATAACTACGTTGAAACCTTTGTGGGGGCAGACATTTGCAAAATTTACGCGGAGGCTCTGACGGCCGAGGACATTCAGAACAGTTAAACCCCTTCTAGATCTCTGCGAGAATCCACAGTCAACATCATTACAATTGAAGTGATGTCAGTCCAAGCTTCTGTTTAGATGTATGCATTGCAATGATACCTGTAAATGTCAACATTTGCCAGATACATCTGTACACAAGGCAGTGCAATGCCGGGTTTGGGGTTCCCTGTAAAAGGAGTTCTTGAGAAATCAAATTACATGAATTCAAAAATTATGATTATAGATACTTCACTGTAGATTATACTGATTACCCCGCCTCAATTTCGCGGTTTAGAAATATCAACTCGTTTGGGCTGACTCCTTGAAAACTAAACAATATAATTTAGATTTAAAAGGGATTTTTTTAAATCAATCAATCATATTTTACTCAGCATGACTTTTGGTCAAAAGTAGATTTGTAGGAAGATGAAGGTCAACGCCGGTGTAAAAAACAAAACAAAAAACAAACAAAGACATCTTTTCAATAACAATGCTTTCAGTTTTTACATCTGTTCTAACTGTTCATTGTACAAGAATAGCACATCCACTTCGGTTGAAGAATTATATTTCCTAAAAACTATTTAGCTAATTCTAATAATGTCCGGTATCTCTATCTTCACGAATGAAGAAAGATACATAACTATTATTTAGGTTCATGATCGTTTAAGTATATGCAGTCTTTCCTCTTGCACAGAATGTGAAATCCATTTTTGTAGGAATCGAACATATAACCAAGAACGTGACCATTTGCTCCTAATGGCAATGAAGAGATTTTTTGTTTTGTTTTGTTGGGAATATTCCCAACTGAAAGCTTTTCACTCTCTGAGAGGCACGTACAATGCAAGTAGAGTCAGTGAATGTACCTTGTTTATCTAAAATATATCATGGGAACGGAATACAGCGATCAATGGTCAGAAAAATATGAAACTCTACCCGAAGTTAAAATCATTGAAACTATCCCAAGTTGACATAACCTCTGGAGTGTGCACATGCAAGGATTTTTTTTGCAGAAAATATAATGGAAAATGCCAATGAGAATATTAATGGAGAGCCAGTTCCCAAAAAGCAATGTGCACGAAGATACTCTGGATTTGAATTTTCTATATTATTTCCACTCTATAGAGGATACACACACACACAAACAAACACACACACACACACACAAACACAAACGCACACACATACGCACACACACACATGCACACACACTAACACACGGAGGTCGTAATCAATCAATCAGATTTGAATTTCTCAGAGTGTTCATTGTTGGGTTTGGGTTTGATTCGAGTAAGGACTTCAGGTGGTATTAGTGTTTTTGCTCATAAACGAACATGTTTTACAACCACTTTGAAATCAAGATCTTTGAAAAGATTTTCCCAAACTTTCATGACCACTGAATAAAAAGAAATTCACATCCATAGCGTCCAATGACTTATGGAAAGATACAATTCAGTTTTGCATTACATTTCATTCACTGTTTTGTAGTTATAGTTTTTGGTAGAATTTTTGAATGGTAGAATCTAATAATATAGATTGAATCAAATGATTCTTTTCAAATTGCTTTTAACGTGCTGTGGAACCAAGCTCTTCATAATTTACCCTACGATCGATGCCCAGCTGCTATGGCTTTTAACCTATCGAATACTTGTTGTTAATTGAATTAACGCGTACATTTGTGACATTACGCTAGCTCCATTGGTACTCTGGCAATAATGAGGCCCATCAATCACAGCAAAAATGTTATTTCCCTTGCTTGTTTTTTTCTTCATCGATACCAAGTAGGATAAATTGAAGTCTTGTGAGATAATACCTACCTTTATTTAGCTATTAGTTACAAACGTCTTTTTCATTCGGGTGGTGTCTGTGATAAATCATTTTTACATTGACAGCATGATGTAGCGAAGAATTTTACTTCATTGAACCTGATAGTCAATCAACCAAACCAATGAGTACCAACAGGATTAGTACATAACAAGCTGATGACTAGTGCGTTGCATACAATGATACAAGAAAACAAATACTTCATAAGTTTTTGTTTATTTTCAAATCTTGTTCGTCTGAACAAGCAGTTGCTAATTATATTTACTTACGAAAATACAGTATGATAAAAATGGTTCAAAGGATTCATAAAACTACATTAATGGATTATGAAATATTGTAATAAATTGTGTGCCATATTATTGCAATTTGATTCTTCTGTGTTAGAACAAATTTAGAATGATCGATAATTTGGAACAGAACTATATCATAGCCAAGATGATTATGATGACTCTAACTCTCTCTCTCTCTCTCTCTATATATATATATATATATATATATACATATGTGTGTGTATGTATATATATATATATATATATATGTGTATATATATATATATGTATACATATATATATATATATATATATATATATATATATATATATATATATATATATATATATATATAATACTTACTCCGCGAATTTCCTCAGTTTTGATTTTTAAATAGATTGAATGGATTCATTTTCCATGAGCGATATTAAGTTTGACTCATAACTCCTGTCACCGGAAGTCCGGTTGAAGAAAGCATTACATGGGAAAAATGTACCTGAAAAGCTGGAAAGTATGGTATATAATGCATTTTATATCCGAACAATACTTCAATAAGGTGATGTCATGAATTGCTAAGCATGCCTGCGTATGGTGAAAAATACAATAAAAAAAAGCTCTGCCATTAAATTGAGTCGGTTTACCGCGGAGATAATATTTCTATCTAGCTGTTAGTGACTATTGGCTTTTGTGCTAGAGATGTCTGTGATAAATGATTTTTACGTTGAGAATATTGTGCAATATGGAACCAATCGAATTCATATTAGAGGAACTAAACTCGTTCCGACAAAAAACGAAATGTGAAGACATTTATCGTTTTTTTCAGTCTAATTTATTGGTTTGTCATACTTTTCCTATAGCCGAACCGGAGAGGCAATTACACGCTGGACCTAATAACTATAGAGATATAATTAAGTCACCCAATCATCCAAACTAACCTCCACTTGAACAGCACTCCCACACTCCAAGCTGGAATTTCGGTAGGACTGCTATATTTATGATTATTAAACAAATAAACAGGAATAAACCCATCGATAAATTTATGTCGATCATTGATATATCTCACCCAACAAACCGAACACTGAGCTCAACACCCTTAACTACACCGTGCAATAAGATCATGAACCTCCTGCTCTAGGCTTATCAACGATATATCTTGATACTTTCACCTAATATTATATTTCCAACCCATAAATGTGTACCATAAAAGCCTACACCATGAAACTTGCTTATATATATATATATATATTCTACGTGACAATCATTTATGTTCCTGTCCTTTCTCAATATCTTTCAGTTCACTTAAATCTTGGATAGGTATTTATCACATAGATTGGACATTACGCATAAACAAAAATTGAAGATCAAATTTTGATTGATATATACAAAACAAGCTTTGGATTCCTATGGGCCCCAGGGGTATACAAGGTTTTTAGGGGGGGTTCTTGCAAATTTACTAATTTGCCCTTCGCCACTGAAGTTAATAAATGAGTGTCCTTGTTTCTCCAACGTAGTTCCACAGACTTGAACAGAGACTGACAATCATTTGTAAACTTTTTTTATGTATTATTCATTGAATATCAAACGAATGCTCTTCTTCATTTTTGTGAAGTTCAACTAATTTAAATGCAAAATCCATTGGTGTCTGTTCAGAGATGGCATATATTCGAACAAGGAAGACCTGTAGCGTTATTATCTGTTTTTGATTACAAAACCAACGTGACACATTGATTATGTATGTAGAGTGCACATATGATGAGCAAAAGACCGCAAATATCAGAGAATTATAGAAACAAATATGGTACAACACAAGCTGGTTGAGTTAGAAAATCAAGGAAGAGAAACCCTAAACAAGATTAATGGAAGGAACTTAGAAGCGACCAAGATGAAGATCGATGTTTGCCTTTTCAGGGATTGTCTCCCGCTGGGCAATCCTCTGCTTGTTCGATTGTGAACAAAACAGTCGCTGTTTAGAATAAAGGTCATGTAGCATACACAATTTTGAATTTTTCATCAAACGTATCATTTTGGGTAAATGGAGAATTCTGTTTTATACACCGATCTTTTAGATTTTACTTTATCTATATTTCTCTTCATTGTCCCATTTTCTTTTTTGTCTTTGTTACTACTCATCAATTTCAACTAAAACATCTTTGGTGGATGGCCAAGCAGCACCAAAAAGGTGATTAGTCTTTTCAAATCCCTTTTTTGACTGCCCAAATATCCAAACCCTCATATCAGCAAGTCACTTTTTTCTTTAACTTGCCACATTTATACATAGGGACATTTTCTTTTGTAAGAATCAAAATGAATCCATATTTCCGAGAAAAGACACACAAAATGTATTTCTTTCATACCGTAGGCTTCTATTACAAACTATACAAAAGACAGACATCGTGTCTCCTCTTTCTTGATAAGCCCTGTGGGCTGTGAATGCTAATTACCGTACTTCTGAGTGTGATATTACACAATCCCCTCTTGCACTTTGATTACGTAAATGAGTACACTCACATTCAAATACCCATGCACAGATATACGTGTACTTACTAAAACAAACTGCCATGGACTTCCATTCATTCTACTGGGATCAAAATCTCAATCAACCATTTTCTCACAAACATAGTATGCGATATCATGAGGAATTATAGATATAACATGTTTTACAACCCCTTCGAATCCATTCAAATGGGTAATTGACTACAAAATGGCACACATAAACCCCAGCACAGACCCAGATCTAAATCACTAAATAATACTTGTGAGACCCCTTTTCAAAGTCATCTTGATCGACACCGTTATTGAACCAAAATTAACAGAATGTTAATTACATTTTTATAGATATTTATTCGCAGTAATCATTGACTATCCTTGCTGAATGACCCCGGTAACATACTTTGCTAACGTTAATATAATTTGAGGGATATTGATAAGTTTCTACCAGACCACAAATTCTAGATTTTCTGTTCGTGTAAACGAAAAAGGGAAACCCGAAAGACTTCAACAACTACAGACCTATAAGCCTACTCAACTGTGTACACAAACTTTTCACAAAGATCATCACCAACCGAATCACAAAAACACTCGATGAAAACCAGCCACGTGAACAGGCTGGCTTTAGAAGAAGCTAATCGACCATGGACCACCTGCACTCGATAAATCAGCTGAAAGAAAAAGCAGCTGAGTATAAACTACCACTTGACGTAGCATTTATCGACTTCAAAAAGGCGTTCGACTCGGTAAAAATCCCTAAGGTCATGAAGGCCATCAGTCGGCAAGGTGTAGATCCAGTATATCTTGAAGTGTTGAAACATATATACAATCACGACAGCTCATTTATCGGGCTACATAAAGAGTCAGACCCCTTCCAGCTCCAGAAATGAGTAAGACAAGGTGATACCAGCTCACCTAAACTCTTCACAGCCTGCCTTGAGATGATCTTCAGAAGGCTAGACTGGGAGAGTAAAGGAATTAAGATAGACGGCGAGTATTTGAGCAACTTCAGATTTGCAGAGGAAATAGCCCTTTTCGCAGAGAACCTACAGGACCTCCAACTAATGATAGATGAACCAAATGAAGAGAGCAAGAAAATTGGCCTACACATGAACTTCATTAAGGCGAAGACCATGTGCAATAACCACATTGGAGATAATAACACTAAGATCGAAATCGAGGACACAGAACTCGAGAAAGTAGATCACTCCATCTACCTAGGACAACGATTCTCCATGAGACCCTCAAAAGAAGAAGAAATCAAGCGAAAAATCACACTAGGATGGTAAGCCTTCGGCAGAGCTAGCTCAACCTTCAAAGATAATAAGATCCGATTAATCCTAAAGAGAAGGATGTATAACCAATGCATCCCCCCAATAGTCACTTATAGAGCTGAAACATTGAACTTAACCCAGAGACAGACCCTTAAATTGAGAACCATGCAAAGTGCACATGAAAGAATAATGCAGGGCCTCACATGAAGAGACCACAAAAAAGCACAGTACATCCGAGAAAAGACAAGAGTTAGAGACATCATAGAATCCATAGGAAATCCTAAATGGCGGTGGGCTGGCCATGTTGTAAGAATGGCAGACAATCAATGGACATCACAACTCACAACATGGATTCCCCGAGACCACATGCGCAACCGAGGCCGGCAAAATGTTAGATGGAGAGACGAGCTAGACAAGTTCAGGAAGTACTGGCTCCGTGACGCTCATGATAGAGAAGTGTGGCAAATCCTGGGAAAGGTCTATGTCCATCGACAGACGCTAAAAGACTGATGATCATGATGATGATGATGATGATGATGATGATGGAACAACCCAAAATCATTTATCAGTGAAGGCTTCCGAATCAAATGTTAGAGCTTCATTATCCATGACGTTGTTTATCGGCATTTAGTATTTTGATTCGAATCCTTGTTCTATTCAAGATTTTAAACTTCGACATGCATTGAATTGGGTTGGAATACAATGCCAAATAATAAAATATGCCAACTTAATAGCATTCATAATATCTTTTGTCGAATTGAGTTCTGAATGGGAGAAGCATCTATAAACAGAATAATATCAAAGGAACAACTAAAGAAATAAATGGCTGGTTGAAGGTTGGATACTAAAATCGAAGATTTCTCGAATAATGGTCATGAAAAGGTCAATATCAAAGTTTAAAACAGATCCATCCAAGCTCTAACCAATGTCTGTTTTTCGGCCAGCATTCCCTATTCGTCTGCATGTCTGTCTGCGTGTCTGTCTGTGTGTCTGTCCGCCCCTGTCGCTCTTTTGAAATTTTCTGCTTTTTTGTCTTTAACGATGGATTCATCCACTGAGAAGTAACTATTCCACGGCTACCAACCAGTTACAAACATGGTTTTTTCGTTGAAACGAGATCAATGATTATTTTTCTAAAGAAATCAGCTCACATTTACACAAATGCACACACACACACACTCACATACGCATACACACACACACACATATATATATATATATATATATATATATATATATATATATATATATATATATATATATATATATAAGTTGATTATCAGACATTAATTGTGATTTTACTTTGTCCCCTTCCTTTTTTTTTATCTCTTTTCTGTTCCTTCTTCCATCCTCCAGAATCTTTTTCTTCTTCATTTCCCCCCTCCCCTCCCTATGACTCTGACTCTCAATCCACCGTATTCTTCATCATTTCCATTCCTCCTTCATTTATTTCCTTCTTGGTGAATCTTTATGGTTCTCGTTGTTTACTATACGTTTTCTGTAGATGTATATCCAGTGGGACATATTATTCAATCTGAACATATTGATTCTTTAATTGAAATTTTGCATTACACTAATTTTGACGCTACGGTCTTTTAATTATTGACCTTGACATCGAGTCTACCATGATTGCAATAGTTGTAGATTGGATAATTCCCATCATTATGGTAGCATTAAGGGGCATTTCAGAGATTGTGCGGTTGTAATAGGTAGTTTAGCTGCCTGGCTATATATATAATATGTGTATACACCATGCTGATGGAACCCAGCCAGTCGAAAATTTAAATATTCACTTACAGTGATTTTTTTTCAAAATCATCCCAAAACATGTTTTCAATTTACAATGTAAGTTTCTTTTTTTTTTAATTAGATTTTTTTTTTGTGATCACAGCTGCCAGATATGAGAGAAGTAATTTATTCATTGCTCATTTATCTTCAAAATTCTTAAGTTGATCACACCGAATTTGGCACACCGTCAAAAAGCATTGATTGCACAACTGTTTCTAGTAAATAAACAGCCGTTAGATGAAACTGTCCATCTCATCGAAAATAACATGCAAAAATGCAAATTCAATGTGTCCACGTTTAGGATTCTCAAATCTGAAATGAGGTGCAACAGACTAAAAAAAAAAAAAATGATCAGTCCAACTTATATAATTACTTATTCAGAAATAAGCAATCCCTTAAGGTGACTCACAAAAGCTGCGTATCTTTCGAATGGACAGAGCTTAAGAACCAATTTCTGTTTGTATTAGGTCTTAGCAAATGCTGATTGATTCCTAACAATATTGTGTTTTTTTTCCTGTCATGGAAGCGAAAATAAATGTTTAGCTTTAATTTGCTAAAGGATTTTGAGAATTCTATTTTAAAGCAAAAGTCACCAGGAAAATTAGTTCTGATATTATTCAAGACAAAACGAAAAAAGAAAAAGAATAGGGGACAGAATTTAATTTCCATTCCTCTATGTTTTATTTTTGCGTACAACTATGATTACGGACAAATGTTGTACGATAAGGGCGTCAAAATGCATATGAAACATTGCAGAAGGTTCATTTTACTATATGTATACATCTTCTACAATCCAAAAAATCATTGGTGGATACCCTTCGTGTAATCATTTACAAAGTTGTTGTGTTGTATAATTCTATTTGCACATACCAGAAAAAATATTTATAGTTTTATACAAGGGGAACTTTTTTTATAGTAATGTATTTGGATATATATATATATATATATATATATATATATTGTAAACCCTTTCAGTGAGTTGGACTTGCATCAATTCTTCGCAAGTGACAGCCCTTTTCTTTCTGATTCTCAATACATCAATGGTTTTCTTCATTTAAAATTGGAATAGAATTACCGCTGTGATTATTGATCAACGACCCATTTACTGCATGATTTGCATCATTGATACATGCAGTCACGACGATTAAAGAAAATGTTGAAAAGTTATCTTTTTAAAGTTTCCCATTCCTACAACTATCCAGCTGAACCTAGGGGCATACGGTTGAGATAGATGAACACTGGGAGCAGTTAGCATTCGTACTGTAGGAGAATTCGAATGATTGATCAAATATCTTATAGTCCCAGCCTCCATTGTTTACGTATCAGGAGAAATATTTGTGCAGAAAAAAATAAAAACACGATTGCTAAAAAGAAATAAAGTTTAACATATACAGAAAATGAAGAAAGATTACGCGTCGAAGATCACATTTGAATGTGAATGAAGATTGAGTGACTGTCAAAATAAGGAAATACAAATCGAAGAAACCGAAATTCTTGATGATCACTTTCAGCCTGACTAGCAGACACCGTCCCTGATAAACCAATTTCTAGCTGGTATATATATATATATATATATATATATATATATATATATATATATATATATATATATATATATATATATATATATATATATATATATATATATATGTGGGTGTGTGTGTGCGTGTGGGTGTGTGTGAGAGAGAGAGAGAATACAGAGTATTGATCAGACACCCATGGCTCAATTTAGAATTATGGATAAATTGTAAATTGAATCCCTTTCTAAAACCTTTTATTGTTTCAGATTCAATTTGAAGTATCCACTTACATCCATATAGTATGCATATAATTTCTTAATCGAATTTAGTTTAGTAGCCCCAATATTTAAGAGAAGAGCCAACAAAATAACAAACAGTGCCGGTTAATTTATGATAACAATTATAGGTCAAGGAATAATTTTAGCAACTTGTAAAACATTAAAATACAGACTGACTACCGACTCATATATACAGCTGATCACACGTAGCTATATCTGCACACACTCATACATGTGATTGTACTCGTCTATGCACACACATAGAGCTAATTTCTTTCACGAACAAATTATAAGACTCATATATATGATTATTCACCAACTCAAAAAATGATGTGCAGTCTTTTACCAAAACACATACATGCAACAACTCACTAATACATACATACGCATCCACTTACTTATACCTAGCGATATTCGTAATCACATATACATTCACTCCTTCATCGATACATGTGTAGCCACTCACATGTAAAACCTATGGACCAATTCATTTATACACTTATACATATACACTCAAGTTTATTCACATACGCATGCATCTCTCCCTCTCTGTTTTTCTCCCTCTCTCTCTCTCTCTATAAATATATATATATATATATATATATATATATATATATATATATATATAGAGAGAGAGAGAGAGGGGGGGGGTTACTTAGTGTATGGAGAAGTTATTTTCTTTTTCAATTCATTCCCTGAGTAGATGTTCGAGTCCAGATCAAAGATTAAATATTTTCCTTTCGTTCTTTCTGTATTTATTTTCATCTGTCTTCTACGTATTTAATGTCCGTCTTCGTTATTTCAACTTACGTTCAATTATGCCGTTTCCCGCTCGTAACATTCTTTTTTTCTTCCCTTGTTCTCCTCTGGTTTTCCACTCTTCAAAACATTATTAGCTTTTTTCTTAACAACGTGTCTTTATCAAGTCTCAAAGGAGGTTTCAGTTTGCCAAATCGTTATCTTTTCTTGACCGATGAATGACATTCAAACTATCTACACAACTTCAAATCTGCATTCATGCCAACACATAGCATACATATACAGACATATAAACACTTCCAATGTTAAATATCAGTGGGAAAAAAAAACCTGTGGACAACAATAGACTAATAGCAAACACATGCATATATTTACTTCCATGATATGTAGCGAATCCAATATTTCACTATATATATATATATATATATATATATATATATATATATATATATATATATATATATATCCCAGAACTTTGATATCTTGCAAAGGTACAACACAGTATCGTAGGTTGAATGGACTGACAACTTGCTGCAATGACCCACCTTTCCAGGAAGAGCAGACGCATTAATAAATATGCCCCAAATGGGCAAATTTGAGTTCATATGAGAAACGTGTTCTCCAGTTGTCTGCATTTTACTTTGTTATCTTGTTTACTTTTCAAACATTTTGCTTTCTTTTTTTTTCCCTCAGTATCTTAAAAGTCCTGTATTAAGATATGCGGATGATGAAAAGAAATGTATGTCATAATCTTGCTCAAATGCTGTACCAACTTATTGTTTCTTGTGACAAAAAACACACACACACACACACAGTACACCTGGTGTTAATTATTTGTGTCCTGCTGTGAAATAATTTTCAAATTTTGTGCAACTTACCTTCGCAAATGGTAGCAGCAGATAGAAATGCAGTTACCTACTAAAACCTATGCAAAAATAGTTAGTATAATTATCCCTCAAAATCAACTGAAACGAATCCACAGTGTTGCGACACCCAGTAAAGACTGAGCCACTTCATTACTAATGCAATACTTGAAATATAAAGTAAACGGTTCTGTCTAGCAGCAGATACGTTTCTGAAACTGGAACAATTCTAGAACACTGACAAAACCATTGAAGATCAAATTCACAGTACCACCAAATTGATCTGATTGATTAGATTACTAAGCATGGCACTTGAACAGTTTTTCCCCCATCACAATCAATTGATTTATTAATTGAACGAAAAGAAAAAAAATGTAATTAGCAATATGGATGTTCCTAAACCATGTGCAAGTAATTGTTCATTCATGATGATTTTATTGCCTTCTTTTTACTGAACGTCAGATCCACTGTAGTTAAGGAGCAGGATTAGTCCATGTAGGCGAATTAACAGTCATATGGCTTCAATCCAAACCTTGGTTTCTTTGCTGACATTGGTCGAACGGTATTTGTGCGTCAGAAATCGAAGAATGATTATAATCTATTCTCTCTTATGATGTCGGAACTGATTCCTTTTGTTATTGATGCAAATACGGCGTCACCCGAAGCGGCTGGTTTGTTTGAAGACAACAAACAAAAAAAAAAATGGAACCGGACATTCGTATTTGTATACTTACTTTGAGCTTTGCTTTCAAGTCGTCTTCGTATTCTAACTTTGAATTGTTTACCTTATGTGGCAATTTCTGTTCGTTTTTTAATTGCATCCATCCCTCATAGATATTTTTGAACTGTTCTTATACTTTTATTTTTATTATTATTATTATTATTATTATCATTATTATTATTATTATTATTATTATTATTATTATTTTTTTTTTTTATCATTATTATTATCATTATTATTATTATTATTATTTTTTTTATTATTATCATTATTACAATAAAATCAACAACAGAAATAACAGCAATGAATCATGGTATTGCTCGAATTGATCGTTTCCGGGCTCGAAACAAATATTCCGCTCACAGACACATGAAAATGGTTCAATTTCATTTTAGTCACCCATGTTTATCTACATTTTGAATTTTGTTATTTGTTTTTGTGAATATGTCTCATCCCAATTTGTTTATAATGCAATTCAATTATATCGACTTGCACCCTTTCCCTAACCCTTCCAAAATATTCGTCAACGTTTGACAGATGGAGCTGTACAGACGCATTACATATTAGAATATACGTACATGCAGAGAAATATTATAGCTGCACTTTGCTGCAATATCCTGGATTAGTCGGTGTTTGAAAAGCATGAAAGAAGGAAATGACTCCCGGCAAATTTGTTTTGTTTTTTTTTGTGTTTTGTTTCTTTACGTTGGAAGATCATGAAGTAATGGTGGGTTGCAGGATCTGAAAATGTTGCAGGTTTTAAATATTTTCCTTTCGTGCTTTATTACTTGACAATTTGGTGAATCTATCAAGCAAATGGTCTTAACGTCGAGACCAACAGTATGTTAAATTTGACGCTTGAAGAGTTACAGTTTACAAGAGGACTATATTTCAAAGCAGGACATTTTTAGAGTGATCCATCATCGTGTCAACTGATAATCACGATAAGTTGGCACTGCTTCCAGGCAAAATTACGACACAGAACCAAATATCCCTTGGGGTTGAGGAGAAAGATTATGACAAATAGGATTAGACAAGGTTTGACTCTTCAAAGGAATAATACTCAGACAAAAGGAATTATTAATGGACACAATTACAACGAAGCCTGTATTGCAATTAATCTAGCATTGTATGCAACACAAATATAGTGTTGGTCAAAATCAGCGCTTAGAACTATTACTAGAATCTATTCAAATCTGATCGAATCCCTTCTTTCTCCCTCTCTCTATCTCTTCCTCTCTCTCTCTCTCTCTCTATATATATATATATATATATATGCATATATATATATATATATATGTCTACTCTTATCGATCTACTCAACTGTAATTTAGCTTAGAACGTAGTCAATCACAATTTCCACAGAATAATCCAATATCTATCCGTATCTCCCTCTTCATATATCTCATTTCCCATCGATTGACGGCTGGAACTTAACGTTATCTGTAGTTGGTCCTAATCACAATTTCCACAGAATAATCCAATATCCATCTGTGTACACATCTTGTTAGCTAGCTACCAGGCTATTTGCGATTTCATGAACCAACATCAATTTTAAACCCAATCAAATCCATTAAGATATTAATAATCTTCTACATCGCATTGTTTTTTTTTAAATAACTAAACGGTTCTAATCAACTTCTAGAATCTGAATTTTGACTCATGAAACTGTTGCAATGTGGTGGTAGTTAGAGATCATATTTCTCATATTTTTTTAAATCACTATTTACTATATTTTTCATGTTTGGACTTGTCTAGAAAACGTTTCAGAAATGTTGCTTATTGCGATCTAGCAAGAGGGGAATTCTATGGAGATGCAAATGAATTCATTCTTTACTGTTACTGAGATTCTTAATAGAATCCATTCATAACGACGAATACATTTTCCAATTTACGTTAAATTATTTCACTTTTATAACTCAAAGATAGTTAGCAGAAAAGCATGTGAGGATGAAATAGGTGTTTTGGTCCTGATTAAGTTACACTTCACTCCCAAAAAAGTTAACCTCTCGGGCAGAGCTTGAACAATTGCTTTATTTTTGCATTTCATAATCAAATTTTACTGCTTTTCCATTGGTATAAACTTAAAGTAGGTGTCAGAGTTGGGTTTAGGTTGATTATCGGTGTGAATCCTTGTAATTAGCGACCACAGTCATTAGAGTATGCAATGCAAAAAATATTGACTCATCGAATTGCTCTGTAGAAAGGCCAGGAATCTGTTGTTGCAATAAATGATTATTGCAGGAGAGCAGCTGTTGAAAATGTCAGATAATGGCATCTCCGACATGTTTAGATACTTTTTTGGCAATGTAAATATCATTATTTGAAATATATTTATATAGAGTGAACAACTGCTACAACACAATATGACGCAATTTCCGATATATATTCAATATGAACAAATCCAATCGTCATATTTTTTATTTGAAATATTACACTTTCAATATTTCTAACAAGACTTTTACGAATTTTATTGTGCTTTTTTACAGTAGTTGGGAAAGAAACAATTTTAATCATAATTTAATTCTATTGATAATGGAAAAGTAATGCGACAAAGACTATTGCAAAGAGTTGTCTTGGCTCTTTGAAAAGTGATATACAAATGATGGGGAAATTCATTTTTTAATTTAAAAATACAGCTCGCTTTGTTATAGATTTCCTGTACTTTTGTTATGACAATTCATGAACAACTTTACATTAGTGAGAAGGTGGAAAAGGGGAAAGTTGATTGGTCCAGGTAGAGTTAAGTGAAATCAAATATAAAATAAAATCTAACTTGATGGAAGTGTACAGGATAAATCAAATAAGTATAGTAGTTAAAATGAACGTGTGTTCCACTGATTGTTTTATGCTGAAGATAGGGTGGTTGAAGTGTTTATTAGAATCAATGAGCTATAGTTCGACGAAATCATTTGAAATGGTATCGTGTGCATAAAACTAGGAAAAGATCTCTCTCTCTCTCTCTCCTTCTCCCTCTATCTATACATATATAAACAGAGAAAAGGGGAAAGGGGAAGAGAGAGAGAAAGAGAGAGAATGAGAGGTAAAGTATCTTTATGAAAATCCCACACTGAAATTCTTGTTGACTTTCTCTTCCTTCTTAGTTGTTGTTATTTATTTCGGATGATTTATGAAGACAATTTCCATCTGTAAAATCTCTCTTTCCATGATATTTCACGGGATCTCAATCAAATTGAGGTAAATATCATGATATCATGATCCTGGATCAACTTTTTCAAACGTTTATCCGAATGGAACTGAGCCTCACCCAGCATAATATAGGATGCTCATTTGTATCAAAAGGAATAGTAGGGCATGTAACATCATGTAAGCCCATACCTATTCGAATTCAAGCCCACCGGGGGGTGGGATACAATCTGCCTTGACCTCAAACAGAGAAGCATCCCTGATCATACATGAACAGAATCCATTTTTGAGTTTGACAGTGACAGGTTGGTTCAGTCACCTGTGGTCATCGCACGTGCATACTAGATGATTTAAAAAAGTGGTATAATCAGGCCATTTGATATTTGGCCAAAACTCCACGGTTTAATTTTTCGTTCAGTTACAGAAATTCTTGTGCTTCAACATGGTTCCTTGTCATTGATGGTTTCTTTAAATTTATAAAAGCCTTCAGAACCAAATCCTAATTAACAATACAATTGACCACATGTGATGAAATGTAAGCCATGGAGGAAGCTGACCTTCCGATTGGCTTGCGTTCATTTACAGCTAAAAGTTAGTATGCCATGAAACCTTTTCAGGTTGTCCTGGACGTTTCCATGTTATAAAATCCACTTGTATATCGATCACAGATCTTTGAAACAGTAGATTTTGATATTTTGGAATGCTCACGAATTGCAATATGACAATTGAATGCGTGTTTCAGCTCAAAAAGTATTTTTTCATTAGATTGTATTATCAAATGTTACATAGAATGCAAGGTAGGAAACTGATCCTGTGCATCGTTATTCGTGAGTTTAGTTTCCAATGCTAAAAAAAAGAGCTACACTAGGGCGTCTCGTTGTCGTATTATCACTCTAAAGCTAGATTAGAGAAGTTATTTTGATATTCCGTGAAAAGTCAACTGGGCTTAAATTAAGCTACCTCCAGTAAAAAAACGATTTAGCCCTCCGAGGTCGGTAGAATGATATGGATTCTAAAACATTATTAAGTATCAGTATATATCAATTGTACATCATATGCATTGATTGAAACATACTCTTGTTTACGAATATTTACTCGCATATTGGAATTCAAAATGTGATCGACTATAACAGAGAAATGGAAGTGACATATACACTTGTCTTTACATATATAACCATGCATTCATTTGCATGAATGTGTAAGACTCCAAAACTTATCATTCTCTTTCTCTTTCTCTCTCTCTCTCTCTCTCTCTCTATCTATCTATCTATCTATCTATATATATATATATATATATATATATATATATGTACGTGTAAGTGTTTGTCATTGAGAGTGCGAGAGAGTGCTGAGACGTTTCCATTTACGCAAAACTTTCAGTTTTATATGCATATTGGAAATGACTTCAGTTACCTTTGTTTTTATACTCTTTCTTTTGTCAATGCATTCTATATGTAAATATGCTTGCTTTCAACACAAGCCATTTATTCAGTCGAATTTCTTTTATTTCTCATAGAATATAATTGCCGTGGATTTTAAACACATCTTGCCTTCAAGAAAGTTTTATCAAAACCAAACAGTTAGAAAAAGTTTTCTTCATTTCATTTTATGTACATATATTTTCCTCAACGGATTTATGTGAAATAAACTTTAAAATACAATAGAAACAAAACGAATGGAATGTGCAGAAGAAGAAAGAGTTGGAAAGAATACAAAATGTTTTCATCTGCTATAGATCACTCATCTTGTGGAGCACATTAAAAGTCGAACGCATTTCACATTTATTCGGTTCAGCAAAGAAATAGAACACTAAATTTTGGAACAGAGCAAAATGGACCGAGAATGATTGATCAGACGACTTGAAACGAAACTAAGTAGTTCCTAACTTTAATGCATTCTTAGGATTTCCGCCAAGAATATGGCAAAATGGCCGTTTGTGTTTATCAACTTAATTTTTATTGTTTGTCTTTGCTGATTCTGGCGTTTTATCTTTTCATGTTGTTTTCAATTGCTTCTTTTTAATAGAAAGTTCTTAGACAATGCTCATTCCCCTTGATTTTGCATTGCTTGTGACTCCAAGATCTCTATTGTTACAACAACAATTGTAAGCTTTGATCATTCTCTGTTAATATTTTATTGGGTAATTGTTAGGTCAAGTTTTGTATAGTCAATTGTATGTAGCATTAGGTTGAGACAAGACTGTTATTTTTGTTGAACTTCTCATTTTAAGGTATGGTTGGACATACGATTTTGTGGCTTGTTTGTCTTCATTTGCAAATTGATATGCAAGCTGCTGCTGACAGTTATCCCTATGAAAAGGGGATAAGTTGACGAACCCTGCTGATTTTAATAAAAAAGAATCTCATCTGTGCAGCTAACCAATGATTCTGCAATGTTGCAGCAACTCAGAGAAGGATATGAACGTAATACTTGTCAATGATATAATAATAACAAAATGTTGTATATTCTTATTTGCTTATAAACTAAACATGATTGAATTTATCACTAAATATTTAATGCAAATGGATTTCATGCACTTGGGTTTTTCCTAAAAAATCAGCCAAGCAGACCAATGGATTCTAAAAGGTAATTTAGTAACATTATGATTTAGCAGATTCAGCGAAATGTCATAACTCTGGTGGAAAAAAACTGAAATAAACCAAATGTTTATTCGGCAAATTAATAATGGTTGAATTAGATATACAAATTAGATCATTGGTGGGGGGGAGTGGCTTATGATAATCACCACCCCGAAGACAAATCGGTTTAACCACTGCTGTTGGGTCAAATTTATACATTAGGTCGTGACATTTTGTTTTTGATTTATCGATGTACAATAACTGCTAATAGTAAAAACTTCAAATTTTGCCCATGCACATGCATATACTCTGAACGAGTAAAGAAATGATTTCTTATTATTCTTATTATTCTTACTATTTTTTCTTTTTATTTTTCCCTATATAGAATAGAAATTCATGTCAAACTGGTTCCTTAATGTCTGTCTATGCATTTTTTTTCAAATCAGTAGTTCATGATACAAATCACTCCAATATCATTTCCATCGAGGTAACTTGATTTTACCACGACTTCTGCTCGATTCATGGGATGAAATGTAGCACATGTACGTGGCTGCAATTCATAATATCATTTGGAAAATTAGTTGTACGTAAATTTGAGACCAGGTATAAATTAGGACTTCGAGGTGTGGACTTGAAAACAATCACGTAAGAAACGTATTTCCACCTCCATTCTTTTTCCCGTATTCATTTTTGTAACAGATAAAGAGTTTAAGTTTAACAATATCAACCAAAAATTGTGAAAATGTACAGTAGTGCATTTTTCTATGATTGTTTGTATGGATTTTGAATACCAAAAAATATCAAGCTGGCAAAAAAGTTATTATTGTAGGGATTGCGTTAGAAACATCATACATTCATTACAGGACAAACTCGCCGTAACTCGGAAACGTCCAAAGCTGTGAGTAAAACATGAAATAATAGTGATTTTCCCCAATTAAACTATGTTTTGTAATTTTATTTTTCGCTTGATTTCCGAATCTTCAAATTTTACACGATATCTGATTAATTTTATGAAGGTTTTCAGGGAGAAAAATTGAAATCTTTAGTAGAAATCAGTTTACAGTAATCCTCAATTAATACTTCATAAACACTTGATAGAGTAAGTAAATGAATAGAATTTTAAAAACACCAATATTATTCGTAGAAAACTGCCCCAGAAATCTTCCTAAATATACGTTGCAAATTAATTGTAAATATGGAGACTAAAAAAATGTGAGGTCTTTATTTTATTTAAACTTTTTTATTCGAAATATTGGAAGAAATTAGATCGTAAGCTTTTTTTCCAATCTTTTTTTATTTCATTTTCAATGATATTTATCACAAAAATTGAATAATGATAGGATTTATAACGTACATGGGTATATCTTTTGAAGCATTGTTTGAATTATATATATATACATATATATATATATATATATATATATATATATATATATATATATATATATATGGAGGGAGAGAGAGAGAAAGAGAAAGAAAGATAGGGAAACGAGAGGGAAACGAGAGGAAACAAATGTAGACTCACATGTACTTACTCATACAGACATATGTATTCATATGTATACTTAATCAATAAATCACCCTGCAATAAATTCTTTGATACAACGTTTGCATTTTCATTGCTACTCATACACAACAATCATTTGTGTAACAATTATGATCATTACGTTTTCCTAATTTGATATAATTTCAGGCGTTTTATTGTGTAAATCATAAGAAAAGTGCTTTTAACATTTAGGTTCGGAATCTTTTATAAAACGTTGAATTTTCTTTCCATAATTGTAAACTTGGCACCAATTTCAAATTCCTGGCATTCAATTTGGAATGCATCTGGCATTTGCCCAACTAAGATTATAGACATTTCTAACATTATTTGAATCAAATTTTCACTCTTCTTTCAGATTTCCGATTTTGCATGTATAATATATAAATCCTCTCTCACTCTCTCTCTCTCTTTCTCTCTCTCACACACACACACATAAACACACACACACACACATATGCATATAAACACATGCAAGTTCTGAAAGTTTATCTCAATTACATTCATCAGGTATATACTATTTCCCATATTCATTTATCAACGATATCATTGTTGTTTTTTAAATATGCTCAGTCATAAAAAATGATATAATATATATTATACATTAAACTGATTATGATATTGTTGGTAGGCTTTGAATGCTGTTGTATCGACGGAGACGTTGTCCTACTAAAGGTTTAGGACAATGGGAACGGATCAATCAATCTGTTAACCAGTTACATTTCCCAGTTCCCCACGTGGAACACTTTAAAACTTCTCTCAAAATCACTCAACCAAAACATACAAATATGATTTCAATCATTGATGTAACTGATGGAAAATTCGACGTTTGATAAATTGTCAGAAGAACAGAATGATCGATCTATCCTGGGATCATTTGAGGAAGTTATATCGGGGGCGAATTTTCCCTAAATCTCCTCAAGATCCCCTAAACTTCGATTATGATAGTGATTCTGGCTAGATCTCCTTATCAACAATAAAGTCGTCTTATTTTTACATCTCTTTCCGCTTGTTCTACTCTGTGTAAATCTGTGAAACATAGGATTTATATTCGACTGCATTTTGCTTCTTTATCCATAACATGAAAGTTCAATTCACTCTGTTGTAGTAGTTAACTTTGATTTTCATGATTAATGATCCATTCATATTTTCGAATATATAGAGACGTTTTGAATAAGATTAAGAAATATTTCAATATCATTCCATTTTAAAAGATCTGCAGATATACATATGAACGTGTGTTGGGCATGTGTGTTTGTATGTGTGGCGTGTATATATGAAGGGTGTGAATGCTCTGAGTGTGTGTATACTTCAATTAGTATGGATTTATGTGTTAATTTATGCAGAGAGAATAACTTACGCAGGAATTTGCATTGAAGTATGCACGGTGGCACACATACATATACACTTATGGTTGTGTATTTTTCTCAGCGTATGACTCATCATTAGGTGACTGTACAGTATAAAGTCTGAGTGTTCCAATTATCAATTATTTAGAGACGTTTTTGAAATTATCATTTTTATGGCTATGCAGCTAGCAAGCTAACAAGAAAAGCCTTTATGAAAGAGAAGGACAGAAGAGAAGAAAAAGAAGAATAAGCAAAGTAACTAATAGAAGAATCGAAAAAAGAAAGTAAGAAAGGATGAGAGAAAGAGAGGATGAAAGAAAGAAAGAAAAAAAGAAAGAAAGAAAGAAAGAAAGAAAGAAAGAAAGAAAGAAAGAAAGAAAGAAAGAAAGAAAAAGAGAAAGAAAGAGAAAGAAAAGTGAAGGAAAGAAAAGAAAGAATGAAAGGAAGAGGAAAAAGAATAAAGGAAAGGAAAGAAACAAACAAGTAAAAAAAATCTTGATAATGAATCAAAAACACCAAGCCAGAGAATTAATGATGATCATAAATTTACCAAAAGTCAATTGGGATTACAATAAAGAAATAATCAACGTGTGAAACGAATAAGATCTTTCTCATAGATCATAATGGCTTCAAGTACCGTTAAACATGAAAAAAAAAGGATTCTAGTAAGCTAACAACATTTAGCATTACCAACCATTAAAGCAACTATAATTGGCTTAATTGGTTAGAATGCCTCTTTAATTATTCAACAATTAATGTCATCCGTCTTAGTGCCCATTCTCTCTAGTGTGTTCAGCAGAGATAATTTGACGACACTCATCAACGTTCTTGTTTAATTTTTCGTCAACTCACATAAATGAGGCTATTAGAATGCATACAGTAAAATGCAGTAATTACAGCTTATTTCCTTCATCAGTAAATTACAGGAATCTACAAAATCTATAAAATAGTTGTTATGTTTCAGATTAAACCTCTCAGTATTTTGCGTGCAAGAATGTTAGGAACATAATCGTGTGTGATTCCTCTTTTCATGTGGACTTTTCTCTTTTTGTGATCATCCCTGTGTTTACTAAGCAACCCATTAATTCGTGATACATGTAAAAAGGTTAGCTTAAAATTCAATCTAGATAACAAAATATTTAAATCTTCAGCAATGCCTATTTAGAAGTTGCATTTACGAAATATGTCTAGAAAATCCCCAGCCTTCAAAATAAAGCAGAGGAGAGGTCAGGTTAGTTACCTAATTAAAACCGTTACGTGAGTGACTTGGTGGGATGTCGTGTCGTGGATATTCCATAAAAGAATGAAAAACAAAACAGTGAAATGATTACATGTCAATTTGTTACTCGTCTTGAAAAGCCAGGACACGCGATACGTATTTAGGTAGCCAGTCAACCGGAATCAGTTGGAAACTGCAGAAACCAATGTTGACAGCTTTGTATGAGAATTCCGAATCGTAAAACTGGGACAATCAATAAAATACTTGAAAACAAAAATACACATATCCAGATATTGAACAATTTCTTTAATACCCTTTCCAACCTTTGGAAACAGTTTCGGAACTATCAGCAACTGTATCATCACGTTCCCCTCCATTGCATCCATAGTATGAATTCTCTTCTCTTCTGATGGCCTTGATAGCCAAGTCAGGATTGCAACAAGGCTCACAAACCTTGATGATGAAAAAAATTGTCGAAGACAATTCCTTGAAGTTATTTGGACCTTTCTATCATCAGCGTCGCCGATCCGCTTCTTGAATCTGTTTAGCTCGTCACATCATGTTTTGTTTTCTGTTGGCCAGCCTTTCGTATATAATCTCTGGACATCCTTATTTTGAGTTGTGATCTCAAATATTTTCTGACATTTTTGTTACATGTGCAGACCATTGCAATCTGAGATTTCCAAAGGTTTCTATGATATCTTGGACGCCTGGTTTTTCAACTGTGCTATCTTATGATCTCTCCAAAGGAGTTTGAACATGATAATCTCTTGTTCCCGTAGCAGCGTTTTCAGTTTAAGGGTGAATCTTCTCATTAGATTGTATGTCTCAGCTCCAAAACGGACATTTAACTGATCGATTTTAGTAGACAATCTACTAGATGAAAACAGATACTCTTTTTTCAATCATATGGAATCATACCTAAGTTTCTTTTTCTATTACTCATAGGAGAACGCAATAGTTTACAAGAAAAGGGATTTTGTGTAGGAAAGACATAATTCAAGAGAGAACAATTTTTGGAAAATATAAGTTTGTTTGCTAAAACCCACTGAGGCTTTCTGGCACGACATGACATCAAACAACACAACATAATGAATCGTGACTAGATGAATCTCTTAAATATATATTCAACAATTTCTGTCAGCCATTTTAGCAATAACATACTTCGTGTCCTCAATAACCCATTTGAACCTCGTAAACCAATTGATTACACTGCTTTCCGTCTTATTCTTCCTCCTCCTTCTTTAAATATTTACTCCCTACCTAAAATCAATTTCTTTAATGTAGTATTGAGATTGTTAACCAGGGTGAAGTGAGGTGTTTCCAGTCTGAATCGAATGATGAATTAGTAAAGGCAACGAGCTCACTGACCATTCCACAAAATGAAATGTTTTACTAGTACGTGAACAATTATTATCATTCCCTGAGCTTTCAATTTCTTTCTTATCGATATTGTTTTCATGAGATTTTATCTTTTTCTCTCGATGCTAATCTTTTTGTATTTTTTGTTGACAGATTTTGATACAGCCATGGCATCGGATACCTCACACTGGGGATAAAGTGTAAGCAAGCCATCTCACAGAGCTCTTTCTACTCTCCACAGTTGTCCTGCTGCTGACAGAGAAGCTATCGTTGGAACGGTTTAAATTTTCCATTTTTTTGTGATGCAATTAAAAAAGCATCAAAAAACACAAAAGACGATGGATGCTATCATTAATTTCATATACTACGCAATATCTATTTCAGGCATGGTTTCGATATCAATCAAGATATTTCAACATTGACATTGACTTTCATTTTTATCCAGTAATGACAACATCCCATAACTGAAAGATCCTATTTAAATGATTTGTTCCAAACATTTCGACAACGTCATGATGTTGACTTCCAAAATCTCATACGATTTCTGTTTCTCTGTTCTCTAAGAATTTGTTGTTCGATGTTGTATGATAGATTGTGTGATGGAATCAAAGCTGCCTTGTGATACCCTGTTGAGCAATCTTCAAAATTGACATCCTTTCTAACCTAATTTTGTAGATTACTTTCATCATATGCCAGAGTTTCATTTTTCTGACTCCCCACCGACGGCTGTGTTGTTGAATTTTGCTACTTTGGGGTTTAATTTAGTTCTTTCTATCGCACTTTGTTCTACGCTTATATTACCAGAAGTTTTATTTCTTTTTCCAAGCGTTGCAAATACCATTATATTCACTTGACATTTCAAGCAAATTACGTTTTCTTTTGATTATCATCATCTTTAGCAAGCTCAACTAAAAAAGAACATCCCTGCACACACACACACACACACACACACACACATACACACACACACATGCACGCATTTATACTTGAGGGAATGAATAATTATCACTGATTTGAGCATTTCCACACATTCTTAGCACCGGATGTTTTCTCCAGACGACTCCAAATGACAAGGCAACTACCAGCTTTGCTGGAAGTTGACGTAGCGCTAACATTCAAATATGTATATATTGTGCGCACCTGTGCACATATATATATATATATATATATATATATATATATATATATATATATATATATATATATATGTATATATATATATATATATATGTATATATATATATGTATATATATATATATATATATATATGTGTGTGTGTGTTTGTGCGTGCGTGCGTGCGTGCGTGTGTGTGTTTGTGAGAAATGAACATTTTGGTCGGACAGAATGAATTATGAATTGCATTACATCACATAGCAACTTATCTGAAATGATTTTCTTGTCATTTCTACAAAAAGACCGAGACAAAACGAGATGACACTTTGGGTGAAGGCAGTTATTTTGCTTTGCGTGACCGGATGGTTGTTTACACAATTACAACGTTGAAGTGAATACCTATCGTTGGCATGTTCGGTTTCTGCGGCAAACCTATTCTCTTCAATTGTTTATTCTATTTTTGTTGCCAAAATTGAATGGTATATTAACCGTGTAACGACTGGAAATCGTTTCAAAGAAGTTTATATATCATACAACGTAATTATCAATTCATATATATGTACATGCACACACACACACACTTATATATATATATATATATATATATATATATATATATATATATGCATACGTATGTATGTGTGTATACATATATATATATATATATATGTATATATATATATATATATATATATATATATATATGATGTATCTGTAAGTGCTTTCGTGTGTAAACGGAAACTGAAGAAATATAATCTGTAATTTATGTCATATTTTCATCAAAGTCATTTTGAAAGGTATTCACTTTTGAAATGCTTCGTTGAACTTCTTCATTGACTGCTGTCGAGTGACTGCCAGCTGTCAAACAAGATTTGAAACGGCCGAGTCAATAATCAGAAGAAACAAGGAAATGTTTTGCCTCCGAATAAACTCGATCAGATCTGATCTGTCAAGCCACCTTCAAGCCATAGGTTAGGAAGAGGGACACTCTAAGCGAATCTAAAGGAGGAAACTAACAAAAAACGAAAAATACAGGGAGTCTGGTTAGTCACTCAAAGGAACCGTCGCATCTCAATCGCTATTTGGCAATCTGCCGTGTTGGAGTGATCATTTTAAACACTGAGAAAAGGTCGATCAATGAATAATATACTCGTTTCGCCTCTTGCTGCCTAATGATCATAGCAAGTGTCCTAACATTAAAAAAAGACTAGAGTGTAGAAAAGAAAGAGATTTATTTAGCATAAACATTCATTGCAAATTGAATCTTCATTAAGAAATGTGATTAGAGGAGGAATGTGAACAAAAATGTTTTTATAGCCATGATAAGGAGTTGGGAAATTAACAATGTCAGGATTATCAGCCCTCTAGCTCAAAATGATACCAACGTACTTAGCCTGCCAATCAGTCAGAGACCCAGCCAAAACAACTTAACAACTGAACCTACCCATGTTGGCAGTTCTGGTGAGAATTTTGGTTGACTGTTTCTAATCAGTGAATAGGATGAGTATGCGAAGGTAAGTTTCGAATTGACTAAGATCGAGAAGTTTGCAAAATAAAAGCAAGAAAAATACTCCTAAGTTAAGTTCTGGTTAAAATCAAGATTTAAAGAGGGAGAGTAGCCCTTAAGAAGAGACGTAAACAATGAAGTCAGGCGAATGTACAGAAAACAAATGAGAAAGAATTATAGATGTGAAAAAGATATTGAATGTGTAGATAAGTGTGAATGAAAAATGACTTATTTGGCTATATTTTATTCAAGCTTCAGTAACGCAGACCTATAGATCCTTTACCCTTCTGCCAATCGCTTGTTCTTTCTCTTCCATAATGAATTCCTAATAGTTTTCTTTTTTCTGATTTAGTAACTTTTCTCTTATTTTGTCCTTCAGTGCTTTTTTTTTTTTGAGTGCCATCATAGTAAGTAACAGTCAGCAATGACTGTCAACATAAGTTTTTCCAGTTTTCAAGATATTCCTGCTTGCTGGCCAGCCAGCTATGTTTCTGTCACACGTACAGGGCATGCAATCGGAGTTAGACGATCGACATTTTTAACATTTAGACTTTGTTATGTTGAGAAAAATTATTTCGATTTCGGTTTTCGAGAATTTTCAAAGTTTCTAGTGATGGGTTTAGTTCACAATGTACATTCATGCTAAATCAATCCTTTAGTTTGAAACTTTGCTTATGTCTTTTAGATTATATATCATTTAAGGACCATGGCATAAGAAGATATGATGGAGGTAATTTCCCCATTGAATAATTTTTCCTCACATACTTTAATCCAACGATGTAATGCTGCAAAATAATGCAGGTCATGTTACTGTCTCTTTTAGATGATTAACCAGATCTGTTTCTTTTGTGTTTTTAATCAAAAAATTTCAGCTTGTTAGAAAAATGAATGGGATTTTTTGGCCTTGAAATAAAATCTGATTTTTATCACCGTCGTTCATTTCTTTCTTTTTAAATAAAGTATTTCCCAGAATGTTCTACCTCTTTTAATTGAGTAAGCACTGCTTCGATATTCATCCATTCCCCAATGAAATTTCCCAATTTTATATCGTTTTTTTTACTGAATTCGCTTGATTTGGGACCTGATTTTTTTTCATACCTTTCGGAAGACTTGATATGCCATTGCGTTTTTATAGAATTTGCATTATATAACTTCAAGTCTATATCCAAGCATTTGCTTTTTAATTGTATTTCTTACATAACACATATACACAAGAACAAACACACATATGTAAGTGCACAGTTGCGTGAGCTTCACTTTGTATGTATGTGTAGGTATATCTGTTTACGTATCAATTGTATTTGTGTGCATTTGTGTGTGTGATTAGTGTTGTTTTGTAGTATCTCTTCTTTACTCTTCTGTCCGGACTTTCCAACATTCTCCCTGCACGCTTTCATTGATATTATTTCATTTTATCCCATTTCCCCCAAATACTTATATTTTCATAACTTCTTGTTGTCCTCTTTTCTATTCAGGTAGACTTGGCTTTTTGCCTTCCATTGCTCTTTTTAATACCTTTGTTCATTCTTCATTCTTTTGTCGGTTCTTTTTTCTTTCAATTAGAATTTAGAAAATATCATGTTTCACCTTCATTCATTTTTCTCGGCTTGAGTTTTATCATTACTTTTTAGGTTTTTCCTTCAGAAACACTCAACCAAAACTGTCAATAAAACAGTTGAAAAGGTTTCTTCAATTTTCAAGTAGGTCCAGCTGGCAGACTGTTCATGTACCACGCGTACGATCGAGCTAGAGGTCTGGAAATTTCAGCATTCACTCATTATCAATTTTTACAAATAATTGGGAAAGCATTTACCACCCCCTAAATGCCTTTCAGTTTGGGATTCAATTTGAATACAAATTTAATTCAGACATTTTGATGAGCACTTCCGAATAGAGCCAAGAGAAGTAACTCGGTCATTGGTTACTATCTTTATCCCTACTTTTTCTAAGTGATCACCTCAACACAGCATACTTTCAAAAGACGCTGATCATTTGACAATTTCTAATTACTGACTGACCACACCTGTTTTAATTTATATCAAATCCTATTTCCATCAAACCTTCTATTCATATCATAGATTCAACCTATCTATCGATAACTGTTTTCCCATCCATCTGAACCCTTCTAGCTCCAAAACAAAATGAGACAAGGTGATACCATCTCAACCAAACTCTTCACAGATTGCCACGCGATGATTTTCAGAAACCAGGACTGGGAGAATAGAGGAATCAAAATCGTCTACTTGGAATTGTAGACGACGTCGTTTCTTTCTGCAGAGAACCAATTCAACGTCCATTTAATACTAGATCAACTATACAAAAACAGACGGAAGTCGACCTACATGTGGACTCCTATAAAAGGAAGATCATGTCTAACAACCATATCGAGAATAATTACACAACTGCTGAAATCAAGTATTCAAACTGAAGAAGATAGACCACTACCTCTAACAGATAATTTCGTTGAAGCCCACGGAACAAAGAGGAATAGAACGACATATTACTCAAGGGGGGCACCCCTTTGGCAAAGCAAGCTCTAACTCAAAAAAAGATGACCCCATTAACTCTAAAAAGAAGAGGGATCACAAGACATAGTATATCAGGATGAGAACCCAGATGGCAATGGGCCAGTTATGATTCAAGAATGGCAGACAACCGGTGCATATCACGACTAACAGTATGGATCCCAAGATATCACAAGCAAAACCACGACTAGCAGAATAAAAATGGATAGCTCCACTACACAAATTGAGATAATACTGGATCTTCTACACCCACGAGAGAGGGATGTAGCAAATCCTGAGTAAGGTTTATTTCAAATAACGAACGATTAATGACTGATGGTGATGATGATTCCTCTTTTTTATAAGTATTTTTCGGTTATCTCTATAATAAACATTTGTTTCGCTCTGTTACTCCTTTTCTTTCTATCAGTTTATTCTGCAGAAGTGTCCATTCACTATTCTTCGATCCACTGCAAAAAGACTTGCAAGAGACACTTCAATTCTTGGCAGAGAACACAAATATTCTGGTCCAAGGCAAAAATGTGTGAATAATTCCGTAATCTTAAACTGGATACTTTACTAGTTCTTCAAATTCATCTTCCAGGAACCCATTCATATTTTCCCAGTCATATCCATTCGTGAAAAAAGATTCATTTTTATACTTGTTCGATATATATCTTCCCTTCGTTTTCGATGATTTGCTTTTTTACAATCAATTCAGTTTATCCCTTTTTTAAAAATATTTTTTTAATCTATGATAAAAACCAACCAATTTGGATATCGATCATATTTCAATCCATAATCAAGTATCTCAATCTACCAATCACTTCACAAAGTCTGCTTAGAATGTAGCAAAGGTGTACGGGTCATTGTACACCCTATAAATATTTATAACTATTAAAATGGACCTAATTTATCAAGGGAATATAAATATTTAGGTGAAAAAAATCTGTTCACCCGAAAAGCAATTAATTACATCTGAATGCTAAATTTATTTTGGATACACTCAATGTATGTATGTATATATATATATATATATATATATATATATATATATATATATATATGTGTGTGTGTGTGTGTGTGTGTGTGTGTGTGTGTGTGTGTGTGTGTGTGTTTACGGGTATATATACGATGCAAATACACTTTTGTATATTCATAGTTGATGTTTTTTCATGGTGGCCTAAATTTAAAAAAAAAACGAAATCAAATATTTAATATGCACGGATATATTAAATTTTTTACGAAAAATAGCAGTGCATATCAAATGAGTTGAAGAGAAATCCAACGTAAACGATGTTATTTGTGAATAATTTTGCACACTATGAAATATGAATATAATATAAATTTGAATAGGGTACGCAGTGATGGTGAGCAAACTTTTTCCAATATGATGTCTAAATAACATAATCCCCTTGTATAAACTTCCCCTGGGGATATGACTGCAATACAATCATTGGTATGCTTGCATTGCAGACCCATTTTTTTATGTGCTGCATTTAGCATCCACACCATTTCTTGGAAATTTCTCTACTGGTAGTTTAATTCACTCAGTATAACTGATAGATCTACTGTTATTTCACTCACTGATTTTCAATCCTCTTTGACCCTGCCTTAGCCATTACCATTGAGGTTAAGATGTACAATATTTTTTCTGGCGAACTGGCTCTCGAAAAAGGTGGGAGACAATTGTCTCTCGAAGACCCTTTGGAAAAGAAATAATGTCCGGAAAAAGTGGAGTCCAATAAGGAGAAAAAAATACCAAAAAATGGCTTACGTTTTCTCTGTCATCGAACATCGATGAAGGTAGCAGAGTCAGTTGACAGGTAAAAATGGTGACTGAGCCAACAGCGGATACAGAGAAAAAAGAGGAAGAAATAGAAATCGGTATCTGTTCTTTATTTCCCTAACTTCTACAAAAACTGTAGGGAGGACTTCTCCCCCCCCCCCGTGTAAGCTTTGATAGCTACGCTTGTAAGAGACGCAATGACTCACTTTCCCCTCAACATTTTGTGTGCTAAACCAATCCATAAGTAACAGTTTTAGAGATTTAGTGACAACAAGTTTACACCATACTCCAGCATCCTCTCAAGTTATCGAATTGCCAACTGTAATGCTGCTGTCAAGATAATCTCAATCATTCTACGGTTTTCCAACTCCTTCAATTCAATGTTTCCCATCTTTTTCGTTTCGTTCCCTATTCGACGTTTTGTTCCAACGTTTGTGTCTCAGTCAATTATACAGTGAATTTAAAATGCCATGATCAATGAATATTTTAGTAGCCTCTCTTTATTCGTGTTGCGAAGTCATGAAGTTTATGTTTGGCATGCTTGCCGCAATTTCAAACGTCCTTGTCACTAATGTATTCTGAATCAACATACATTCCCCTCTAATTTTTTCAATCCACCACTTTTTCTCTGCAACAATCTCCGATATTGTGATCATCACCGATACTACCATTAAGGCTTTGTTCAATTATCTTTAATTACCAAGGTAAAGTCCCGATATATTGTACCTAATCATTGTCTTTTTGATTCATACTATTTGACATTCTTCCTTTCAAAGCATATCTGAAGTAACTCAAATGCCTTTGTTACGATAGGATTACATAATGATTTATTGGTGTTTTTCTTTTCCCCCAGGAGGTTTGCATAAACTTTAAGTCCCGGGTATTTGTATAATAGCTTTTGGCATTCACTTTCATAGAAGCTCTCAAAGTTTCATATTATTATTATATTTCTATGGATAATTTGAGCCAGTATTTGCATTACAACATTAAATTTAGAGCAGGCTTCATCAAATCAATGCACCAGACAATCAAATGCTTCAAAAAGCATTATAAGCCTTGGTCCATTATTCAACCAAGTTGTAGAGAAACAAATTCACGATATTTGACATGGCATCTCTACTTTGAAGACCATCGAGGAAAGATCAAATAGAGAAGGGAAAGATGATGAAAGTAATCCCACATTTGATCAGGTCTTTGAATCAACTCATCCGACCATTCTAAGTCTGCTTTTGGGAAAAAATCATCTGAAATTCAGATAATGGCTGCTGCATACACATAAAATAACAAAATCCTCAATTAATCAGGGCAAATTCTTTAACTTTTCGGAATAGCAACCTGGCATGACTGGAAGATATCACAGATTATTGTAATTGTACGTCCAAGTTAACTGCATGAAATAAGCTCGTGGCGATTCTAAAACAATATTTACTTCAAACAGAAATGAGTGCTCTCTTGTTGGAATATGCAGCTCATTGTACTGAAAGAATTTGATCTGAAAAATATTATCACTAGCACAATGAATTGAAAGCAGATCCATCAACCCACAGAATGTTTACATAAACACTGATGGACCACACGTTGTCTAGATGATCCCTTACAAACTTCCATTCTAGTAAGCATATTCTATCACTATTGTCGTATCCATCCGATTTGATGTCTTCAACTTTTCATCTCCACCCCCTGCAGAATCTTCTAAATCATGAATACGTTTGTTATGTAAATAAAATTGAAATGTTGTTGCGAAGCACTTTGAATTCGAAACTACCGCTGTTCCGTCGTAAAACCATTTACGTTTCATTAATACGTAATATGTATCACTGCTTTCAATAATAATATCAAGTATGTATTACTGATATTAGTTCTATCAATGCACACGATTATATCAATTATGCAAAAATTATAATCCATGAAAATTGATAATCATAATATCCTTAGAATCTAATTCTTTTGAGAATGTAACTTCTTTATGTTTCGAAAGCCGAACACACTTTCAGATGAACAACCATGACTGTGGAGAAAAAATCTTATCACTGTTTACGTACTTTTTTTTAACTGATAAAGAACTCCATCTTGCTATTTTTTGCTTTTGACACCAGTGAATGGTTCATTTGGAAGCGACCGTGAAACTAAGAAAGTGTGAATGACTTAAGGGGCCTTATTCGATAACCATCACGCCATCGAGGTTTGCAAAGACAAGTTCAGATGTGTATCATTCAGAAGCGCATCTTAGTATGGTGGTATACTAAGTCATAAAGATTATTTGTAGCACTAGATACGTTTGAACTCATTACATTTTGTTGATCAAGGAATGGAAATCGTGCATTTGTTCTCGGCTAAAAATAACTGTTCACATTTAGAAGAACAAGCGTGAAAGTGAAATCATTGATGAGCTATTTTTTCATCAAAAGGATCTGAAGTGGCTATGACTTATTTTTAAATTTCATATCTAAGCTTTTTCTTGTGTTTATACCAAAAATTGAGTCAAATCATCCCAAAATACTTACAAACGGCCAGATTCTCAAAATATATACATTCGATATATTTTTTTAGATCAGATGTAACTCAAATTTTCAAGAGTTATTTTCCTCAAATATATCACACTACTTGTTATATTTCTGAGGTAAATTTATTGAGATGAAAGATTTTACGAACAAATTATCTAAATAGGAATATCTGATATGTACACACTCTAGATGCAATAATAATATCAACATATCTATATTTACTTGAAAAATGTCAAAATTTCCGAGTCTGAGCACAGGATGTAACCCATATTATGATATGACAGTTGTTCAGTTACTGATAAGATATAACTAAATACTTAACACTCAGATGTTCCAGAGAAATCTGGCTTACAATTAGGGATGTTCTTATTCTGACATCATTTCATTCATTTATTCTCCAATTTCATCATTTGTTTTCGGAAAGTGTACTGTCTCTGACACATGACATTTGTCACAGATGTTACACAGGAAGACTGCTAATGTATCTCACCACTACCCCGTATGTGTCAGCAGGAATAACAAAGAAGATAGTGAAGGGTCTTCCAAACGTCTGACTGTCAATGTCAACAATGACAAATAAACAATGCCGACGATATCTATCAGACATAAAGATACCATCTGCAGGCTGTAAGCTTCACCAAAAGATCGAATTACAAAATTGATAAAGGAGCAAAAAAGTACTTTCTTGATTCCAGAATTTCCTGAGTTTATTGAATCGCTTTCGATTACATCAATCTGCATTTACAGGTCATACATGTCTCAAGTGATTCATCCGTCAATCCAGTTTTATTAGCTGCTTCTTTTAATCTTTTATGCGCAGCTAAAATAGAACATTCATACAAAATTGCGGTTCAATACTCTCGTGAAATCAAATTTAATCAAATGCTTCTGATATATTCTATTTTACGTTCGTGAAAAATGCTGTAATCATTTCCGTAGCATAGCAAAATACTTTGATCAAAAATTAATATTCTGTACTATTTTCCACGATCAATCCATCCCATTAAGTGACACTAAGTGATCACTAATGGCCTAAGGTACTTGGAGCACACTAAAACTGAATAAATTGTCGTTAGAATAAATACAGGGGCATAACAAGTCAAGTTTGCATGAAACTAGCGTAACAGACCAGTAAGTGCTTCTTATTGGAGGTAATCAAGTTTAGAGAGTCCTTCCATCCAATCTTCCATCTAGTTTGCTTTATATCATAACATTGTTTGAGCAGTCATAATCTGGAGAAGCTTGAAGTGGACTGGGTCGAATTCCTAGACGTTACATTCCGTTACGGTGCAATCGATAAAGTTTGGAAATATCCCAATGGATTTCTTTTAGAACAAGCTGGATTCGAACCACCGGTCCCTTGATAACGGATTTAACACACTAACCTAATGCAGCATAGACTCATATCCACAAACAATATTTAAACTTATAATATAAGTCACTTGTGCCTTACATTAGATATATTTCTTAAACTCAACGTCATAACTTTTGTTATATACTTACAAATTAGAGGATCCTTGTATGATTTAAAGGAAAATATTCACATAATCGAATTGAATGGATATGTTTGATATGATCCATTCTCACAGAATATTGCATACATCGCGATATACTTTGAATTTGAAGTAAAATTACCTTGAAAAATTGTATTGAACGTATTTCAGAGCAATTTTAATCAGATCGTGTTGTTGAAAAGGTGCATACAAAAGATATCGAGATAATCACATGATTTTTTAATTCAATTCGGTTCAGTTTTACACGAATTATTACAAAATTACGTCGATTTATGTATAACTCAACTCATTATTTAGGGCATACTGAATATGTCTTTCCGATATATTCCCTTACTAAACTTACAAAAGTGGACTCTATATTGCTGTCTTTTAAACCGAAGGCTTTTGGCATCGTTAAAGTGGGTTTAAGAAGCGAGAATTATGAAATGTTGCCAATATTTCTTTTCTTTGACTTTCTTGGTAGCAATACAATCGATAATTTGTTTCTTATATAATCCAACCACATATCAGGTCGCTATGAATCTTCTCTCAGTTTATTGAAACTGATACTTGCAAGACCCCATGTTGTTACAGTCAGGGAACATAACCAATAATTCTATGTTAGCTATTACAATCGGAGGAAAAAGTCAAATATTGGAAGATGGGTCCCACATGACTGGTCAATAGCAAAATACAGGAACGTGCAGATTGTTGTTGGTCATTGCATTCTCAATAGTTTCAGCTGCCTCCACTTTGACAGTGTTGGAAGTCGGGATATAGAATGGATCATTTCTTTCCTGTTCTGCGCTTTTGTCAGTGGTTCAGTTGTAAAATAGCTTACAGAAGATCTTCACTGAAAGACAATCTTCTCGGATGTTCCATGGGATATAGAATGGTTAATCAATCACTGATATTTAAGCGATATCGATCATAACTTAAGTCTATTGCAAACAATTTCAGCGATTGAAAATGCTATGGATATAAAACGTCTAACTTCATGTATCAATGATCTCAAGGATTTGGACAAGATTAAACGTATTTTTTATCACAGCAATGTACGTGTTTCCAAATAATCTGAAACATTGGGCAAAACTTTCGTTAAAACATAC
>OY735208.1:66546189-66888689 GCA_963457665.1 Thysanoteuthis rhombus
CACTGATGCAACTTAATTAACTGACAAGTTTTTGAAAATAAATGTTGGATGGACACAATTCAAAAGCTTCTGCTTCATTTATTATTTTCAAAATAATCTGATACCACTTTTCACTGTGTAAGGAAAATGGGTCTGATTTTCCGAAGGCCAGTCTTTTCCTCTGATTTTAATCACCAACATCAAAAGGAAAAGTCCCATTAGATTTTCACTCCCAAAGTGAAAAGATTCATATTCAACGTAACAATTAAAAGCAAAAATGAATGTCCCTCATCGATTCTCACTAAAGTGAAGTATTCAAGTTCATAATATTTTGACCCCATACAGTGAAAAAGTAAATGTTTTTTTCCTTGTAATCTGCATAACCTCTGACCTTGATCGTATTTTTGAGGATTCCTTAACTCTACCACAAAAAAAGGTATCAATAAAAACAGCACTAATTGAAATATTCTCGTTTTACCAATAAACATTGCTCTACGAGGTGTGTTAAAAAGATTTTCCAGTTTTTCGAAAAACGCAACATACGTCACATTCATTTCCTAGGATTGATTTGAAAAAAAATGTTTATGTGAACATGATTCATTTTACTACACAGAGAGTAAGCAATTTTTACCTTGATGAATAATTATGTCAATTAATTGAAAATTGAACCCCTCAAAATATTTTGGTTGATTTTCAAAAAAAATTTGCTCGAATCATTTCCTATGCCTAGAAAACATTCAAAGGGTCATGTCAAGTAGTTATAGTGTTACGCAAGTACATACTGATGTGCATATCGGAGGAGTTGTAAACAGATCAGAAAAGATGGCAGAAAATGGAAGCTTCATTGCCATTGATAGTATAGTCGTCGGGGTCGGAGCAAAGGTGCCTGAACTGCTTGTGAATCCATAGGGCTTGGAATGTGACAAGAAATAAATATGGACACTTGGTTCAGTGTGTAAGCCAAAGTTGTATGTGTATGACTTGGGGGCTATTCTCCGACGCTGATAGAGACTCGTCGGACAGACCATGGGAGACAGAAACCACAAGGTTTTATCCATGCGTGTCCCCAAAGTAATGAGAATTTAGGATAGATTGTTATGACTATCGGATTGTAAAAAGCACTATCATTTCATTCATGAGAATGAGAGACGTATACGGGTTTGGAGCACGTGGTGGGGACACCGTCGCGTAGCTGCATACCTCGAAATAAATGTCGAACAGGCAACTTAGTAAAGACATAAGTCACAGTGGAAAAAATTGTTAAGATTGGATTGGCTGGGCAGTGGGCGAAATGATACTGATCTTAGAAACGAGGAAAGACAGAAAAAGAGTAGCCGGCAACAAGTGACAGGGCAAGAGGGCAACCAGGTAGGAGTGCTGACGCCAATGAGGGTTTGACTTTGCTTGTCTAAGGCTTTCTGTTATCCAGCTAAAAGAATGATTTCGTATTCAATTCCCAAGTGAAAGTATAAGGGGTGCTACAGTAGTACTTAATAAATAAAAGTTTTGAATTTACATTCATTCTCTGGCTACACATTTGGGGCAGCTGATGATTTCAAATAGGTTAATCATATTATGTCCATTCGATACTTAATATGTAAAAGAGTATAGTAAAAATAAACTAAATAACTCAAAATGTTACAAGTTTTTTTCTGCCTTGATCTGAGCCATCTATGATGCTACAATTTTATATCTCAATAATTGTCGTCGTAATTTTTTCGCACCTGCTCTTGGTTCTGTGAATGCCTCCGCTTAACAGGAAAAAATTTTCCATGTATGACCGTCGCCATTCAGTAGACAGGATTGCATAAGGGATGTTTTATCTTGGAATCCACTGGCACCAACTTGCTGTTAAGTTTGTGGCAAATAATGATTAAAAAAAGAAACATAGCCACAAAACTCAATTTACTGACAAAAGAATTTGATAACACTGACTCCATGTTCATATTATTGAAATAATATATTCCATCTTCGTCTGGTGATTTGCAAAATGTACTTATTCCTAAATTCATTCTACGAAAGAAAAAAAAAATAATATCATATTGGAATTCATAACCAGCACACAAATTTCTGTACTCTCTATTTAAAGAGTACCCTATGCATAATCATAGAAGGGCCTTGGTCCGACGTAGCTCACCTCGTTGAGAAAACTGGTACTGTTTTTCATCATATCTAAGAATGAAAGATATTTAATGGTGACAAATCGTAATATATTCGAAATAATTCAATGAACAACGATAGCCATCAAGCATTATGTTTTAGTTGAGCCGTCTCGTTCATGAAGATACATCTGGCTGGAGGGATATAATACATCTCATAATAATTGTCAACAAACGACATTGCAAATGTGCATTTCGGGTGATTTCTCGTCTATAATTCTATTTGTTCATTCGTTCTAGTGTTCTTTACCACGGCGTTCTGCTAGCAAACTTTGGAATCGATATCAATATTTCACTACATCCCTTTAATGAATGTTTTGGGATTTTTTCCTTCACTTTTATGGTCCTTATTCTGAAAAGTTTAAAGATATGCACATTAGTGAAAAACATTAGTGATATCATAGAGTCTATTCTGATCATATTTTTCCTTCGATGTATTTTTTTCTCACCTGGCTTCAGATGTTAACGTTACGGTTGTTCAATCATAGACTGTAATAATGAGCATTTTATCCAATGTCAATAATATCCATCATTTGATCCAATACTAGAAACTAAAGGTTTTTTGTCAGCAAGTACCAATTATTGAATATATATGCTTCTGACATTGTCTGTTCCAGGTTTATGTTTAGAAACTCACATTTCTGCATGAGTTCATAAATCACAATTTTGCACTTCAGATGTGTCTGTGTTCCCGATTGTACTGGTGTGTGTGCTCCTGTATTATCCCTTTATTGGCACAAATTTCACTACTGTGAGCATTATAAATCTTTTGCCACACGACCCCACATCCTAATTACAGTCTTATTGTTTATGATATAGTTTTAGTTAAGCCGTCTCGTTCATGAAGATACATCTGACTGGGAGGATATCATACATCTCATAATATTTGTCAACAAATGCCGTTGCAAATGTGCATCTTGGATGATTTTGTGTCTGTAATTCTATTATGACTTGAATATTTTTCAGGTTTTTAGGCCTACTTGAAACAAGAGAAAAGTTCACATGACGCCTGACTCTCTAATGGTCTAAGTTTTATTATATCTCGAACATACCTCTTCATTTTATTCTTTAGCATTAATTTAATTTATATATTAATAGAATTTATAGAAAAAAAAACATTTATGTTGCCTGGTGATCCCCTATTTCGACTTATGTAAAGATTTATCAGCGAGGACTATGGACTAGATCCCTGGAGGATTTGATCCCTCTTCCTTTATCCTTATTCCAATCATTAAAGAAATGAGTTTACATTTCTAATATTATATAGGTTTTCTCATGTCTGATATATTTATTATTTCCAATGGTTTCAAATCAATCCGTACTAGTTTGGATTCTAAAGCCTTCAAATCTGTCCATCTATCTATCTATCTATCTATTCAATGAGCTCAATGTGGTATAATGTCAAAAGGACGCAAAGTCGAAAATTCCTGCATTGGTGAATGGTCTAACAATACTAAAATGGTAGACATCCCACCATCTATCTATCTGGTCAACGTTTTGATAATCACCTACAAGGCTGTAAGAGCTGATTGACATTTATTACTGCCATTCTCAAACGTTTTTTTGGGGGGTGGGGGACCTCATTCCTTTGAGTGCTCTTTTTAGGTTCGATTACCGTCCGTCAAACAGGGTCATGAACAGATAGAAAGAAATTTATTTATGGCTGTTTCACTCTACAACCCCTTTCAAAGCCCGAAAAAGGGGGATCTATTAGCTTCATTGAGAGTGGCTGGTTCATAATATTAAGAAATGTTCGATTCTAGTGCCCAATCTCGCTACTTTTCTTTCACTCAGTTTTGTCTGGGTCTTCTTTATCGTCTTTCAATGTGAACACAGCTTTGCCAAATACCTATCAAGTTTATCGATATTCCCCCAAAGATAACCTACAATAAAACCCCAGTCAGTGGTGACTGACGCACCAGGAATATAAAAGAGCGTGATGATCACAAGACAGCATCACTAATCTTGGCCGAACGCATTCTTTGTCTGACAGATATTCAACGATTTTCGAGATTTTTTTTTCTTTTTGAATTTTGAATGACGCAGACTGAAGTTCTTTTCTTCGTAATTCTTCATATCTCTTTCCAGGTTACTACTGTATTTGCACTGACAGCATCAATGGTCTTTGTCACAACTGCCTACTTTATGATCTTTGACAGTGTCAACGCAAGTTCCCTTTGAAGTTTTTAGATAATGCATCGCCGTTACATTTTCATGAATAATTCAAACTAACATTTTCACAGTTGCTTTTTCCAGCTAAACATACCAGCAGGTTCAATCTTTGGCCCAGGTATTTTTTTTTTGTAGATTTTCGAGATAGCATATATCTTCTCCTCAACTGTGTATTTTAACACGCAGACAAAGGATTTTCTTTCATTGATCTTAAACTCTTTCACTGTTGTATTTGATATGACATATCTGCTTTAATTTGCCACAACTGTTTCCGAAATCACAACACTTGACAGTGTCGAAGCAGTTTTTCTTGGAATTTATTAGAGGAACCATTGTTGTAGTCTTTTCCATGAATAATTCAAACGAACATCAACAGTATTATTTCCATCAATACGCTTAAGACGGTCTACCCTCTACTTTTCCTTGTTCTGCATGTAGATGAAATAATGCAATCGTTCTTTACAATGCTTAGATAATATTATTGTAATTTCATTTTGTACGTTCAAGCCGGTGCGCTCTACGGTCTTCCATGCATTGTTTGTTTGCTTTACTTTTTTATTTCATGGAGTTGAGATGAAGTTGTGACATTTTTGTGATATTATGATTTATTTTTTAATCAATTAAATATTGATTTTTTTCGTCATTTACTGTTTTGGTCTGTGTATTGTTTCTTCTCTGTGGTATTCTCCTCGAATCTTCGATGAGGTTTCACAATTATTACAGCAATTATACGTAGACTACTTTGTCATGTTCTGTCCCTTGAAGGTTTAATATCTGGTTATCTTGATGTTATCCGAAGTAAAGATATCAACTATAAGCCTTTTTCTTTTGAGCAAGCGTTCAAAAAAGCTACCGATCGGTTCTTTGAGAGCACAGTCCAAATTAAAATAACGTAAACCAAAGCCAACTGCATTGTAGGCTCAATGACATGACCAAGCACCATCTCTTATACGTTACTTCTTGACACAATTGCACCATTTTGGTTGTCATCATCGCAAAGTGTGAGTATGGGGCTTTTTTCTGTCTTTGGGAATGGGGCGTTGTATGAAGAGTTACACAAGGGCTTTTTTGGTTATTCTGCTCCAACTATTTAGTTATTGCGAATTGCAGTCTTTCCTATATTGTTGAGATCTGCAAAGATAACTCGATGTTAATCAATAAATAATTTGAGTTAATGCAATTACAGTATCGATTTTGAGAACTACATTTCATGAACAAATATACGAGGAGCAATGACATACGGCACTATTTACATCCACAGTGTCATAGCAACTGCATATTGCACGGTCGGTTTTAAGTAAGAAGGTAAGTCAGTTTCGAATACTTCATTTTGATATGTTGAATATGGCAATGATGGGCAAGAAGAAAAGGTTATTGATTGAATTTGAGGGATACCTGATTGTCTGCACCGCGAAAGTAAATCAGAGCAATCCTAAAAAGAAATGACTCGTGGTAAGCTCATTTTCACATGCGGTGAGTACATATTCAAAGTGGCCCAAAGCAGGGTGAATAACAAGCTGTTAACTATGCATTGAACTATGAATAACCTGCTTTCAAACCCTAAAAGAAAGATTTTTGTAGAGCCCACGTTTCACTGATTGATAACTGTTTTGCAGGCTAATTGAAGATCAACACTTTATGCAGCAGTAGCCATGTTTTTGCTGACCTGTGTAAGTACTTAACAGTTTATTATAGTTTCAATTTCCGTTGTTTTTACATTTCTAATCTTCTAGCATTTCATGTGACGCAGACTTAACCGTTCAAAATTTGATTATTATTTGGCTGAAAATCGATTAGTAATTGAACATTTCTGCTGAACTAATGAACGAATGATAATTTGTTTCATTGCTTCTAAGTATGAAAACATGTCTCTCTCCGGGGAACTAATTCACATAATTGTTTTTATTGACAATGATATTTACGCATATGTATGTAATTTGTATTCACAAGCTTGAAAAGTCTAGTTTTACAAGTTTCCGGTGAAAGGTGAACACGTTTGATGGTTCTTTCTTTGTTCGACTGTATATTGATTAAAAAACAGATATGTTGCATTTTTTTGCATTCTGCGTCTGACATCATTCAGGCTTGGTATTGCTCGAATACAAAATTGAGTCTAAAGACAAATTTCTTCAAAACTTACGTCTTGTTTATGTGAAATCTTGTTTTCAATGCGCAGATAGCAGATAAAATCGATCATATATTGAGGTTTATTCATTATCTAACGTGTGAAAATAATATGTACTACAATCCTGCGTCAACTAAGAGAAAATTAGATACCAAAGAATACACTAAGCACTTCAAAATAATATGGATTCACCGTTTCAGGTCATTTTAAGCCAGGTCAATAACACTTATCTATGAGAACGATAAACTCAGGCAGTTGGAAACCCGAAGTGGCAAAAAGTTAGAGAGAACAGCGTGAAGAATATCAGTTTCCTTAATTACCCACCTCTTTCGGAAAAATCAAATTGAGGATTAATATAGCAAACCCATGAGGCCCAAAAAAACGATGCCAAGAGCCCGTACAATTCCCTGTTATAGTGTGTTGTTCTATCAAGTTATGTATTTTGCATATAATAGACATTGACTGAGGAAACTTATATTTGAGTTGGTGAAAACAAAATCAACTGATTGAGAATTGCTGTCGTAGAATTTGGTTGTTGACAGATTTCATAGCAGAACCCTGTATGCATGGGTGTAAGGTGTGTAGTTGATGAAACGGTGAGAGGTACAGGGAATTGAATCAGCCAAGTCCAGTTGAGAGAATCAGCGTTCACAGAGCAAAATATCAAGAATCTACTTGGCAGAGCAATGGGAAACTACCATGAAAAACCTGTTACTCTTAGAGACAGTCAATATTTGGTGTATTGTTTGCTACTGGCCCGTATGAATCCTGAAACCCCTACAGAAACGATGGTTGAATTTCCACGGATCATTCAAAAGAATAAAAATATGTTTTTGTTTTGAGGAATGTATTGAGTGACATGGGAGCAAGTAAATCAGAGAACATGAGTGAATGCTAGAACATATTCGGGGATATAGTAGATATATTTTCAGATTATTGGACTGTAATATAAGTTTTTTTAGGGCTTGGCTCAGACATTAGTGACTCCCAGAAAATGAATTGTTGCAACTACGTCATCTCCCAACGTGAATCAATCCCTGATAATTTATCATTATCATACAAAATTATCGGGAACTAATACTTATGTGCTGTGCAAATTGTATCTTTCAAAGCGTCACTTTATCATTGGGAAACTATGCAGCTTCCTATAAAATTGAATTTCAATAATATTTACCCGTTGATATATATATATATATATATATATATATATATATATATATATATATATATATATATATATATATATGCATAAAAATGTTTTTTGTCACATGTTTTGTATAGTACATGAATTATTACCAAGTTAACCTAGCAAACCAATACTCACTTCGGTGGGTTTGGCCATCGGATGTATGTCACTGTTATGTTCATGTCGGAATAACCTAGACCGTTGATATCCGTAGTTTTTCTTTAGGTGGAGAATGATGTATATCCCTTTCCACCGGTGCCAGCTGTTTTTCAAGGAATGCAAGTCTTCTCCACTTGGAATAAGAAAGCCATCCAATATTACTGCTCCCCTCAAACCATTTCCCTTTGGGCTAAACTAACACTTTCCTCAGACGCATATAAGTCGACTCCAAGTACAAAGTGTTAATTTAATGTCAACCGTAGTCCAATATTCACTTGATAAATCGATTATTTGACACATGGCATCATCGTGTCTATCAGAGTGTTTAAGTGTCTAGATCATAGTGTCTGTACAGTCTCACATGATCCATTAGGGGAAAAACTCGATGCTTGGAAAGTCAACTCATAAGTTGGCATATATGATGCGTAGAATCATCAACACATGTGAAAAGAAGCCAATGATGTATGCATCACTCCAGGTATTTTACGAGGAAGAATTTATCCCGAAAAACTGACAATGATAACTGAAATGATAACATCCTATTCTGCTATAGCCTTTGTGGGTTGTCTGTCCTATGGGGATAAGTTAAACGAGAAATAATTCAGTTAAAAATATATTTTTTCCTAAATATTCCCACTAATTATTGCTCAAGAGCAAATGTCTTTTTAGTTATTTGTTCCATTAAGCTAACCCCATGACTGCTGTCATTTGGTGAGCGCATATTGAAAAATAAGCTTGATATCATAATTCTATCTGAGTTTAGGTTTGTAACCACTGCATGAAGAGAACCTATGTGGGTACAAAATATTAGAAAATAATTTAATCTGTTTTAGGAAAAAAATCCAGTTCCATTAGTCATATCTGAATGTACCCAAATGATATTGTCTCAGAAAAAAATTCAAAATTTTGCGCACTGAATTAATGGAGGAACTTGCTTTAAATGATTTTTGTACGCTATATATTTCCCTCCTGTCAATAGTGTTTGTATGTCTACGTTACTACAGGTGTGGTCATTCTCCTTTGGGATATATTACCCAGCTTTAAAATTGTTAATGCGTCTCTGGTAGACAATTGCACTGGTTTGATTCTATGTTATTCGATGTTCTAGACTATATTATCGTATCCATTTTTAATGTTTTGTTTCAATCCCAGTGGTGGTCGAATTTCTTACATTGTCTCTTGCTACGTTAATATCCTTTTCAAAAATAACACGGGGCGATTAATAAATGATCTTAGTAGCAACTTATCATCTAGCTAGAGACTCCATATAATTAATTGTAAATCTCAAATATCAATTGGCTCACTACATTGATTGTGAGGGATTCTATGTGACACTGTTGCTGCCACAAAATATGCTGTGACGAACTAAATAAGTCCAGACAATATTGGCCCCTGTTAAGCCATCGATACAGAAATTTTGCAATTATGGGGAATGATTCTATCCAACGCAGATGCTAAAGACTGCTGCTGCTGCTGCTGCTGATGATGATTCGTAGTATACGTTCGATTCATAATATAAGTCGGATTATTGGGACAAATAGTGGCCATAAATAAAGGGAAATATTGTCACGTGATCGTAGATTGATTGTTGCCGTCGGTTTGATCAGCTACCAGACAGAGAATATTGCATTAAGGGATGCTTCGATTGCATACACTTTTATTTTTCAAATCAATAAGAAGGCATAAAGTAGTCTCTCAGACTATGATAGCTGCAGTGAGTAAGATTAACATTGGATGTTCCAAGATTTAGGCACAATGACAAACTAACGACATATGTCCAAATAACGAGAGGAAAACAGCATATATATATATATATATATATATATATAGAGAGAGAGAGAGAGAGGGAAAGAGACAGACAGACGGACAGACAGACAGAGAGAGAGACAGAGAGAGACAGAGAGAGACGGACAGACAACAGACAGACAGACAGAGAGAGAGAGACGGGAGGGGAGAGATACGTGTGTGTATATACGTTTTGATCTTGTTGGAAGTCGGAGATAATAAAGCTTACCCCCTGTATAACAACGACAACAGCAACAACAGCAACACAAACGATAAAAACAATGAAAGGAATCAACTAATCAAGGGATATCTGGTCCGTCATGTAAGAGAAAATGAAATACTGCAAAATTCGATTGTTATCATCAAAATCAAGTCAGAGTGGACCTTAGAGATGACTTTGCTATTTGTCTTGCCCGTCACGCTAAAGCAAACAAACAAATCAAATCAAGTTTCAATGCTGGGATTTGAATTCATGATTATGTGATTGGTAGACGGCTATTTTCTGATACGCAACGAGTTGGAGCTACCCTTGCAATTCTACTATGTGTGAGTATCGCATGGACCGTTCGACTTTAGCAACGATTTCCCACTACAACGTCTGTTATCTGCAGCTTCCCCAGTTTGTCAAGTTCTGCATTGATATTTACACGTTATTCAGTAAATCATTTTAGATGATGTCGTTATGGTTTGTTCTATTCTGAGAGTTATGTTCCGTCAAGTACAATCTGTTTGGAGCACAACCTCTACCTAATCAACAATATTATCCGTCAATTTTTTAATTTTGACTGATGAGCCATAACATTACGACCAGTGGAATGTTTCAACAATGGCTGCAACTATTTCTTAGCATTTGTACATGTTAGAGTCAAGGTAAATAAGCAATTCATCCGATCTTGAGTACTACACGTTGAATGCTGCAGTTCTTGGAAGAAACAAAATTATTGGTTGACTTTCAAGGGAGTCGAATCGTTATGACTACAAAACTGAGTCAGAGAATACTTGAAAAGCACGCCTCAGAGGATAATTCAGTTAAATTTTTTGCTAGTACATATTGACAATGGTCCAAAACAGTGAAAATCATCAAGTGTCAACAAAACATTCAACCGTAAATATCCTGAATTTTAGAGTCTAAAGAAGAGCTTTGTAGAGTCCATGCTAAATACAACAAAGTCTGCTTTCCCAGGAGCCTTATCACAATGATAGTCATAATGTTTTGGCTCAATCTTATAAATAAGTATCGTTTACTTTTTGTTTTTTGTTTTTTGTTTCCACTTGTATTTTCTCTGATGACTATTTTAATTTTTTGCCATTTTAAGAGTTACTTGAAATTTAATGATAATTATGCTCAAAATCGATTAGTAATTGAACGTACATTTCAGCTCGACTAATGAACATATTAAATTTTTCATCGCTTCTCAGTATAAAGACACGTGTAATTTTTGGGAACTAATTCATGTAATCTTTTTTTAATATTGACAATAATATTTACGTATATCTATGTAAAATGTATTCTTGAGTTTGAATTTGTATTGGTTTACGATTTCTTGGTAAACACACTTGATGTTTCCGTCTTCATACAATGGCACATTGTTTGAAAAACACAAACCAACATATCCTTCTTTATTTTTTGTCTAACATCATTCAGACCTTGAATACAAATTATAATCTCAAATCAAGGTTCATACTGACTAAATGTACAACAATTGTTTTCTTTTTATGTATAACATTATCGTTTTCAAAATATTACTGAGAAATGTGTATCCTTGCAGGTGATCGTTTTTAAGTGAATGTAGTGCATTTTCTCCATCTAACTCAACTATAATATGCGATATATCTTAGTTTTAAGATATACTTCATTTAGAAATAATGTTTATTACATTTACACATCAACTCAGAACAAAACATGCAGATAGGGATCGATGGTATTAGGTAATTTAAATTTGCATGATAATATGCATACATCAAAAATTATGTTTGAATATGAAATTATACATACCATCGAAATTCTGTAGAAAAAATGACGTTGTCATGTTTGGTGCAACCAAAACCACTCATCTTGTTATGGGCAATCTCACAAGGCTCAAAAAGCCAATAGCAATGCAGTGTACTACATCCAGCTTTTATGCGTCGTTTCATCAATATCAGCATTATCGATAGCAAGGGGATTCAGTTGCTGACTTACCGAAGGATCCTCTATGCTTGGGTGAAAAGTCGAAGCCCATACGTACTTTAATTACGTCATTTAATTTTCTGTAATTTGATTGAACCAATTCAGTTTATTTTGTTAGTTGTATTCACATTACAGCTTCGTGCAGGACAAAACTAGATGCACAAGTAGCTTGACCGTAAATCGTCAACGCAATAGAATTTTTAACCGTCTTCAAAATAGATCAGATAATTTACCTCCATACGACTGAACATAACTTTAAGAATATAATGAGTCCATTAGCTATTCTGCAATTGTTTGAGTAGCAGGGCTGTTGGAGGCTGTTAAGATCGGAAGGCAGCGTGTTTTGTACATCAAGCAAACTCGTTGTGCTGATTAAACCCACAACTTAGGGAACAATAGTTAAGTCTCCATCATTTTGAGAAAAATGGATTTGAAATTATCTTTTTCATACGCTGCAACACAAAGCTGAATGTTAGATCAGAATAAGAGGGAGGTAATCATGTTGTGCCTCTTCTGTAAATCAAGATGACTTGCCATCCAGTGTGCTTTGGGAATTCACTTTTTCAAAATCCTCACTCTTTACCTTTGTTTTTACCAGAATCAATAATGATTTTGGTTCTGAATGAATACACCTCAACTACGCAGCTTGCTCCGCTGTAAGTCAATCTGCTGTTCTTAATATGTGCGTAACGTAAATGGATAAGGTCCATGCAGCCTGGAAGTTGGAATGATCATGATTTGATCTTTGATATTTTGCAGGAGTTACACATTTTCGTCCATTAATAAACTTGAATAACCTGTATGTGCAAAAATATATTTCTTTAGTTGAGAGTCATTTTGGGCTAAACACCTTCCTTTGTGTCGACGGGAACCAACAGCTGGGGAAAAAAAACCTTTAAGAAAGGGAGTTCAATTTGCGTCATTAGAATTAGAACAGAAGGTCAGCAAAGAATTGTGTCGTTGTTTTGAGTTACCATACTATATTTTCTGATTTGCATCGTTCATTTCAAACGCTTAATGAGAGATACATATACTGACGCAATTATGACAATGCATTATTGGCTTCTGAATGGCAGGATTATTCTCTCGGTTCAGACATTGCTGACGCAGGTGAACTACCTCTGGGGTCTACGTGGATGAATCTTATTTTCAAATTATCTATAACCTTTATGGGATTAAAGATGTGCCTTGAAACTCAGATTCATTACGATGAGACACTTTATATTCTTTGTTTTAAGATAATACTCTATATAGAGATAATGCAGTTCAATAGTTTGCCATTGTAAAGAATTTTATCCTCAGATGATCGTGATGAATCGACAGTACAAAATTCCCAAAACTAAAGTAGCACCGAATGGAACATTATTTTAGGAATAACAATATTTTGTAAGGTACTTAGTGAAAAAACAACCACAAAAAACATTAAAATACTTGACTGAATTACAATGGTAACCTTAGCGTTAAAATGTCAGTTGTAATTTATCAATAATAATTATTCTGACAATTTCGACTACATAATTAGATTATCTGTTGGAATTGATAACTGATTGAACATTTTAGTTGGCCGAATGAACATGATATTTTATTGCTTCTAAGTATTGAAATATATATTCCTCTAACGAACTTTTTTACGCAATATTTCTGATTATTTAAATATATATATATATATATATATATATATATATATATATATATATATATATATATATATATGAGGAAGTCTTTCTTATTCCATTTTTTTGGATAACTGTAATTCCCTCAACATTCCCTCGTTTTTCATCACAATATTTCATGGTTAACTTAGCACAAATGGTATCATTGTTAAATATTGGTATATATTTCAAAAACATATGTGAGTATAAATAAACTAATTTGATTTCAAAAACTGCATTCACCTTTCATTGTCCATTGATAAATGTAACCTAACCAGCATCTTCCCAAAGATGCTTCAAGAAATATCCACGAACAATCTCATTTAATTAGGTGGATAATTAACAGTGGTCCAAATGTCTTTACATAATTTGTTTCGCAAGACAAGTTATGAGTATTTAGATATAATTATCAACTAGACGCAGCGAAAAGCAAACATGTATATTCGCTGGAGGGAATGAATTATTTTCCAAAAATTATGTTAGTGATTTTACTCTAATAAACTCATATATAAATATATATATAGAGAGAGAGAGACGGGGAGAGAATTTGTCTGAGAGATAATCCTTGTTCCACGTTTTTTTTTCGAAGTGGAAAGGATGGTTAACAAGCTAAGTTGACAAACCATCCCTTATTCCAGTGAGTTGACCCTCAGAGGTATGACTGTCAGTTTTTTTTTTGTGTGTATGTGTCAGTGTGTGTGTGTCAGACTAACCTAAGCCGGTAATATCGGTGATCTGCCTCCAGGTTGAGAATGCTTCCTATTTCCCACCTGCGCCAGCTATTCTTCAAGGTATGCAATTCTTCTCCACGAGGAATATTTTCGCGACCGAAAATTTACTTCATTATTTTTTCCCATTTGCCTTTCAGCAAGTTAACACCTTCTCGGTTGTGAATAATGCGTCCGGACGAGGTTAGGCACCAGAAGCTTGGTATATAACAAGATTCTAAATGCTGATTTTAACAACTTGGGAGTGTGGTACAACATTCCTATTTTTCTTTGTTACGGTAATATTAGATTCCAAAATGTATATATATATATATATATATATATATATATATATATATATATATATATATATATATATATTCCTAATTATCCTACATACCAGTGTATACGTTGATACCAAATTTCTAAAGATTAACCTCATCAAGGCAGCATTGAGTCCATCAGAGCCTCGGAAACATCTAAGCAGTGACATATGATCGATTACGGAACAAATAAACTTGATGTTTAGAAAAACGACCGTAGCCAGTACATGTGGTGTGAAGTTATCGAGGTTTGTGAGAAATATATGATTACATCCATGCATTACTCCATTAATTTCTCCAAGGTACAGTTCATGCAAAAAAATAATTAAAATAACCCGAATAAAATCATCCGCTTCTTTGTGCTTGTTTTTTTTTAATGATCATCGTGAAAAACGAAACAGTCAACATCCGAATCACATTTTCAGTACTTCATAATCGTTATAATAATTTCTCCCACACACTTTCTGGTGATTGCAGCCAAAGTGGATCTAAATGTTGTGAATCAAGTGTCTTACGGTAATAAGTGAAGCAAGAAAGTCGATTGATGTATTGAGTCGACTTTGTATCTACTGTCATCTCACGAGCACATTTTCAGAAGTAAGTTTAAGATCATACTTCTATCTGAGGTGTGCGTGGTCACACGTGTGTTGTAACCAATGAACAAGGAAAATAAATAACATCTTTTAATTCTGTAGATGATGTATTATATTCGTTAAAAATATGGATTGTGCTGATTTGTAGTCTCTCAATGTGAAGCCAAGTATTATTCTTCCATTTGCACGTTTCACTTCACTGCAGTTGTAGATATGTTGTTAGATATTAAATTATCCTGCTTTAAACTTGGCAATGCATCTCTGTTAGACATCAGCGTTACTTCGATTCCATGTTGTTTGGTTTCATATTGTGTGTTATCGCATATATTTTCAATTTATAGCGTCTCAATCTTGGTGTACGTCGCTTGAAAAGACAAAACATAGAACGATTAAAAGAGAAAATACGAGTGAAAACAAAAAAAGTGTATGCTTTGTCACTCAGGGGAGCCAAATAGCATTGGTAATAGCGTAATAAAACTCCCTAAAATATCATGCTCGATCTAACATGGACTCTACGATGTTTTGGTCTTGATCATCTTCCTCGTTTTGTCTTTTTGTATGTTGATCTTCACTTAACCGATACTCTTTGAAAATAATTCCAAAATATTTTTTCAAAGTCGTTCCCCAGCAATTATAAATTATAAACGGAGAAAATAGATCCGACCATGACTACCCTATAAAAGAAATGGTGTGAAGATCTTATCTCGATTTGACAGTTTTCGGTACAGTGGGCTCAACTATCAATTACAAAAAATTCACTGTAGACCTTAAAAAATTATGTGAGTAATGCCTCCTACCAATAGTTATATATAGAGCTGAAACATGGAACCTAGCAAAAAAAAGGAGAAAAAATGAACCCAGAACCCAGAACCATATAACCTACATAGGAGCAATTTATGCTCAACATCACACACGGAGATCACAAGACGACACAATATATTAGATAAAAGAACAAAACCTAGAAACATCATTGGATTTTCATGAAACAGGACGGAAAATGGGCTAGTTATAATGCAAGGATGTCAAATAATCCCTGGACTCAGGAAATTAATCTCCAGAGCCCTTATGTCCTGCTGAGACCGGCAATAAATAAGATGGTGTGATCATTTAGAGATGCAAAAATCATTATAAACAACACAAATGATAGCAGGGTAGCATTCATTTTGAAGACTAATGCCCATGACAGATTGTAAGAGGTTAAGGATTGTGATGAAGATAGTGAGGATCAAAATATGAAAGTATTGACACGTGACTATAGATCAACGGTCATCACCTTATAGCAGGCACTCGGTAGCTGATATCAAAGCTGTTGTCAAATTGTCATTGGTTCAGCCTTTTGTTGGGCCTTATGTTAGACTAAGCTCATTTGAAAAAACAACGATAAAAAAAATACACAGGAATATTTCCGTTAAATGTAACTGAATATTATTGCAATATTCGATAGTTATTGTCAAACTCGTCGAATTGATCGCAAGAGTTGACTCTGTTTTTCTTCTGTAATATCGTCAACAGGAAGATCATAAAGGGGTTTTGCTGTTTGTCCGGCCCGTCACATCAAAACACAGTAACAACTCAAATTAATATCTAAATACCATGATTTGAGTTCAAGATGAAGTGATTGGGAGGCAGCTCTTCTGAGGAATCCAAAAGGTTGAAGTTCCTTCGAAATTCTACTCAAACTATTTTCAATTTCATGTGTGGGCATTGCATGGACCGTTTGACCATTATAACGTTTCCCCTCTACGTCGTATGTTGCCGTCGCCTGTGGAATTTCTCTTATTGTCATGTTCTGCGCTCATATCTACACGTTATTCACTGAATCTTTTGAGACAGTGCATTTATCTTTTTTTTTCAATTCTAAGAAAGACATTTCATCGAATACACTGTCTGTGAGCCTTCATTAGCTTTACTGAATCTACAATGTAATTAATGTATTTGCTAATTTTGACTTTTTAGGCATGATACTGCGATCAGTGTTATGTTACAACATTGACAGTTACTGTCTCAAAGCATACGCGTATATTACAATAATTGATACGATTTTGCATATAACATTCATGTGAGAAAACACAAGTATTTGTCGATTTTGAATGGAGCCATATTGTTTTCACCAAAAGATTTCAAAAAAGCTTGAGTCGTGGAATATTTCGCTTAAAATATGAAGGGTACATTTTGAGAGTGGTCCCACGCAGGGAAAATCATGAGCTACCAATAAACCATTGAAATGTAAATATTATGGTATCAAGATATACAGAAAACCTTGTGGAGTCATACTGTTTTGGCTCATCTGAGTTTTTCTTTTGTTTCTGCTTGTATTTTCTCTATTCATTATTTTAATCATTTGTCATTTCAAGCAACGCAGACTCAAACATTAAAAACTTGATTATTATTCGGCTGAAAATCGATTAGTAATTGAACATACATTTTAGCTGGACTAATGAACACCTGATTAAATTTTTCCATCTGAATATGAAAAAGTGTCTCTATCTGGGGAACTAATTCTCATAATCTTTTTTTATTGAAAATAATATTTACGTCGGTCTATGTAATTAGAATTTTCAGACTTGAATACGTCGAGTTTAGTAAGTCTTCTGTGAAAGGTGAATATGCTTGAATGTTTTTTCTTCACGTGTTGCCCCATCGATTTGTTGTCTAATATCATTCTGACGAAGTATTCCTTGAATATGAAACAAAATCTGAAGACAAGGTTCATTCGTACGTAATGTATAGTACAAAACACCTCACTGAAAGACAACGCCAGTTTATACGAACTAGATCATCGTTCCCCAAGCTTATATAAGAGGAAAAGGTATTCTTGCGAGTTATAGTTTTGAAATTGAAATTGGCACAAATGTTTATTATCTATTCAAGGTATAGCAATTAGACAATTTGAAGATGATGTCCATTACATTTTTACAAATGATGCGTTTGGTATGAATGGACAGTTCCAGGTTGTTTCAATATTTTTCAATAATGTATTCATGGAAAGTTTCGAGATGAAATATTTGCGTACAATCCGAATGCTATATGAAACCTGATGCTGCAATATTTGATGCTAGCAGGAAGCTCATTGGATTCGAGCATGGAGAATATCAGTCACCCCAAAACTACGTATCCACTACTTCCCTTCAAACAGTCCATTTTAATATGTATACAACAATCTCATAATGCTCAGGAAGTCAATAGCCGTGTGTCAATCTACAGCCAGTTTCCATGTGCCGTTCAATCATTCAATTTAAAGTGTCGCCCATAATAAATATTGGCCTAGATTGGCGTTGAAAGCAGAAGTTACAAGCTCTGCATTGTTGTCACTGATGTCAGTAGTCATAGGATTCGAGTGACGATAAATCTTATAGCAGGATGTTTTATGTATTGATGAAAGGTTGAGGTTCACATGTAGCTTATATATTTGTTTTGGATTTCTGTAATGTAATTGAGCTTATTCAATTTGTTTTGTTGTGTATATTCGGATCATCTATCGATATTTATAAATTTAACCTCGTACGGAACACAGCTGAACTGATATACAACTGGCCTACCAGCTAATTGCCCTGGCAATGAAATCTGTGAACCATGTTCTCACTCGAACTAAAATAATTTGTTTTCACTCCACACTAAGGATGTTAGGGTGGGAATCCATTTAAAAATTCAGCAATATGCGAGAAACAAAGCAGTTGGAACCTTTCAGCATCGCCTAGGGCGCTAACCTAATTCACGTTGCTGTAAAACCCATAACAACTTTACAAACAATGGTCGAATCCCCATCATTTAGAGGAATTCATTTAAAATTAATGGTGCAGATACTGTACAACAAGGCTGAATTTTAGTAGAGAATCTGAGAAAAGTAATATTGTTGGGATAGTTCTATCTGTAAATTGCTCGGCATTCTGTTTGCCTCGTGAATTAACTTCGTAAAGTCTGACTTATTACCTGTTTTCACAATAACCATTAAAATTAGTTTTCGATATAGGAACCTCAACCATCCACCTGTTTCGACGTATGTGTATCCTTATCTTCAAATTATACCCGACGTAAATGGAAAAGGTTATATAGCCTGAAAGCTAGAATGATCATGATTTGATACTTCTCAAGAGTCACACATCACCTTCTTTTCACTTACTCCAATAATTTGCAATTGCACGTCCTTTCAAACGTGTTTTGTTGGAAGTCGTTCACAGCAAAACACTCTGATTTGTGACTGAACGTACTAACAAAGCTCGTTGGATGCACTTTAAGAAGGAACAAATGACATATCTACGTATCTAACAGATAGTGTTGTTGTATTTTTGAGTTTACAGACTATGTTTCTTTCAATTTGCATTGTTCATCCTCTGAGCATATGAAGAAAGATATATTTTCTTGGATGATCTCGGCAATGGAATATTAGATTTTCGAAACCTTGCTCATGGTTTGGTTCGACTGGTGGCAGGTGAACATTCGCAACTGACTCTACGTGAATAAATCCTTCTTCTTTGAATTACTTTTCGCCTTCATGATGAACCCATGGGCCCCGAAAGCTGAATTCATGAGGTTGCATTACTTTATATTTAGAAAATAAAAACTATTCGCTCTGTAATAAAGGAGTGCTTCAGAAATATGTGTTCTCAAAGAATACAAATAATATTAGATGAATAAAACAAATCAACATTACAAACTTTGCGTAATCGCAGTAACACCGAATTGAACAAACAATCTGAGGGGAACAATATTTGATATGATTTTATAAAAAAAAAAAATTAAACACTTGACTAAATTAAATTGATAGCCTGGTGTCATTTGAATGTCAGTTGTAATTCATCAATAATGATGTTACTGACAATTTAAGCTGCATAATTAGATTATCTGTTCGAATTGATGACTAATTGAACATATATTTTAGCTGGCCTAATGAACAAATGAAATTTTATTGCTTTTACCAAGAGAATATATCATCTCCTGATGAACTGTTTTACGTAATTTTTCTCAATTACAATGATACATACACACACACATGCACACACACACACACACATACATATATATATATATGCATATATATGTATATATATATATATATATATATATATATATATATATATATATATATATATATATATATATATATATATATATATATACTGGAATATGTACATATCTGTGTGAGTGTGTGTGTATATAACTCAATAACATTATTGTGAGTAATCTGAGTTTGACCCTCGGATGTATCCAGTTGTTATATCTCTGGGTCAGACTGACCGACACTCCGTAAATATCGGTGGCCTGCATTGGGGTTAATAGAGATGCATATTCCGTACCAACGCCAGAGATTCTTCGAGGCATGCAGATCCTCCCACCTAGGTAACTTATTGCAGTCAAATATTTGCATCTTTATCTGGGCTAAAATCTTCTGTATTGCAAGTAATGCGCTGGGAAGTGGTTTTACACCATCATAATTTGAATCTACATAGGAGAAAATCAGCCTGGTAATATAACAAGATTTTGAATGTTGATTTTCATAATCCAGGAGATTGGTGCAATATATTCTTCCTTCTTCAAACTCTGCTTTACTCTAGGATTAATTTCAAAAGATTTCTACCCAAGATGAAATACGTAGTCAGTCACCCTGTTTACCATTGTATGCGCTGGCCTTAAAACTAAGGTATTATTGAAGTTTAGTCCATTTTCCACTGAATTCGTTGACTTTCCAACATAAGACAGAATCGTGTCCGGCTGAATGTCAAGTGAATAGAGTTTAAACAGACTATGATCTATTAAAGAAAATATGGAATTTTACAAAGTCAGCTATACGCCTGTAAAAACGGTACTTGCTATCTCCAAATCATGTGCAAAGAGAAAAAAGAAAAGAAAAACCCAGATTATATTTATGCTATCTTTGCTCAATGTATTTCTACGGGGCATGAGTTATCAAAAAAAATCTGATGATAAAAAAATCATCTTCTTCGATTCCTAACTCTTCATTCGCCAACATTTTTTTTTCCAGTTTGACAGCTTTAGGGTTGGTTTTTCCTTTTTTTCACGATTATCATTATCAATTTTTACCAAAATGTTGTGAAGATTGGAAGTCAGGTGGTATTGAATATTATAATATTCTCATACTGAGGTAAGTAAAAAGAAAATCTATTTAAATTTTTGAAAATCCATCATAGCTGAAGTTTTCCTCATAGATAAAAGTCAAAAGAAATGTCTATTGTAAATACTTGTTTCATAAGCCAATATTTTACTTTTCGTTTTTGTTTTTTTTTTTTATTTCGGATGAATTTCATATCAAGCTCGTTAGACATTTGTTTACTTGGATATCGCTATTAGTTGTACTTTGTGGAAGTTGTAGGTATTTTTCTATAGATTGACTCATTTTTGTTTTATGTTTTCTTTACATATATTGGATAATTCCCCAGTGTTTAATCCAATATCTCAGTTGAAAGATACTCTCTAGCTAGAATTAATCATAAATGGAGAATTTAAAGTGAATTACTACATCTACTTAGGATACACTCCCTATGGAATCAGATGGAGTATCGTTGGCAAGTTGTAGTAGAGAAAACTGAACAATCAAAAAGACAAAACAAAAATCTCGTTAGATCTAAAAATAAGGTTATACAGCGAATAAATCCTTCTGAATTCCACTAATGGAGCAGAAAAATGACACCCAATCAAAAGATTGACTCTCAAACTAAGACTGACGCAACGTGCACACGAGAGAATCATGCTAAACACCATCTGGGAAAAAAAAACTTAGCGACACCGTATATAACAGGAAAAGGGAGAGAGAGAGAGAGAGGGAGAGAGAGAGAGAAGGAGAGAGAGCCTGAGTCAAATGCATCAGAGAATGTATCGTAAAAACAATCGGCTGATCACGCTGCAAAGATGACAGAAAACTGCGCGGTATCACAACTCACAACGTGGATCTCAAGAGATCATATGTGAAACAGTAGCTGGCAAGGGATGAGATGACATGTCGACCTAGATGTTCAAACAGCATTGGGTCAGCAATATCTATGGTAGAGAGGTCTTGGTCTTGGGGAAGGCCAATGCCCAACGATGGACTCTGAAAAGTTGATTATGCTTATATTCGTGATGCTGATGCATTATAATTCATCCTACATAAGTTAAATTCAAAGTATATGCTTTAGTTTTGGTCATGATTGTTGCTATATCTAGTTTATATCAGAATAAATAGATATTTCAAAGAGAGTTTGTGCTATGGTGAATGCTCAATAGTTGACATGAAATACTGCATCTTCCCTAAATTCAAGAAAATAGCAGTCCCTTTGCTAAAAAAGCATACTGTAGTCTCTCTCCCATCTTATCATAGCTTCAGTAAGTGAGATTGTCATGACACATCCCATGATTAAAAATTATTGCCAGAGTAATTACACTGGAGCAAATATCAGTGAAACAAAAAAAAAGATCAAATAACTAAAGATCAAAGAGAAAAAATATATGATTAAAGCCAATATTCAAGCATTTAGTAAGTAGAATCCCAAGTCATATATCAATCCCCACTGGAATTATGGGTATTAACTCCATCTATCCAGTCATGTTAGACTGATACATCAAAATAGCATTTCCGTACTGTCTTTTTAATTGTGTGATTCACAGGTGGTTGTCTTGAAAAACTGACAAGTCTTATATCTCCAGAATATTCATCACCGCAAACTCTCGCAGTGAATCATCATCATTGGGAATAGAAGTGAGAGAAGGGGTTTGATCCCACAGCCACCAGGCTTGTTCCCCTCTTATTCCATTTTGAGTACTATGTTGATCTTATAGCCCTGCAATGACGTTTGAAGCTGGCTTTGATTGTATTCATTTCATTCAGTAATCAGAGGTGGGAATTTAATTTGGATAAATTATTTGGGGCAATATTACAAGAGCAAGATAAAACAATCTAGATGATATATTCAAGCATTGTAAGTAACAAAAATATTCAACTTTTTCGATTCTTTGTATATCTTTTATATCAGGCACACTGCAGTGTTTTTGTCGTTGATTCAATATTGTATATTACTTCAATTTGGCTGATTTACCATCGATGCACTTATTAGATTCTACGTGTATTTAATAAATTCAAGCTCTCGTGTCAATGGTTGCATTGCTCATAAATTGATAACAGCTATTTTGAGATCGCTAATTAGTTTTATTTCTACGAATATTATTTTTCTGTCTGCTTTATTTAGCGTATTTACCAAAGATCTATTCTCGTAACCTGTTTGTCACTGGTTTTGGAGACAAATCGTCGAGCGATTTTCAATTAAAAAGTCCGGCATAATCTTAATTACATCAAAGTGGTTCTCGTCTAGTCCTGGTAACATTTGCAATGATAATCCTGGATTAAATAGCCATGGTCTGCTAGAACAGTTCAGAATAACTCTTCTGGCGAACCAATAAATTTCAATTTAGCTGAAAATTCAAACCAGCCTTTATGTCTGCAGCATCGTCCATATATTAAATTGATACGTCCACAGGATATTGACATTATGAAGTTTATATTCTATTTTCTGTGTCTTCTCTTATTTTGTGAATTTTACTAAAAACTCTAATCTGAGAAATCTGAGTGATATAATAACTATATGACGCAAACTATTAGTCGAAAATGCAAGTAAAAAATGGTTTGGCATCAATCTTTTCTGTTCAGTGAGTATGACTTTCATTTCTCAAAAGTTTGTATGTATATGAATTTTTGAGATGATAATATTTCTATTATTATTTGGACTTTCCTCATCTCGGTTGATTTTCATACAACGTTTCGGCCGTTGTACTCTAAGGCCTTCATCAGGTATCATCTGGTAGGTGTGGGGAAGTAACAAATAAAACCGTTTATCTAACCGACGAGGTTATATTGACTGCACTCCCCTTCTTAGCATTAGTATTATTGTCTCACACTGGGATTGAACCTACAACCGTCCATTAAATAAAGGGTTCGGTTTGTTACTTCCCCACACCTACCAGATGATGAAGGCTGCTGAGTACAACGGCCTAAACGTTATATATTATCTCAAAAGTTTTTTTTTTAAATTGCTACTAGTGGAGGAGAGATCAATAACGCTACAAGCACTTTAATCCAGCTGTCTTTACACGAAGTCCCGTTTGCTGATTTTGACTAGACTGAAAATATGGATTTAACTGAACTTGAGAGATTTTGCAACGATCAATGATTTTCAGGTCCCCTCTTGTTCTAAATAATAATTGAAAATATGTTTTTGTTTTTTGTTTTTGATAATCAGTGTAACAATGAACCATTGTCTGTATTTGTGTTTACAGGGCACGTGTGTGTGTGCACCGGTGTGTCTGTGTGCATGAGTGATCCTGTACGTGTGTGTGATTTGATGTGTGTGTATATGTGTGTGTGCGTGTATACATGTAATACATATATACAAGTCTTTTTTTAGGTAATGGATGATGGGTTCAGGTAGTGCACACACTCGTTTAGCTTTGCAAGTATTTTTGGTATAATGCAATTTTATCTTGTTATCAATCTGCTTCAAGCACATTCACTTAGCGCAATGGTAGGTCCTACCTCCACCAGAGATGTCGTATACTGATTTATAGCATCAAAAACAAAAAAAATCAATCCTGTATATACGATTTGTTCCAACATGATGGGGAAACAGAACATGAAATTTCTTCAGAAAGAACCACTATAAAATAAATAAAAGTTAATACACAATCTTGACTTGTATGCAAACATAATTATAAACCGAGGCGAACTTCGAGGCTGAACAATGGTTACCACGTTATTCTTGCGACTGATTGTGACTATTCATAAAATTGATCTTAACTTTTTGCCCTACATCTGCGTCTGAGCATTCTATCAATAGGGTTGCACGATGTTTGATGATTGTTAACGAACTATCCTTGCAAACCATTATTTCATTAGTGAGTTCGATTTTCCCTGTGCGTCGAATATTTGTCGCTTGTGCCAGAGGAATTAAAGCTAATCTTATCGGGCACTTAGCTTAATGGGATGATTAACAATTACGCCTGGTAAGAGATTTTTAATGTGGTCAGGGTTCTACCCTGAAGGAAATTCATCTATAATAACCATGCACCCGAACAAGCTGAGCTCAAAAATATGCACGAAAATAGTTTCGATTAAAACAACAAAAAAAGATGTTTGACAAGATTGGAACATAGTTCATAAGTCAAAAAGAGACTGCATTCCCTGTTTCTTGGTGAACATTCCTTAAACTCTGGGCAATGACTACCCCAAGAACTTAGTCACAACAAGCCATTTCATTTAGAAGATGTTTTTTTTTTTCTTAGTGCCTGACTATAAAATTCAAAATGAACTTACCAAGCACACACAAAACACACATAGATAGTAAAACACACATACATCTATATTCATATATAAATGATAATTAAAAATTTAGAATTAAATGTACGATTGAAACCTCGGCTTCAGAGCCAGAGGCTGGCATCATATCTCTGCCCTACGCAGAACTGGGCGGACAGTAATGTCAAATCTGAGCGATATATTTACACAAACACACACACACACACACAAACACACACACACACACATATATATATATATATATATATATATATATATATATATATATATATATATATATATATATATATATATATATATATATATAATCAGTTAGCAACAAAATATTCTATTCTCATACCACTATTTGATACTATTGTTTTTATGCCATTATATGAAACAATGTTTATAACCAGAATAAACACGTAGGATATGAGACTCTACCAATTGTATCAATTTCTTCAAAGAACTTTATAACCCATATATTTTAACAATAGATAGTTGTCTGGACAAATTACTTTGATCACTTAATCTACAAAAAGAATCAGTCATCCAGTCTGATTGTAATACATTTTTGACCATGTATGCTTTTTGATAGATTGGCTTTTTATAAAATCCAATCAAGTTTATGGTAGGCTCTCAACCGGAAGAGAAATAATCAAGGAAAATCGTCTATGATAGTCAAATTTAAGGTGTGTGTGTGTGTGTCTGTGCTTGTGTGTGTGTATGCACGTGTGTGTACGTGTGTACGTGTGTGCACGTGTGTGTGTTATATAATCCATAATTCTATTCGAATTGATATCCCATTATTCTAGGGAAAATGTGTCTCTTGGTTTGGAGTCACGAAGGTAACTCTGTTGAGTATTATTTTTATGATCGAGAAATTCTCAAGTGGTGTCATCAATAGTATACAACTCATAAAGTATCTAGTCAGTTTGGTATATTCAGGTGATTTTAAGGACACATAGACTTTGGAATGTCAGCCAGATCAGTGTTAACCTGTATAAGAGCAATATTCTTTCTTTTTTTCTTTCTAATCTTAAAAATTTAAAAAAATACGATCACAATGAAGGATCTCGGGAGAAATTTGGAGGGAAAAAAGGAATACAATTAGAGACCCGCACATGGATGGCCAAGGGACATGTCAGCCACGTAAGTCCACTCAAAATTTGAAGGGTAGTCATTTAATAGCTTGGCAAGCATATGCAAATGAACTTATTGATACCCATGTCTCATTTCTAGAGAATAAACTATGATCAGATGAGACAAAATTAGAGCTTTACGCGCATGGTGACAAGAAGTTCGTTCGGAGACGTCATCAAGACAGAGGCAAGGCTTTCAATAATAAAAAAAAATGGAAGAAGAATAATCGTACTATGATGGTGGTTAGCTACAAAAGGAACTGGAATCTTGATAAGAACTAATGGTATGATGAGGAAAAGGAGTTATTGTGAGATACGTCAACTTGAATACGTCCGTTGAAAATCTGAAACTGAAGTGCTGATCGAACTTAATGTAAAAACAAAGATCCATAAAATACATTTAGATTAGCCATGAAATATATCCATGATAGGAAAGACTCCTGAATTATTGTGATTTGATGGTGTTCTGCTACGAAAGGGAATTGGGAGCTTGCTAAGAACTAATGGTATAATGAAGACAAAAGGTTTTTTTTGTGAAATATGTCAACTTGAATATATCTGTTAAAGATCTGATATTGGGGCGTACATTGAGCTTTATGCAAAACAAAGCTCTGTAAAATACTTCTAATTTAGCCCTGAATATTTTCATGATAAGAAAAACTCACAAACTGGATAGAAGAGAAGATTAATGAATTAGTGAAAAATGTATTCGAGCTAGGAATATTTATTTATTTATCTAACAATTTAGAGATTTATTTCAAGAAAATTGGCAAATATCATGGCAATTTTTGTTCTAATTTAGTAATAGGTTATCAAAAAGTTGCAGATCAAAACAAGTACAGTAGATTAATTATGAATCCGTGTCATCATTTTGATCTTATTTACATTCATTTACCTTATGACAATTATTGAAAATTGATTTTTTTATTTCATGATTATATATTAACTAACCTGTTGTCTATAACGATTTCTGATTGTCAGGAAGTCTTTCCTAACCATATATCTTGGTAATCATTAATAAATTGGGAAAAGATTAAACGGTCCAAATGATTTCAGTCATAACTGCACGTATTTGGATATCAAAGAATTCAAACGTGTTTGAAGATGAAGAGCATAGTGAAAACATGGGAGCTGAAATGTATATGAAAATAAGAGAAGAAGGGGAGTAGGTGATATATATATATATATATACATACCTATATATATATATATATATATATATATATATATATATAAAATGTGTACTTTAGAGAGTGAGACATACTTGGGAGTGAAGTTTTTGGTGGTAAGGTTTATTAATCCTTATATGTCAATAGTCCATACATGTTTCGGGATTCTTCCCATCATCAGTGGTGTGTGTTGTGTGTTGCATATATATATATATATATATATATATATATATATATATATATATATATATATATATATATATATATACGTGTGTATGTATATATATATATATATATGTGTGTGTGTGTATATATATATATATATATATATATATATATATATATATATATATATATATATTGCTTCGAGTATTTAATTTGAATTAGGATCTCATATCTATAACAAGCGGATTGAAGGATACGTTCCAGAATGTATTTACAGTAAGTTTGTGAGGAAGTGTAAATAACACGTCTGTGCAAATATGCGAGAATCTTCGGTTATTGCAATCATATACTTTTCGAATCAAATCTGAATCGAATATTGGAATGATAAATTATCAAGATTACCCAATGATAAAGTCAAATATAAATCTGAATAAGTATCAATCCTTATACCAACTAATTCTTTTGCTCACGTTGGCAATTAATGAGAAACACAAAGAATTAATCAATATTTTCAATCATCCAGAGTTTTACATTGATTCTCATCTATTTACCTATACGTGACCTTTGTCTGAAAAACTGTTCCTTTTAGGTATCTTTCAGCTCTCGCACAAATATTGTATTCTTGTTCCAATTTGCTTACTCGGAGTTAACCATCAGAAACCCAGTTCATATTTGAATAGGAATCATGATTATTCCAATGTTATGGAAGTTTTTGCACTAGGTTTGAAAGACTTCCAAATAGTGAGGATACACACACACACGCACGCACACACATACACACACACACTTATATATATATATATATATATATATATATATATATATATATATATATATATATATATGCAGTTGGATTAGAATCTTGAATTGACTCGTTGTTTGTAAACAAACTGAGACCATACATTCCAACTATTTTGAACTGCATATATATAACCATAGTATGGTAGCTGTGTTTGCGTAGATACACCTACAGGCTTATCAATCGATACATAGTATTACATGTAATTGTAATGATAACTCAGAGAAATATAAACATACATGGATACGCAAACATCATCAAAAAGAGGAGTGGAGTCTCTTATCTTTCAAACCCAATGTGCCAAGATAATTCTGAAATATAATGCACACTATTGATATAAGCCTGAAACAGAGACTGTACTAAATGACAGTTAAATGCTGTTGCAATATTCCAATACATGCAATTCAGTCAAGTATTGTCTGTATTGCCAGACCGCAATGTAGAAAGAGAACAAGCTTTGAGTGAATGCGTGTGCAAAGATGAAAAAAAAATGTTGGAAACGATGGTTCTCATTTAAAGCAATTTTATGGGAAACTTTGTGACAAACACGAAAAACCTTTCTAACTCAAGATGAACTGAAACTGTTAGTATTGCGACGTTGATGAAATCAAGAGGGATACTTAGAAAATCACAAATTTTCTGAGGGGACTTATTCCATCCTACGAAGAAAGATACATAACATATTGCTGATGAGAATATTTATTATATGATATGTACTTATTCCTTACTATGATTTAGTTATTGTTGAAAACCCGATATTAGTGCAGCTTCAAACTGGTTAAACCTCCGAGATATATCCCCTGTATTTTGTTGAAAAAGACACTGATAATGCTGCTTGGCCATTGTCTATTTCTCTTTTTGCCGATGGATCGATTATATGGAACTTGATTTAGCGTTAACCTTTGATGACTCTCATAATCAACTCCACAGAAAAATACTTAAAGGATATTTAGAAGTAGAGGTGAAAACATCGGTATCTCAGCAGACAGTTTTGTTCTTTACAGCAAACGTTTTTGTTACTACATTACATACTGTTAGAATTGGCTCCGCTTTAGATATCTGATTAAATTGCTCAGCAGACAAAATTGACGTTCCTTGACTTCACGCAAAGTGATTGATAGGTCTGTCTTTTCTGAGACGTAATTGTTTATTGAAAGTTTTCCCCTGACTTTCTCAGTTAAGCAGATTATAAGAAATAATAGATTGATATGATAGCGATTGAAAGCGTGGAATTTTCGATTCACAAGTTTTCGTGGCTTTTTTGGTCTTTTCCCTTCACCAAGTACCCGTATTTGGTTAGCTGCATTATCTTCTTTGATGGCAAATGTTAAACATTTTCAGACCGAGGGAGGTTCTTATTCGTTTTGTCATCACAACTAAAGCTTCCAAGGCAAGTGCAGATGTATACAGACATTACATAGGTAGAAAGGCATCATTCGACCATAAATGCATATATACTCATTCATACTAGGGTAGCTTACTATTTTGAAAGTCAAAAGAGAAAAGTCGAACTATTGTTTATTGGTTGTGGCTGTGGAGTTATTTGCGAAGAAACCTGTGCTTGAATGTATCCAAAGAGGAGGGCCTGTTGCGCAGAGACGACCCAACTCTCCTGTCCCCCACCCAAGATCTTTTTCAAATGGCATACAAGGACTTCAAATCTTTTCAAGGACAAAGGTTAGCCGAAAGGAGGTAAAGTTCACCAATGGTCTGCCATGGAGGCTCTACTACTCTATTGTATTCTGTTAGAGTAACCTTTATTTTGTGTGACTGACTTACAAGGTTCAAATCCCCGAATTTTTTGTTGGAATAAAAGGGATGAATACCCTTCCGAAGGAAATTTGTAAATGCGAAGTGCAGAGTGAATACAAGATTCCTCAGCCAAAATACAAACACGATTGGATGATTTCGTTTCCCACGTAGGGAATAAGGGAACTGTAGCCGTACACTCAAGAGAAACAAGATATATTGCATTTTGTCTTTGGGGCTATTGTTTATTTATCAAAACATGGAATTGTTCCGTATAAAAATGGATCGAAAATCGAAATCAAATTTCTATCGATGAATAGCAAAATACTTCAACTGTAAAAAACAAAGGACCAATGTGTGTCGCTCAAGTCAACCTGAGTAATTCATCACGAAATACGACGGGAGGTGTTGAAAAAAAATCTGAATTTGTCAAAATTAGCCCAGGGAAAGCAATGGCTCACTTACTTCATATTGATTATGGCAGAGCAGCCGAAAGAGAGTCATTACTCAAATCAATCAAATTACGTACACGACCAGACATCGATTGAGGAATTGGATCGGCATCTGTACTGGGAAATTATTTTTTCTTACTGGTTTAGGAATGAGTTGATAATTTGGATCATTATCCGTTGATAGATTGTCGCAAAAATATTTAGAATTAACAACTCTCTGTGAAAAACATCACTACAAATTATGTAACGATAAAAATTGAAGCACTAATATTAATATTGAAAAATGCACGTGCCATTTCAAAGGAAAGATAGCTTTCAATATCCAGTAAATACATGGAATGGCAACAAACCCCAGCAACTGTACTGTAGAATAACAGGTCAGAAATGATTTATTCTTTATGTATATATGAGAAGGTCAGTTTCATTAAAAACCCATGCAGTGCAATTATCCTGTTCGGTGGAAGAAAACCGTCTCAGTATACTCTAAGAAATAAAAATTCTCAATCATTAACACTTTTTGGGTTGTATTTTCCCTTCAAAACTCATCCCATTATGCCTATAGGCCTATACTCGGTCCGCACTACTGAATTTTCAATAGAAATATATTTATGAAAGAAAGATCATCGAATTATACCCTCGAAGAGATGAGAAAGAAGCTTTGAGTTTTTGGAGATGGATGAATTTGCATTAATATCCTATTTAGGGGCAAGTTCGATCTTGGACTGTCAGGCTATGTTATTGAGTAAACAGTATTATGTATTCATCAACAAGGTATATTCAATATGAGTGTCCTTTTCAACTTATTTCCATATTGTAATTTATACCAACTACGGCTACCCAAGAGCAACTATATGAGTTGAAAATTCATTCATGTCATAAATCATGATCTTGAAGCTACACAACATATCGTTGCTTGTTAGATTTTTGCTTGAAAAAGAAAAAAATGGTAAATTAGTCGATCTGTAACTATGTAAAACAGGCAATTACTTTTGCACTTGTGCTTTCCAACAACTCCAAGTATTTTTTCCAAGTGAAACAGAATGTACAATCTGTAATGCGCCACAGGAAAAAGTAATCACTCATTTTATAACCGCTCTACAATTGGTACTGAGCACTTTTCAGAAACTTAAATCCAATTAAAACATTATTACACATAGATACATATTTGTATATTTTATTATTGTTCTTTGATAGTTAGTATCTGGCTTTTTTCACTTGGCAATACATACAGGGACGTTACGAGATTATAATCCCCCCCGCGATTATAACTGGCAATAGTCCTGTACTAAAATTGGTCCAACCATACCCTAATTGGTAGCAGTATATAGATAGATAGATAGATAGATAGATAGATAGATAGACAGATAGATAGATGAATAGAGGGATAGATAGATGGATAGATGGATAGATATCAGGTGAAAAAGGTGAACTACCTCAACTTTGAAATAATGCACAGCAAAAATGTTCTTTTTCTTGCAGATCAGACTAAGTTATTTTGAAGAGTAAAAATAAACAGAAAAACAAATAGAAAGATGCTATGGAAAAAAGGTTTGTATCTCCGAGGCTGTATCATTGTATGTTTGTTATTTCATTTTAGGAAAAAAAAATTACAATACTGATGCACTTCAAACATCTTTGGTGACTCGCCTATGACGTCATCAGCTTTGAATATTTATTTTGTTTCGATTTATAAGTTTTGTCGTTTTCAAGATACCCTGATTTTTCATCTATTTCAAGAACATTTTCAGATTAAAAACAGTAAGAGGATTATATTGACGTCGATTAAATTTTGACAGCTCTTTGTATAAACCCTTAAAAGATTTTATAAAACAAATATATATTGATCACTCAAGAACTGGGACAAAACCTCCTGTTTACAATATATTTTGGAACCAATTATTCCGTATTCATAAGATTGTTTGAATCTGCCGTACAAAAAGCCTTATAAATGAATACAAGAATACATAGATGCATACACATAGACACACACGCACACATATATCTGAACATATATGGTTAATGTGACTCGTAAACAAAGATTTTGGAGGTTTTTCTCATGTAAAACAATATGTTATGGTGTTTGGAAAGTAATTACGTATATTATGTATAAACTATAAAACTCAATAGAAGTGAAACGAACAACAAATTCCGGATGTTCGTATTCATACAGACCCCCCATCGTCAAATACGTTTCACGGTAACCTTCGTTACTAAGTCCAATGTTTAAAATAATCTAAATTAAGTATACTGTAATATAGCATCAATATACAATGCATTATGATAATGTCCCACGTAAAATAACAAATTACATTTAGTTTATAACAAAAAACTATACATTAAAATCAATGATGAAAGTGTGCCATGTGATTATGACTGTTAACATGAGAAAAATGATACGTAGTACCATAATATCGAAGTATGTCAAAAACATAAAACGAAACCAATGAAAAAAACGTAGACTTCATTAACAGATATTGGGAAATTAATGATTGAAGTGACAAAAAAAATTGAAACAAGTTTTTTTTTCAATCTGATTAGTGTTTACAGCTTCAAAGCTCCTCAAACTATATATATATATATATATATATATATATATATATATATATATATATATATATATATATATATATATATATATATATATATATATAGATGCATTCTATGGATATACCAGTAAAAAAACAAAATGTAAATATGAATATAAATTCATCTTACGAATTAACAGCACTTCAAAGAGAGGAAACTTAAGGAAAAAAGTAAATAGAGGTTGTCAACGATGTATGATACTATGTACATGCAATTGACATATTTCATAATTAAAAGTGTTTTTTTTGGAAAAGCATTTGATAGAAACTTGACATTATATGACCTGGAAAATGAACTTTTAGGCTCGTGAAAGATGATTATCTAATTTTTCGGTTGAATATGCTGAATAGACCCAATTTTTTTTTTTTTTTTTTGTATAATTGATATTCTTGAAAATTCTATCATATGTTGGTTTGCATGCAGTGTGAAATTGAAACCGACATAATAGATTCAACATTTGAATCGTTGAACATAGATGGAATTGGTACTAAATACCCGTCATGTCTGTTGTTATACTAACTGATCCCTAATCGTTTAAAATGTTTTTAGGGTAACCTACGCAAGAAAAATTTATTTGAAAAATTATTTATTATGAAATGTTATCAATATACCATGCACAGGAAAAATGACCGCTTACATGTTTGGCAAAAACTGTACAACGGAGGGGGATGGTGTTTGATCAATATTGCTTGAGTGCCATGTTTATATAACTGTTCTATTTTTCAAATCCCCAAAACAGTTGAATGGTAAAAACTGATGATTCCAACCAGGCACAATTTATAAATTTTGCCATTAGAACAAACCATGAGTGAAAAATGGAAAAACATTAGAGGAAATTACATGAATTGCATGGATAAATATTGGGAAATAAGAGACATAAATGACATAACATTCTTAGTGTTTAAAGCTGTATAGGTTTCTAATATATATATATATATATATATATATATATATATATATATATATATATATATGTGTGTGTGTGTGTGTGCGTGTGTGTGTGTGCGTGTGTGTCTGTGTCCGTGTCTATGTGCATGTGCACTCATATTTAATCACACATCTGAATAGAGTCTGTAACTCTGGCTGATGTACATCAGTGTTTAGTGATCCTTGATGAAACAGGCATCTCCTGCCACAGTTTGCAGATCTGTTACTCACTTGACAAAGCCAATTCTTTAGAAACTTGTTGAAGATTTTTCGGTTTTATTTCTCAACAACACAATTTAGAAAATTCGTGTGCGATTATGTATGGTTCATGTTTTTTTTTAACTTTTCGACCGAATGATTGAAAAATGTATGCTAATTTCTTGTAGTTTTTCAAAAGCCAAGTTCTGCCATTTTTAATTCTTACACCAAGAACGAATTCTGTCGATGAAGTCCAAACATACATATGTGCCAGGTTCATTCCCCAAATCCTTGATCAATTGAACTACAAATAACGCAAATACTGCATATCATTGTTAACATCTAGGTCTAGAAATAAAATGAGTTAAAATCTTTCAAAAATGCAATCAAAGGAATAAATTCTGAACGAACTTATGCAGAGCTACTTTCTCTAAATTTGGAATTTACTTTTATTAATTATTTGCATTAACCTCTTGACTGTGCAAATAATCAAAGAAAAAGATACTCCAATACAGAAGCCCTGGATCCAGCCAAAAATGAAATCCATTCGTCAGTAGCACATGATTCATCCTTTCACAAAGTTTTATCAGAATCAATCGATATTTGTTAGAGATACTAAGTCGACAAAAAGATGGACTAAGTGACAGATGAAGAGATGGACATGATTGAGAACACATAATTCGTTCAATATTGTTGGCTGAGGTAAATAAGGATGTATTGCTACCTTACATCATCAATCCCATTCCATTTCCTTACGAACAGTGTATATTATATTTGTAAATAAACAGTGCATATTATATTTGTAAATATATAATATTTATCTTCAAAAATAGAAAGAATGGTGTATAACCAATGCATCCTCCCAATAGTCACTTATGGAGCTGAAACATGGAACTTAACAAAGAGACAGACCCGTAAGCTGAGAACGATGCAACGTGCACATGGAAGAATAATGCTTGGCCTCACATGGAGAGACCACAAAATAGCACAGTATATCCAGGAAAAGAAAAGAGTTAGAGACATCACAGAATCCATAAAAAATCTCAAATGTCGGTGGGCTGGCCATGTTGCAAGAATGGCTGACAATCGATGGACATCACGACTCACAACATGGATTCCCTGAGACCACATGCGCAACCGAGGCCGGAAAAATGTTCGATGGAGAGACGAGCCAGACAAGTTCAGGAAGTACTGGCTCCGTGACGCTCATGATAGAGCAGTGTCGCAAATCCTGGGGAAGGTCTATGTCCAACGACAGACAATAAAAGACTGATGATGATGATGATGATGATGAATATTTGAGGATAACTATAATGCCAGGCTAGGATCTTCCGTATAGTATGTCCCTCTGAATATATTAGCCGGGTCTAAAAATACTGAATAAACTCTTGATGGTGCAATTTGTAAAACCTCACTAATACACCAAACATTATTACACCAATTTGGATCATTAATAATATAAGTCCTGATTATATATATATATATATATATATATATATATATATATATATATATATATATATATATATATATATATGTGTGTGTGTGTGTGTACGTGTGTGTGTGTGCGCGCGTGTGTGTGCATATGTGTGTGTGTATATATATATATATATATATATGTGTGTGTGTGTGTGCACGCACGTGTGCGTGTGTTTGTCTAATGGAAGTCAACTCATTTCAAAAGAGATCATTGACTAAAGATAAATATGAATATATAAACATATAAATCCACTGATTATTTTCTCAGCCATCTTTGTTCAAGTTTACGGATCCTAAAGAATGAAAAAACATTAAGCCCGACGGCGCCATCACTATTGATTTTCGATCGATTAATCGACGTTTATGAACTTAGGATCTTCAGTGATATCGTTAGTTTTTACTGTTTTTGTTTAAACATTTATAAATATATATACACACACGCATACACACAGTTATATGTATTCATATATATATATATATATATATATACATATATATATATATATATATATGTATACTTATATTTATATATATTTATATATATATGTATACATATATATGTATACATGTATATTTATATATATGTATATATATATATGTATGTATATATATATATATGTATATCTCTCTTTCTCTCTCTCTCTATATATATATATATACATATGTATATATATGTGTGTGTATGTGTGTGTGTGTGCGTGTATGTGTGTGTGTTTCTGCGTTTCTGTGTATTGACTAGCAAAATCAGAAAAAAAAAGAAGTTAACAGGATTATCAGATAGAGTTTCAAGTAACTTTGTGAATATAATCAATGTATTTGTGATTTCTACAACAAAAACGGAGAAAAAATGAGTTGGAGACTATTTTACTGGTCGAATCGTTTGTCATGAGAAAGAATCCCACATATACCTTCACATGCAAACACACGTACACACACACACACATGTGTGTGTGTGAGTGTGTCAGTTGGTGCGCCTTTGTTTGTGTTTGTATCTATGTCTCTGTGTTTGTATGCGTTCTGTGATGAATCATTAAATATGAAACAAAGCTTCGTGGCCTAAATCAAAATAGTGGAAAGTTCATTTTGAGTCGATCATGTGGTTTAAATCCAGCGTTAGATTAAAACAATTTTGTAGGATTCTATTGTACAAGTGATAAGAAAAAATTCTCCAGGGGAAAACATCAAGTTGATAGCTGTCTCTTATTTGAACTCGGACAATTTATGTTGATTGCGAAATCATCATGAAATGACGAGAATTTGTGAAGATTGAAAAGAGAATTGGTTGAAATAGCAAATTGAATTCGAACTATTCAGACTTGTTTGAAAGTTAAATTATTCCCCAGGCGGTTAGCAACGTTATTTCAGCTAGGGATGTATACGATGTTTATGTGTATACAGCCACATTTTGCCGGGATTCCTATTTGTCTTCTAGGAAGCGAGCTATGTTTGGAACGAATAATGAAAAATAGCGCATTCGACTTTTTATCGAATGCCTGGTCAACAGATGATACCAATTCCTGATGCTTGAAGGCATGAGCAATGTTTACCCAATCTAACAGAGGAAAACTTGACATAAATTCAGAAACATCTAATCTCAATACAGTAATCATTATAGTGAATGTACGGATAAAGTGGAATTCTTGGTTTCAGTGTAACAGTAATTCTGATATCTATTGCGCTGTTTGCTGCTATAATGATCCCTTGAGGTGAGTTCCTGCAATAAACTGCCGTTAGCGAAAAAATCCTTTAAGAATAAATCAAATTAATCTTAACACTAGATATTACTCTGATATTAAGGAACAGCATTAATCGTTTAGGTATTTCACTTTACAGCATTTATATTTTCTGATTTTGATATTTGCTCTCTACAATAACAAAATCTGATTCACAAAACACTACTGCACAATGCTCTCAATTGAACGTTTTTGAAATCTCCGCTTCAGCCCTAAAAAAAACAAAAAACAGAAGATGCAGCGGTATGCAACAACATATGAAGAAAAATGCTTGTAAGCATATAAAACTGTTTTTCTCCTTCACGGATGGTGCAGGTCCATTAGTGTTGGAAGTCACAACAATAAATCAGTGAGGTAGACTGCATTTGAGAGAGAGAGAGAGAGAGAGAGAGAGAGAGAGAGAGAGAGAGAGAGAGAGAGAGAGAGAGAGAGAGAGAGGGAGGGAGGGAGGGAGGGAGAGAGGGGGAGAGAGAGGGGGTGGTGGGGAGAAGATGAAAGTAGAGAAGTGATTATCATGCGACTGGCGAACAGGATTCCACCATTACTTAATGTGACACTTGACGCAAATATCTATGTGGTGAGTTCATTTCACAAAGATTAAACGTTCATCTATTTTCTTTATTTTACCAAAATACAATATATCGTCGTTGAAATTACACACACACACACATGCACACACACACACACACACACACATATATATATATATATATATATATATATATATATATATATATATATATATACGTACATATAAATATGTATGTGTATATGTATATATATATATATATATATATATATATATATATATATATATATATATATATATATATATGTGTATGTATTACATTGATAAACGGTTTGTGTTCAAAAAATCCATATAATGTTCGAATGCAAATCAAATATCCAAAAAAAGACTTTCGATTTGCCAATTCAACAAAACAATGAGAAAAAGGATTGGTATTAAAACCCAATATAAAACTGGAAACAATCAGACAGTGTATCTTTCTGCAATATTATTGTCATGGGAAGAAATTATGCATGGAACCGTCCTAAAATTGAATCAATTCCCCACCCCCTCTGTCTTATTTGCTATTTCTCTGCTGGAAATAATCCAAGTAAAACTTTGAGGGATACTTTGAAAGGTAATGCTTGTAAGTGAATGGTGAACTAAACCTTCCCTGATCCAGTTACAAATTCAGCTCACGATTCTCAAGGAGAGTGTAACTATAGTGAAGACTAACATCATTGGTTGAATCAACGTGACTCAATATGACATTATTTCATTAAATTTTGAACTTGTTTTCCATTTAATATTTTTCTACTTGTTATTGGTTTCAATGATAGTGTAGTGCTAAATCGGCATTTCCACTTTTACGATACTTCGTGTCTCGATCAGCCCGAATTAGTGAAGGTCTAAAGTAGTTGGAATTGGAAATAAAAGTGACACACACGAAATCATTTGATAACGATTGTGCAAACCGGATTTGTTTTCAAATAGTCAACATTAGAAGGAATGGGGGTTTTTAGCTCACAGATATTTGAATCAGCAGACAAAATATAGTGATAATGATTGACTTCTCACGCAATGAACTTCTCCTGATGTTGTCAACTTTGTGATATGTTTCAACTTTGATTTTCGGTTTAATTGAAATTCTGAAAGAATGGTACCCTCGCATGCTCTCCTGACATCTAGTTGTCCTTTCAGTTTGCATAACCTTTCTTCAACTACAACTTCTCCCTAACGAGTGGCCATTACTCCCACGCGAATTTGTCATTAACGGCTACATGTCTCACGCGAGCTTGTAAATACTAACTCGATTAACATCTGTTTATAGAAATACAGAGAAAACCGCCATCAAGATGGCGTTCTCTTGCACTGATACCTTAGACTTGTTTTAATTACAAATCTTTGTTAATTACTCAGCAGACTAATACGAGAGCTGTATTAACAAAACCACATAATCAAATCAATCATTGTCTCCCTAATGAATTTATTTCATTAAGTTAATAACTTCTTTGTATTATTATTTAAAATCAATTTTATCTCTGTTCCCTTCCATTGTGATACCATTATATCTGTTATCCTAAATAATTGAAAAGTGCTTAAATAAAGGAGGCATATTTTCTTTTTCTTCCCTTCTAAATTGCATAACATGGATCTCAAGATCTCATTAGACTGTCAAATTAATATTAGTTAGAATAAGTTAAGTAATTCCATTATTCCAAGTTGAACACGTCCGTTTCCTGGAAAATCAGCATTGGACAAGCTGAATGTTTTCGTGGACCTAATCAAATATTGACACTCTTACATATGTTTTGATATTTACTGATCAGAATAATGATTGAAATTTCAACGAGTTGAAACCCAAAATGAATATTTTGCATCTGTTTTCCTCTGTTTGGAGAAAAAAACATGGTGATTGAATATTTCATAAACAACTTCCAAACCTTATCACTTTTAGCAAGTATTTGTTCTCTCTAAATTTCAGACGCTTTTCATTGTCTTCTGTTCTGTTTTTTTTTTTTTTCACCTGTTATTAACAAACAGTCATAGACTGGTAGTCTGAGTGGTTTGAACGGAAAATACCTAAAATGATGATGAAAGGAAATGTTAGTAAAAATATTTAATCTTTGAAAGTTCATCTAATGAAGGAATAATCGAGATGATATTGTTGGGAAAGGCAATGACACATATGATGCTGAGAGATCGGGGGTAATGGCATGTAGTTTGAAAGGGTGTATTTGAGTACACGCCAACTGTTTGATTCTCGTAGCTCAATCGGAAATAAGAACCTGGTACGGACGAGAAGGCTTCGTATGACCTAATAGAGTAAAAATGTATAGTTCAAGTCTTTGTTACATATTGCATATATATATATATATATATATATATATATATATATATATATATATATATATATATATTTATATATATGCATATAAATATATGCTCTCTTTGTGTGTGAGTGTAAAAAAAGAATGAAGGGGTAAATGAGGAGTCTCCTTAAATACTGAAAGCATATAATCTCACTCCAAATAGTTGTTCCAAAACCTATACATTTCCAACAGACGGCAAGCAAAGTAATAAATAAGATACATTATGCACCATACTCCCAAAATCTAAATTCAACCACAGACAGAAAACTCAATGCAGATCTTGAACTTAATGTTACAATAGACTGGATCATGGAATTATGATAGAGCTACGAACGAACTTACTGAACATTGTAAGGAGCGGTCAGAAAGGAAAATTGGCCAAATACTACTGCCATATTATGGACAACTATGGGGCATAACATACTTTTTGCTCTAAGGACAACATCTCCACCCAATTACTTCATCATAGCAAGGATTTTATATATATATATATGATTTTTTTTTCATGTTGCAATAAGGCTGATGTTCGTACCATGTAATGTATTATACTTTATGAAATGTTCAAGCAGTACCAAGACCTATACAATTCGCTATTTCAGTCTGCCTGTTCTTCTTGACCTGTGACCTGTGATCTGTAGTTTTTTCCAATCCTCATCTCAATTCCTTCATTGTGTGTCAACTGTAAATAGGGTCATACGCATACATTCAAACATCAATCTCAGCTTGAGGATTATATACTCATACATATATGATTGCATACCAATAATTGTGCATAAACTCAGTCTCACAAAGGTTTCAGATATCTTTGAAATACTTTTGATATATATAATGCTCATGCTTATTTATATAGATATCACACATGAACATCCTCACCAAATCAACATTTCTTCCAAATAGTTTGTTTATTAACCCTTTCTTTCGTGACATATGATGAAGTGACAATGAAAAATCAAATCATTTCTGAGGTATTCAAGGGTCACAAAACTCATATGATGTTAGATTGTAGTGGAATCTGCACCCACTGAGGTGAACTAAGAATATTTGGGTACAGCAATAATATTAAGATGTGAAAATTGAACTCAACTAAAGTATTAAATAGAAAAAATAGAAATAAATAAAGTATTTCCAGGGTGTTTGACACAACAAATGCAGAAAATAACAGTATATATGAGTAAATTCTGAGCATAACTAAGAAACAGTGGGGCATGTATCCATTAATCAAACAAAACATTTTTGTGACTGCATAAAATTGCTATACTGGATACTAGAGAAACCACTTTTAACAAATTGAAAAAAAAACAAACAATTCCGGTTGGCCACGAGGCATAGAACAACCATAATCTTTCCACAGTACATTCTCAAGCATCCATTTATTCGTAGTCGACGTTTGCCCTGGGTCTCTGAAATTTATTAAATCAAACGAAAACATTAATGAGCAATTGCATATCCTCCGGTCATTCATAATAACATATTTTGCAAAAAGTTCATTCTTCTTTTCCGATCAGCACTGTTTTCAATTACCTAGAGACTGGCATGGTTGCAGCAAACAGCAACTTGATTAAACTTGAAGAAAATGGATACCAGTAAAGTGATCAGCGATTAACGAAGATTCATCGAATGATAAATGAGTCCTGAAAATACAACTGTGAAATTACTGCGAAGAGGTGGGGGGGAGGGTCAAAATCATTACCCAAAACTGTACAGATTTAAGATGGCACTGCAAATATCTAGTAAACTTTTTGAATATGAAGTCTTTGATTCACTACAAAAGAATGCAGTAATTGTTTGGCGAATGCGCAATTTATTTCACCTAATAAGCGCCCCGAGCACATACAGTACTGTTCACAGCCAGGGAAAAATAACCTATGAATAAATGTTCTCAATCAAGATATTTTCAATCTAAATCTAAAAGTTTCCAGTTGCGTATAGATAACAAATATTGTTGTTTGGATGAATTGTAATACAATGATCAATCTTTTTATCTGATTTATAGAAAAAAGTGATGTTTTTGATGGAATAAATAGTAAAGAAATAAGGGATTTTTATATCCATTATTATCATGTAATGTGTATTCTTCAGGTATACAACTTCGTTTTTTTCTGTATTGAGAGTTGTGTTGATAGCATTGAAACCCCTAATTGTTTTAATGATTGCTATAGTTTATCTCCTTCTGTCTCCTATCATTTTCTGAATCGTTTAATCTAGTTGGGTTGTTTTAAATTCTTGTCTTGCTGTTATCAGTGACTTGTTATTCCTGCATTTTTCCACGAGGTTCTTGGTACCACCTGAGACTTTGAATATGTTTTGTATGCTTTTTGGTTCAAATATCGTGACAACTCAAATTAGAGAACCTGTCACTGTGTTGTTAAATTTGTTGGTCTTGCTGTCGAGCTCTCCTGGTCCAGCAAAAGGATCATATCCGGTTTTTTTTTCCACTTCAAGTTTAAAGGATCGAGTGAAATCTGTTTGTACACTTTTTGGTCACTGTTTGCTTTGGAATATTTTCTTGGTTGCTTTGATGGTGTTAATTTGAATTTTACATCTTACGATTCTGTAGTCACATCCTACACTGATTTGATTCAAGACCTGAATATCTTTGACATTGCCACTCAGGTCGAATAACATGTAGTCTACTTCGTTCTTGATTACATGGTTTAGTCTATTCTACGTCCATTTTATTGGATTTCTTATTGAAGTTATCCGTGATTTTGAATATATTTGCAGTTGTAAAATCTACTAGATTATCATCTCTTTCGTTTCTTTATATACGGACTTGCAACGCCTATTTCATTGCCTTACCTGTACGTTGCAGTCTCCCATAATGACACAGAACTATTTTTTTGTACCTTGAAATGGTGAGTTCAAGTCATTGTAGGAGTTGTCTTATCCTGTCTGGTTAAGTTTGTTGTTTGAACATAGCCCCAGATTACCATTGACACTGTCCATGCGCCCAGAGACAGCTTTAAAACTTGCCACATTGTGTTGCAGTTCCATATTGATTATAAATCTTGTTCTGCTTCCTTTTGCTCTCTTTTTACCAGTAATTGTAGTGAAGATATTTGTTCTCTAGTTTTAGTCCTTCTTTTGCTCTCTCAATTAGTCTTTCTCTAAGTTATCAAACAAACCAAAAAAGAGAAAAATCTATGGGCCAGATGACATCACCATCGACCTACTCAATAAAGCTTGGTAAGTCATCACTACAAAATTAGTCATTTTATTCAACACGTCTCAAAAAGATTGGAGTCCCTGAAGATTGACACTCTGCCATCATAATGATACTGCACAATAAAGACAAAAAAAAAAATACAGGCGAATGAGTCGATCCAACCGCATCTACAAACTTCAACTGATTCAAGAACAGAATGAAGAAATTAATGTTTTTTGTCTTTACAAGAACTTCAGCGAAACCAAAGTCATGTACAGCAAACATGCCGAAGAAAAACACACGATAATCTTAATCGAAAACGCTGAGCTGGAAAGATTCCACCAATGTATCCATCTAAGATAACAAAAGCCCATGGAATCACCGAAAGGAGTAGAAATCAAGCGAATAATCACTGTATTTATTTTACATTTTTCTTATTTTCTTATTTTCTTATGTTACAGCAACTTAAACTATCATAACAAAAACACACATTAGTTTAAAAATAAAGATAAATAGCCAATATATTTTCCCGATATTCATCTATATAAGTTTGAACAAGGCACATAACCAGAAGACAAGCTCTCAAACTGATTGAATCATGTTCGAAATCAGCTGGAGAGATGTCGAGGCAAGTAAATGTATGAACGGAAAGGAGTTTGAGACAACATTGAATCTATTAGGAAAATTAATAGGCGGTGGTAAATAACGACTGGGCATCATGACTCTCTCACACATCGAAGAAACTGGCCAGCAGAATATAAGATAGCAAAACGATCTGACCAAGTTCATAAAGTATTGGCCCCGCAACGCCCATAAGAGAGATGTTTGGTGAATCCTGAGGAACGATAAAAGGTTGATGATGATGTGATATGCATCTTGGATTTTAGATACATTTCAGAGGAACTCAGGTCTTTCAGTTGTTTTGAGATGTTTTCTTGACTTAATATCAAACTTGGAAATGAAGTTTGTAGCAATGCGACAAATTTTCAGGTCTTTTAGACGGAACAGGAACTTGAATAAAGCTGATTTCCGTGGTAGAAGAATCAATATCAACTTGGGTTTTTAGTTTTTATATTTCCAGCCTTTTTTTAAATAAAGGAAATGTGGAGAATCGTCTTATCACTCAGTCGCTACTTGGATTTGCATTCACCGATGTTGTATGGAGTAGTGGGAAGAATGCTTCTATTTTTCTCATATATACAAATACATATATATATATATATATGTATGCATATATATATATATATATATATATATATATATATATATATATATATGCGATTGATGGAAACTGGATTATAGCCATTCCGTTTTGACAAAAAATGTTTTTTCTAAACAAAATAGCACTCATTGTAGATATAATCTTATACCTTGGGCAAGACTTAGACGTATCCACTTTTATTCCCCTCCTTGTTTTTCCCTATATGAGTTTATCTCTCATTTTGTCTGATTTCCTATTTTCTCTCATCCTTTCCTTCTACATTTCTTTCTTTTTTCTCTCAACTTTATGTGACTGAATTCTTTACAAAATTTGCTCGCAGCAATCATTCGTTTATTGGTTTATTGAAATACTTGTTCGTTTCTATGTATTTGAAAAAAAAAGAAAGATTTTCCGTAGTGATATTTCTGTACTTCCATAAAATGTCCTTTCTGCTACTTTCACAAAGATTCTTTTTTTAAAATTCTGCTCCCTCTATACCTGATTTGTGTAACAGTCAATTTGCGTATCTATCTCAAGTTCTCGATATTTAGTTATATATCTCTCTATCAATGATCTCTTAAATCTTCATAGCCGTCTATATAGTTTTATTTATGCTATATTCACACAAATCTCTGTCGATACCTCAATACTTATATATCCATCAATCAATCGATTGATCTGAAATAAGTGACATAAAATGCAAACGAATGTTCAGTGAAATATCTAAATTCTATTCTACATTTATTTTGTTTTGACTCAATTTGTCCATAACAAACCATCTTTCTCTCACTTACCCCGGTCTAAATTTCTGTCCACTTTTCTCTTTTAATAGATTTTCCATCTTTCCCTAATTCCTCCTTAATTGTTTTCATGGAACAGCAATGGAATTTGGAAGGGAAAAGTGTGGCTCAGACGTGTTCAGACTCCATCTGTACTTCCATGCCAACTGAAAATGATTACTCCAACATTTGTATTATATATAATAAATATTTTCCTTTGAAATATATTCAGTAATTAAGATGAAATGAGCTCCTGATTTCCAAAGTCAAATTCATCCATGATTTGGTTGTCATTATCAATCGACGGTAGGAAATTGTTAACTTCATAAATGTTTTTATTCATCAAAATGAAATAAGCCGTTGTGTATTTCTGACATGATTTTTTTTGTCAATATATGAGACTCATCAATTCAGCTTAGTCGGTAAGAGACACGTCTATCTATACATTGGTTGTAAAATCAAATAACTTCACAGGAATGGTAAATTCAATCTCCTGTATCCTGGTGAGGATTGTTCTTGTCTTCCCTGTTGCAGAGGAAAAACAAAGTAGATTCCAGGTTCGGACTGGACTTTGATGCAAATAACAGTTATGATTTATTTTTGATTTTTTCGTCTTAAGAGATCATTACCTCCATTTACCGGACATTAAAAACGTGGAAGGATAGATTCTCCGGAAGTATTGTTATATCAATTTTTGAATAATGGAGATGGTTTGTGTTTCCTTCAGTTGGATATCCATTCTAATGGATATTAGATAGAGTATTGTAAATCAGAGCTCCCCAAAGTCGATGTCAGAACACCTCAAGGGGTCACATGATGTTTCTCTGGGTAGCAGGGATAATTGAAAACTGAGAAATCGGTTTTTGGTACGTTTAATGATTGAATATTTCGCTCACCTCCTGACCTCCGCGTATCAAGATGTAAATAACCCACTTTCTATCCCCATCATTTTTTAGCATTGAAAATTTTTGTAATTTGTACACGGCAATGAATCAACAAACCTGGGATCATTTCACGTAGGTGGCACCCTTTCAGCAAAATGAGAAATAATTTCAATGCTTGATTTGCATATTTTCAGTATTTTGGCTTTCCTTCACTTTACGATATTGATTATTCGCAAATGATGTCCTAGTATGCGTGCTATCACCATCGGCTGGTAAACTAGGCCGCTGATAAACATCCAATGAGAGAATTCCAGAAGTACAAATATTTGCAAAACATTTTAGACACATTCAATCATTTTCAGTAATCTATACTTACATACTTTGTTTAACTTGAATTTTAATTGACTGAATTCATCTTAAAAACACCTCAATATCTTTCTCATTTGATTAATATTGGATGCTATTTTAGGAAATATTCGAAAAAAATTGCCATTTTCTAAAATTCCATTTCATAATTACGTTTAGATGGATTTAGTCAACTGTGAATGGTTGAATGAGAATCGAGAAAAGGTTTACCTTTATCCAACAGTATAATATTATCGAAACTTTAGATCAACATTATCATCTGGTTTCAAGTTTAATATCAGACGAACCCTTGTATGTCTGATAACACAGGATTTCTCTCAGTTTTGCTGTTTATGTTGTTCTTTCTGTCAACCATCAGTTATTATCCTGTTTGTCACGTTCTTGAAAATCAAATAGCGTAAACTGTGCCAGACACGATCTCATTATCGTGATAAATAAGTGTTCAATTCCTGAATTGCACAAGATGCACCACCGTGTTTTTATAAGTTCTGTAAGTAATTTTCACTATCCTGAATGCTATTTGAAGTTATTAAACTTATCTACATGAAATGATGTTAAAATGTCGGGACGAAAAGAAGTTTTACGCTCAATATATCATTAAAAGAGGATCAAGAGGACCAGTTTACATTCAGTAAGAGAAAATTCGACGATGTTTTTAGAATAATGTTTGAAATACGAGCTTACGTTAACACAACGTGTGAGCGGCAAATGCTAAATATTTTAAATCGCGAAGAAAATGTGACGCTTGAATGGATTTATCGAGTCTAAAACTAACAGTTACAGAAGAGTTTATAGTCATATTTCAGAGAATAGGCGACCATTTTCTATTTTCATTATTGTGTGCATGTATGATTAATGCTGAATAAGGGAATTTGGAGGTATTTAGCCTATTTCATTCAATCATGATTATTGATCGATATTCTGTATTGTTTTAGTATTCATCTGGGTAAGTGAGGGGATATATTGAAAGGTTCATGTCTCTGTTCAATTATTTCATATTCAGACCCAGTACATTTTTTTCATTTTTATTTTTTTCCCTTTTCTATTTCGATAACTGTGTATCAACTGTGTATTTCGCATTCAAAATTATGATCGACATTCTCCCGATTATCCACAGGGGAATTGATTAAGGACAGGATTATAACTTGGAGGGAACAAATATTTCGAATACTGTTTTATTGAAATAAACAACTTCAATATATATATATATATAAATATATATATGTGTGCGTGTGTGTGTGTGTGTGTGTGTGTGTGTGTGTGTGCGTGTGTGTGTGTGTGCGTGTGCGTGTATGTGTACGATAATTTTAAAATTTTTGAGTGGGAACTATATTTTGTTTGGAATCAGTATTACTCAGTAGTGAATTGAATCATAGGAGATTTAACAAACTGAATCTAGATAATTAAATAATACAGAATACTAATCCAAATGTGCGAGTTCAGGAGAATCGACTAAAAAACTTAAATCTCAATCGATCCAGTCCATTTGTTTAATCGTTTCTCAGGGTAGAATGTTTAAATAAAGGAGATATAAGGATGATTACAGAGATTAGTTGTTCAAAAGGGGAAACCACTCTCATTCCCTTAATTAGCAAAATAATTGTACCAAATTCAAAGTGTCAAAGACACGCGTAAAAATCACAATGATCTAAAATAAAACCTCGCTTAAAATGTTGTAAAATTTGAGAGAGGATTTTGCTTAGAAACAAATCACTTTATTTTGCATAGTATTGTTTTTTTTGTTCTGTTTTTTTATTTCTTTGATGAAACCTGACTCCTAAATCCCCTGGTGGAAAGAAGAACTTGCGATACTGACAATTTTGAAGCGGTAATCTGTACCTGCCTTTTCGCTCTCCGTGTTTTCCATTAAACGTTGGCCTATTGCCAGATTCATCTGAAGTTTGTTCGTATACAGACACCGTTCCTTTTTTCCCTGTTGATTATTGGCCAATGGAAGATGTAACGTGCCATTTTTTACAATTCTCCGAACTTTTGGGAAGTTCAGCCTACGTAACTGGAATTGGACCGGTATGTGAATTCCCAGACGAATAATCTCTTCTGTTTGACCAGCACACAATCATCTTGAATGTAATTTTTTCCATATTTACTTCCATTTCAGCATGTTTATATTTTCAACGATTAAGCTTGATATTCTCTACACACGTTTTCGACGTAGTTGTTCATCGATTCAAACAACATTTTTTTTCAATTCGCTCTAATTATTCCTGCACCGTAAAAAGATAAGTGCCTGATGGAACAACCTTTTGAGATCCTCTCCCAACAATCTTAACATTCGCCCCATACAGGAAAAGGGTAATTAAATGAAAAGTAATCATCATAAAGTAACCCCCACTCATAGAATAAAACTGTCAAAACAAATGAAGGCATAATATTCCTCAGACTCATCGATAAACTCTCTTCATGATAAAAAAAAAAAACAAAGCCAGATATGGAACAAAAATTATGTAAAGGTATTTATTGTTGCACAGGAAAATTTTTTAAAAAATCTTTAGAAAAAGCATAGTTGCAAACATAACATAAACACTACCAACAACCATGTGTAGACAAAGAAAAGATGCACATACTAATTAAATTGATTTACTTCCAATGTATCATTTTACACATATCCACCATCGAACCAAAAGGAAACATAGACAAAATAAACATAATAATAACATTATAATGACATAATAATAACATACATAATAAACTGAAAGTTTAAACAAATATGTTACCAATTCAAGCCATCAATTACAAATATAAAGTGCAAACTCAATAAGACATCATCTAAATGAACATGAAAATTCAAAAGGAAGAAATACGACATAAAAATGGCAAAGTAAAGGAAAAACAGCATTTTAAAAAGATGTAGCATTCGTCTAGAAGAAATATTTGCTATCATAATAAACCCAACCGAGAAAAATTCTTAAATAAAAAATGTTCAAATTCCATATATTATTTCTAATCTTAATCAATTTAAAATTTAATTTTTCTTATCCATAATTTCATGTTTACGCCTATATACTTTATGACTCAACCGAATGAAATATACCGTACTGCTTCCTCAAATCCACATTTATCCAATCCATCTTATTTATCAATTTGAATATGATGTTAGAAAATGCGTCAATTACTATGGCTTCAATCTTGCCAACCGATTTTCTCCCAAATAATTTTAGATATTTGAGTCGTTATCCTAAGTATCAAATGCAACAAGTGTAAATCATTTCAAGAATATTGTAGGCATATTGATATAGTGTTCAACAGGAAGAAATGAATAATGCAATTTTAGGAATAATGAGCTGATATATTGAAAACTATCTTTAAAAAAAGATATAACGTACCCGGGAAAATGTTAATCTGCGCTGATAAGCTTAGCTTTTTAAAATCTGGTTATTATTTAATGTTTTTATTTTGAGATAAATTCTTATTTTTGATGTAAATCGTAAATGGAAATGACCCAAACTCACTCCACGCGCAGAAACCAATCAAGCACAACTGATACAAATGCAATACTCTAATCCCAGCACTCATAAACAGGAAAAGAAAACAATACAAACATAATCGTTATAAAATAGCACTTAGTTTCATGTAAAAGCAGGTGCAGATAAACACCTGTCCATTGATTGCAATATTTGAGAGTAATGACAAGAGAAAACAAAATAAAATTTTGAAGCTTTCCCCATTAAAACATAACAGCCATTTATCAGCAAAATATTCTTGGATCTTAGAGCCGTTGTTCTGGAGTACATTTGATGTTGCCGAGCGTAAGGCACGTTTTTAGCATGCGGCGGGATTCAAAGTGGACGAATGGAAAAGAGATACAAATATTAGCAAATGAATTGAATCCAAACTCGATTTCTCTTGAAATTGACTTGAGATGATTACACAATGACAAAACTATATGAAGCTTTTGATTAGTTTTTATCCAATGTTGAAATAGATTTTCAGTGATTAATTCCTCAAATAGGAAAATGTGTGAGTTTGATAATCTACAAAGCTTCACTGCTTTAATTTTCCCAAATGTTTTGGTTTAATTTTGTGTCAGTTTAGTCACTCGTTTTTCTATATCAGTTTATGTAAGTTCCATCATTTTCTTTTGTTTTATATTTTGCACATAGCTTGATTCTCTGGTTATATTTTTACCTTTTCTCTAATTTGGATCATCGGTTGTTTCCTTTGAATCAGTTTCAGGGATTTTCAAAACAGTTTTATCAACAAAGAACACCAGCAGTATCATTTAGCCGTAACCTCTCTTTCAGCAATGAGTTTTATGTATAGCTCAAGTCATACACGTAGTTTGTTAATCTTCATAGGGTAATATCGTAATGGGTTGTATATAGATGGTACCTTATGCTACTTATCAAGATGAGGAATAATCACAGATCTCAGCAGACTTGCTTCGTTTTCACCAATTTGGATATATTAAAAAAAAAATGAAATGAAAATTGTCGGTTTCAATCTCAGACTGCATCAAAACTAACTTTTGATATCGCATATGTTTTCTTTGCTACCGACGTACGATATATTTTTTTCATTTTTAATATCCAGTCCCACTAAATACTAGTTTTCTAAGTTTGAGAGTTACCTTCCCTTCCTACGTCTTGAAAACTTCAACGTATATATGACATGAAAATCGGTAGTATAAAAAGTACACTCGAAATTTCAAACAAACTCATCATTTGAATATTCAAATGTAATAATGGTTCCTGTCGGTCGTTTATTTTATATAAGTTTTTTTTTTTCACTTCTGACCCGTTCTCTTGCTAGAGTCCGTGATGATGATGATGATGATGATGATGATGATGATGATGATTGTTACTATTATTATTATTATTATTATTATTATTATTATTATTGATTTCAATCACTTATGAGTTACATTAATCTTCTTTTATGTTGATATTTTGCAACTATCCAACATTGTTTTTTTTTTAAATTTGATGATCATTTGGGAAGCAAAGTATATAAAATCTTTCTTCAAAAGCACGAAAAGCACTTCTCAATGGCACTATTCATGTATGATATGCTCTTTAAAAGATCCTTTATAATGATCAGTGTCATTGTCTTTCAATGTCTGAATGTATTTGAATTGAGTTGTCTGATCTTCTATTCTCTGTTGTTAGATGTCAACTTATGACTGGAAATCAAAAATTGGCATTTACCGTGTTTGGTTGGTGAGATATCTGATAATATCCTCTTTCAGCGCAAATCTGGTAACTCCTGCACAGGTTCCTTTCCGAAGAAGCATTTTCCATCTTTATATACTTCCAAATGGCAGCACTTTTCATGGGGGACCCAGCCTGACCGTACCTGATTTTGCCTGCCAGAATGTTTTTGTTTTCGTAAATGTTAATATTGGCTTTCCTTTTCCCCTAAACGATGTTATTAATACTGCTAGTTCACAGATGTAATCACTATATAAACAGTGGTTGCTATTGACGCTCAAAGCTATAAAGAATGCCAAAGTTGCAGACGAGAAACTATTAATACTCCTAATTCACAAATATAAACAGAAAGAAATAGTTAACAGGAAGCATGATCCTCGATCTCAACATTATAATCTTAGCTCAGCCTCAAAGCAAATGTAGTACCCCATAAAGAAGATTAACACCCCTGCTCTCTTGGCGTATAAAGACGACTCACAAGTAAATAAAAAAAAAGAGAATTTAGTGGAATAAAACCCTGCCCCCGTTTGGCCGGCCAGCCCAAACATTTTTCTACCTTACCATGTCTGTTTGTTTGATTGGCTGAAAATCAAGTATTACTTTGTCAGACAGGCTGAAACAGTTGTTGCTTGCCTCTGCTGACACGTCTTCTTTAGATAGATTTATAAATAAATGATACTTGACCGTACTCATTCTATTGCCTAACACACTTAAACGGTCGGAACCTGGCCGGCCAGCCATAACATCCTCATATCCGATCACTCTTGTCGTTCGCCTGACAGTTTCAAAATCCTGTGTTAATTTGACAGCCGGATTGAAAGAGTTATTATTTACCCCTATTGACACGTGGGCAGTACTTTTTATCGGACACCCTGATAGACCGTACCTGATTTAGGCTGACAGAAATATCGGTCTCTTTTACCGCTCACATTGAGCGTCCATGATCGACTGTGATGGATAGATGATTATATAAATAAACGATACCTGACCGTGTTCGTTAGTTTGCCTGACAAACCTTCATAGCTGACACTTTGCTTGCCCGCCTAAATATTCCTCTATCCAACCGTGCCTGTTGTTTTGCTGACGGGCTAAAAATACCGTATTACTTTGCTTGACGGACTGAAAAGGTAGTTAATCGCCTCTGTTGATACGCTAACACTGAGCATTTCCATCTACGATTTACTCTAACGGGTATATCCACGTAGATAAACGATACTCGACCGTTTGCCTGACGGATTATATGACCGACATTTCCTGATCAGTCTAAACATTTTTCTACCTCACCCTGTCCGTCGTTTGCCCGACATGCTAACATTCAGGAATGAACTCGTCCCATTTGCCTTCAACTCTAACAGATGAATATATGTGTAACAAAAACCAAAAAACGATACCCGACTGTACTCATTCTATTGCCTGACACACTTTAATAGTCGAAACTCAACCGGCAAGCCATAACGACCTTAAGATGACCATGTCTGTAATTTGCCCGACAGGTTAAAATTGCAAGCTCCATTACCTGACAGACTGAGGTGGTTTTTGTTCGCCTGACACGTATGCAATGAGAAATTAACTCTTTCTGTGTAAGTGTCTTACGAATGGATAGAGATGTGAATAAACAATAAATGTGTGCATTATCCAGATTGCTTGACGGAGTTATTCAGTCAACACTTGAATGACGACCCCAAACATTTTCTTACCTGACCCTGTTTGTGGTTTGCCTGCACACTAAAACAGTTGCTGCTTGCTTATGCTGACACGCTCATGTTGAGAAATGTACTCCATCCGTCTATATTCGCCACTAGCCGGTGTATATCCATGTAAATAAACAATACCTGACCATATTCCCTGCATTGGTCACCGCCAAAAATTTACGTGGTGAATAAAGAATCTTCATCGATAATACTTCTCCATGCCTGTCATCTGCTTAAAGGGCTGAAACTCCTGAGCTACTTAGCCTGACCGGCCAGAAGGGTTGTTGCTCCCCTAACATACTTTGAAAAATCAACTTCAACGGTGACTTGTACTTGCACCTTGTCGTTACAAAGGGCAAACAAAAGATAACAATTGAAAGCCTGCTTCTACTCCTGAGTTGGGTTCCTGAATTTGACAGCCAGCTTTATAGAAGGCAATGTTGCTCTCAATCGATTTTTCTTTCTATTTTCGAGATTCATAACGCCAGGGTCATACAAAAAGGAAACATCCCGGGTCAACAACGACAGACTGTAATGATCCCCCCTGAGTATTCACTAACAGAAACTTTTTAAAGACTTTTAGTCTCTCAGAGTATCTTCCTGCCGCTCGTTCCTTTTAGAAGTGCGTGGAAATCCGTCCTAAAGACGAATGACGATCAAAAATGATCATTCATAAATATTCCCGTCGCTCATCCACCGCGATCGACGGCCGGTTCACTTACTATGGCTGGTGCGTGCATCAGGCATGGTTGAAACACGTTGACAAACCAGCGTCTAGAAAAGTCTTTGGCTAACCTCGAAGAGTTTCTGATCACCAGAAAAGTTCAACCAATCGCTGTTTCCTTCTTGTTTCTGTTTTTTTTCCCCTTTTTTTCTGTTTTGTTCTGTCTTGCTCTTCGAGATTCCCGATCTAAAACTCAGTCAATACAACCTAAGAGCTTGAGGTAGGGGGACCATTACAAGCTGAAACATCGGGTTCGGCGGCAACACATTCGATTAATGCTCAGCCATGGTGTAGGTAGACTTTAAGGAAGCCGTCTTCACCGCTAAATTTGAAATAGCAATTATTCAGTTCGTCGGCAAGAGTTTTCACTGAAATCTGCAGTACCTTCCTTATTCGTCTACTTCATCATGCTGTCTAATATTTTGCCGATCAAAGTTTCGCAGATGAATACTTAGGGTCCTCATCATGAGTGATGTCCATTGGCCGTGTACCATTCTTGCAACATGACCAGCCCATTGCCATCTGAGATTTTAATGGATTTTATGATATCCCTGAATTCTGTTTCTCTGCCATATACTGCATTCTTTTACGACCCCTTCATGTAATGTTGAATGCTATTTTCTCGTACTCACGTTGCATTGTTTTCATTTTGAGAGCTAATCTTTTGGTTGGGTTTTAGATTCTAGATTCACGGATGATAATCAGAAGGATGAATTGATTGAAGACCTTTCATTTTAAAACTAATGGTACTTTATTTTTTCTGAAAGGTTGAGACTGGGGTAACGGGAGCTTGTCGTAGGTAAATGTTGTAGTCTACCTTTTTCAGGTCTTTATTTTCGACTTGGATTGTTTTGTCCTTGTCCTCAACGTGTTTAGTTATGCATGAATTTTTTTCTAACGTTCAAGTATAATCCAAATTTCTTGTCATTGTTCTAGTAAAGATTTCAGGTTATCGCGCTTGAAGCAAACTGTGAAGAGATTCGTTGAGAATTTTCTTTCACAAGGCCTAGCCAGCACACTGGCTGTGAGTGACAGAGAGATACTCAATTAAAGGCTACCAAAACACACTAAAATTGCAGCCATTTGTTACAAATTTCAATTTCGAAAAGACTACCAAACTCACTTGCTTTAGATAGGGGTGGGGTACTACAATAGACGCTACCTGAACACAATAAAATTACAACCGTCACTGACCTGCTTCATTTTCACAAGGCGTAAGCACCTCACTTTTTTAAATGGGAGAGAGGTACTCAATTGAAAGCCAATTAAGTAAACTAAAAATGCAGCTGAAATTGAGCAGTTTCAATTTGAAAAGGCCTAGCTACCACACTTCTTCTGATTTGGAGTGAGTTAATCCAATGGATCCAACCTAAACACACTAAAATTGCAACAGTTCCTGACCAGTTTCATTTTCAAAACGTCTAACCACTTTGTTTGCTTTGAGTGGGAGTGTGTTACTCCTATGGAAATTACCTGACGCACTAAAAATGTCGCCATTCCTGATCAGTTTCACGAAGCTGAGCCACCACGATTGCTTTGAATATAAGGGATGTACTCCAATGGAGGCCACGTAAAAACTGAAAATGCAACAATTCCTGACAAGTTTCTCTTTTACAGAGCCTAGCCGCCTTCTTTACATTAAATGGGTGTGAAGCACTCCATTGAAGGCTAACTTAACAAACTAAAAATGCTGCCGTCTCTGACCAGTTTCAGTTTCACAAGTTATAACTTAATCTTGATGGGAGATAGTTACCGTTTTGGAGGCTACCTTGAAGCGCTAAATGCAAACATTCCCAACTTATATCGGTTTCAAGGACCCAAACCTCGCTATATTTGAAAAAGAGAGAGAGTAAATCCTATGGAGAATAGTTAATATACTAAAAATGCACCTACTCCCAACCATTTTCAGTTTCACAAGGCCAAGCAACCACATTTTAATCGAATAGGCGTAAGCTATCCCAATCAAACTAAAATGAACACAAAATTAAAACAATCCCTGACCAGTTTCGCTTCAGACCGCTAGCTTTCGATTAAGGAAAGATACATGATTGATAGCAACCAGAGCACACAAAATGACAACTGTTCCTGACAATCTCAACCCTGACAAGCGACTGCGTTACTCAATTGGAACCTACCAGAAAAAACTGGAGTGAAGCTCTTCCTGGAATCTCCCTCTTCCTGTAATCTTCAATGGGTTAGACGCTTAGGTTGGACTGTAACCCCATTGGAAACTACTTAAAAACGCTTGAAATGAAGCTCTATCTCGACACTCAACATTCCTGTACTCTCCTATTTGTTTGATGCTTGGATTGGACAGGTAATCCATTGGTAGCTACCTAAAAACACGGAAAATGAAGCTACTTACTGGAACCTCCCCCCCACTGGCTGTAGCCTTTTATCTGCCGGATGCTTAGATTTGAGTGTTAGTCGATTGGAAGAACCTAAAAATATTGAAAATGGAGCTCTTCCTGGAAACTCCCCTTTCCTGTAGTCCTCGATCTGCTTGAAGCTTAGTTTAGACTGTTCCCCATTAGAAACTGTCTGAAAACAGTGGAAATGAAGCTCTTCCCAGATACTATCCCCTCCTGCTGGATGTTTAGATTGGACTGTTACTCCAATGGAAGCTACTTAAAAAACATTGAAAATGAAGCTCTTCCCAGGCACTCCCCCTTCCTGTAGTCCTCTATATGTTGAATGATTAGATTGGAGTGTTACTCCATTTGAAGTTACCTAAAAACACTGAAAAATCTAGCTCTCCCTGGACATCCCCCTCCATGTAGTGTCCTATCTGTTGGATGGTTAGATTGAACTGTTACTCTTTTGGTAGCTACCTAAAAACACTGAAAATAAAGCTGCTCCTGGACACTACCCCTTCCTGTGGTGTCCTATCTGTTTGATGCTTAGATTGGACTGTTACTCTATTGGGAGCTACCTAAAATCACTGAAAATGAAGCTGTTCCTGGACACTTCCCCATCCTGTTGTGTCCTATCTGTTTGATGCTTAGATTGGACTGTAACTCTATTGGAAGCTACCTAAAAACACTGAAAATGAAGCTGTTCCTGGACACTACCCCTTCCTGTGGTGTCCTATCTGTTTGATGCTTAGATTGGACTGTTACTCTATTGGAAACTACCTATACACACTGAAAATGAAGCTATTCCTGGACATTCCCCTTCCTGTAGTTTCATATCTGTTGGATGCTTAGATTGGACTGTTACTCTATTTGAAGCTACCTATACACACTGAAAATGAAGCTCTTCCTGGACACTCCCCCTTCCTGCAGTTTCATATATGTTGGATGCTTAGATTGGACTGTTACTCTATTGGAAGCTACCTATACACACTGAAAATGAAGCTCTTCCTGGACACTCCCCCATCCTGTAGTTTCATATCTGTTGGATGCTTAGATTGGACTGTTACTCTATTGGAAGCTACCTATACCCACTGAAAATGAAGCTCTTCCTGGACACTCCCCCATCCTGTAGTTTCATATCTGTTGGATGCTTAGATTGGACTGTTACTGTATTGGAAGCTACCTATACACACTGAAAATGAAGCTCTTCCTGGATACTCCCCCTTCCTGTAGTTTCATATATGTTGGATGCTTAGATTGGACTGTTACTCTATTGGAAGCTACCTATACACACTGAAAATGAAGCTCTTCCTGGATACTCCCCCTTCCTGTAGTTTCATATCTGTTGGATGCTTATGTTGGACTTTTACTCTATTGGAAGCAACCTATACACACTGAAAATGAAGCTTTTCCCTGACACTCCCCCATCCTGTAGTTTCATATCTGTTGGATGCTTAGATTGGACTGTTACTCTATTGGAAGCTACCTATACCCACTGAAAATGAAGCTCTTCCTGGACACTGCCCCCTTCCTGTAGTTTCATATCTGTTGGATGCTTAGATTGGACTGTTACTCTATTGGAAGCTACCTATACACACTGAAAATGAAGCTCTTCCCGGACACTCCCCCTTCCTGTAGTTTCATATCTGTTGGATGCTTAGATTGGACTGTTACTCTATTGGAAGCTACCTATACACACTAAAAATGAAGCTTTTCCCGGACACTCCCCCATCCTGTAGTTTCATATCTGTTGGATGCTTAGATTGGACTGTTACTCTATTGGAAGCTACCTATACACACTGAAAATAGAGCTCTTCCTGGACACTCCCCCATCCTGTAGTTTCATATCTGTTGGATGCTTAGATTGGACTGTTACTCTATTGGAAGCTACCTATACACACTGAAAATGGAGCTCTTCTTGGACACTCCCCCATCCTGTAGTTTCATATCTGTTGGATGCTTAGATTGGACTGTTACTCTATTGGAAGCTACCTATACACACTGAAAATGAAGCTCTTCCTGGACACACCCCCATCCTGTAGTTTCATATCTGTTGGATGCTTAGATTGGACTGTTACTCTATTGGAAGCTACCTATACACACTGAAAATGAAGCTCTTCCTGGACACTCCCCCATCCTGTAGTTTCATATCTGTTGGATGCTTAGATTGGACTGTTACTGTATTGGAAGCTACCTATACACACTGAAAATGAAGCTCTTCCTGGACACTCCCCCATCCTGTAGTTTCATATGTGTTGGATGCTTAGATTGGACTGTTACTCTATTGGAAGCTACCTATACACACTGAAAATGAAGCTCTTCCTGGACACTCCCCCATCCTGTAGTTTCATATCTGTTGGATGCTTAGATTGGACTGTTACTGTATTGGAAGCTACCTAAAAACACTGAAAAGGAAGTTGTTCCTGGACACTCCCCCATCCTCATATCTGTTTGATGCTTAGATTGGAATGTTAATCAATTGGAAGCTGCCTAAAAACTTTTAAAATCAAGTTCTTCCTGGACACCCCCCTCCTTGTAGTGTCCTATCTGTTTGATGCTTAGATTGGACTGTTACTCCATTGTAAGCTACCTAAAAACACTGGAAATGAAGCTCTTCCCGGACACTCCCCTTTCCTGTAGTCTCCTACCTGTAGGATGCTCAAATTGGATTGTTACTCCATTGAAAGCTACCTAAAAAGACTTGAAATGGTAGTGTCCTATTTGTTGAATGCTTAGATTGGACTGTTACTCCATTGGGAGCTGCCAAAAAACACTGAAAATGAAGCTCTTCCTGGACACTCCCCCTTCCTGTAGTCTTCTATAAGTTGGATGCTTAGATAGGACATTAACTCAATTGTAAGCTACCTTAAAACGCTGAAAATGGAGCTCTTCCTGGACACTCCCCCATCCTGTAGTTCCATATCAGTTGGATGCTTAGATTGGACTGTTACTCCATTGGGAGCTACCTAAAAACACTGAAAATGAAGCTATTCCTGGACACTCCCCCTTCCTGTAGTCTTCTATAAGATGGATGCTTAGATAGGACTTTTGCTCAATTGGAAGCTACCTAAAAACTCTGAAAATGAAGGTCCCCCTTGATACTCCCCTCCCTGTAGTGTCCTATCTGTCGGATGCTTAGATTGGACTGTTACTCCATTGGAAGCTACCTAAAAACACTGAAAATGAAGCTATCCCTGGACATTCCCTCTTCCTGTGGTGTCGTATCTATTGGGTGCTTAGATTGGACTGTTACTCTATTAGAATCTACCTAAAAAACCAAATTGAAGCTCTTCCTGGACACCCTCCCTTCCTGTAGTCTCCTATCTGTTGGATGCTTAGATTGAACTTTTACTATATTGGAAGCTACCTAAAAACACTGATAATGAAGCTCTTCTTGCACACTCCCCCTTCCTGTAGTCTCATACCTGTTGGATGCTTATATTGGACTCTTACTCTATTGGAAGCTACCTAAAAACACTGAAAAAGAAACTTTTCCTCGAAAGCCCCCCTCCCTGTAGAGTCCTATCTGTTGGATGCCTGAAAAAGCTACCTGAAAATACTGAAAATGAAGGTCTTCCTTGACACTCCCCCTTTCTGTAGTGTTCTATCTGTTGGATGCTTAGATTGGACTGTTACTCTATTGGAAGCTACCTAAAAACTCTGAAAATGAAGCTCTTCCTGGACACTCCCCCTTCCTGTAGTGTTCTATCTGTTGGATTCTTAGATTGGACTTTTACTTTATTGGAATCTACCCAAAAACAGATAAAATGAAGCTGTTCCTGGACACTCCCCATTATTGTAGTGTCATATTTGTTGGATGCTTAGATGGGACTATCACTCCATTGGAAGCTACCTAAAAACACTGAAAATGAAGCTGTTCCTGGATACTCCCCCTCCGTGTAGTGTCCTATCAGATTGATGCTTAGATTGGACTGTTACTCCATTGGAAGCTACCTAAAAACACTGAAAAATGATGCTGTTCCTTTACACTACCCCATCCTGCAGTGTCCTATCTGTTTGATGCTTCGATTGGACTGTTATTCCATTGGAAATTACCTAAAAACCCTGAAAATAAAGCTCTTCCTTGACACTCCCCTTTCCTGTAGTTTTCTATCTGTTGGATGCTTAAATTGGACTGTAACTCCATTGAAAGCTACTTCAAAACACTTGAAATGTAGTGTCCTATCTGGTGAATGCTTAGATTGGACTATTACTCCACTGGAAGCTACCTAAGAACACTGAAAATGAAGCTATTCCCCTTTTTGTAGTGTCCTATCCGTTTGATGCTAAGATTGGAATGTTACTCTTTTGGTAGCTACCTGAAAACACTGAAAATAAAGCTGTTCCTGGACACTACCCCTTCCTGTGGTGTCCTATCTGTTTGATGCTTAGATTGGACTGTTACTCTATTGGAAACCACCTAAAAACACTGAAAATGAAGCTGTTACTGGACACTACCCCTTCCTGTGGTGTCCTATCTGTTTGATGCTTAGATTGGATTGTTACTCCATTGAAAGCTACCTAAAAACACTGAAAATGAAGCTATCCCTGGACATTACTCTTTTTGTAGTTTCCTATCCGTTGGATGCTTAGATTGGACTGTTACTCCATTGGAAGCTACCTAAAAAAACTGGAAAATGATGCTGTTCCTGGACACTCCCCTTTCCTGTAGTGTCTTTTTTGTTGAATGCTTAGATTGGACTGTTACACCATTGGAAGCCACCTGAAAACACTTGAAATGAAGCTTTTCCTGAACACTCCCGTTTACTGTAGTCTTTTATAAGTTGGATGCTTAGATAGGACTTTTACTCAATTAGATGCTACCTAAAAACACGGAAAATGAAGCTTTTCCTGGACACTCTCCCTTCCTGTAGTGTCCAATCTGTTGGATGCTTAGATTAGACTGTTACTCCATTGGGTGTTGCCCGGAAACACTGAAAATGAAGCTCTTCCTGGATACTCCCCCTTCCTGTAGTCTTCTAAAAGTTGGATGCCTGAATTGGACTGTTACCCCATTGAAAGTTACCTAAAAACACTTGAAATGGTAGTGTCCTATCTGTTGGATGCTTAGATTGGACTGTTACTCCATTGGAAGCTACCTAAGAACACTGAAAATGAAGCTTTTCCTGGACACTACCCCTTCCTGTGGTGTCCTATCTGTTTGATGCTTAGATTGGACTGTTACTGCATTGGAAGCTACCTAAAAACACTGAAAATGAAGCTGTTCCTGGACACTACCCCTCCCTGTGGTGTCCTATCTGTTTGATGCTTAGACTGGACTCTTACACTATTGGAAGCTACCTAAAAACACTGAAAATGATGCTGTTCCTGGACACTACCCCTTCCTCTATTGTCCTATCTTTTGATGCTTAGATTGGACTGTAACTCAGTTGGAAACTACCTAAAAACACTGGAAATGAAGCTATTCCTGGACACTACCCCTTCCTGTAGTGTCCCATCTTTTTGATGCTTAGATTGGACTGTTACTCCAATGGGGGCTGCTTAAAAACACTGAAAATGAAGCTATTCCTGGATATTCCCCTTTTTGTCGTGTCTTATCCGTTTGATGCTTAGAATGGACTATTACTCTTTTTGTAGCTACCTTAAAACACCGTAAATGAAGTTGTTCCTGGACACTATCCCCTCATGTGGTGTTCTATCTGTTTTATGCTTAGATTGGACTGTTACTCTATTGGAAGCTACCTAAAAACTCTGAAAATGATGCTGTTCCTGGACACGACCCCTTCCTGTAGTGTCCTATCTCTTGATGCTTAGATTGGACTGTTACTCAATTGGAAGCTACCTAAGAACACTGAAAATGAAGCTGTTCCTGGACACTACCCCTTCCTGTAGTGTCCTATCTGTTGGATGCTTAGATTGGACTGTTACTCCATTGGGAGCTGCCTAAAAACACTGAAAATGAAGCTATTCCTGGACACTCCCCTTTCATGTAGTCTTCTATAAGTTAGATGTTTAGATAGGACTTCATTTCAATTGGAAGCTACCTTAAAAAGCTGAAAATGAAGCTCTTCCTGGACACTCCCCTTTCCTGTAGTCTTCTATAAGTTGGATGCTTAGATAGGACTTTACTCAATTGGAAGCTACCTAAAAACACTGAAAATGGAGCCTTTCCTGGACACTCTCCTTTCCCGTAATGTCTTATCTGTTGGATGCTTACATTGGACTATTACTCCATTGGAAGCTACCTAAAAACTCTGAAAATGGAGCTCTTCTTGGACACTCTCCCTTCCAATAGTCTCCTATCAGTTGGATGCTTAGATTGAACTGTTACTCCATTGGAAGCTACCTAAAAAAACTGAAAATGAAGAATTCCCTGGACATTCCCTCTTCCTGTAGTGTCCTATCTATTGGGTGCTTAGATTGGACTCTTACTCCATTGGAAGCTACCTGAAAAACCAAATTGAAGCTTATCCTGGACACCCTCCCTTCCTGTAGTCTCCTATCTGTTGGATGCTTAGATTGAACTGTTACTCGATTAGAAGCAACCTAAAAACACTGAAAATATAGCTGTTCCTGGACACTTCCCCATCCTGTAGTTTCCTATCTATTGGATGCTTAGATGAGACCGTTACTCCATTTATAGCTACCTAAAAACACTGAAAATGTAGCTATTTCTGGACACTCCCCTTTCCTGTAGTGTCTTTTTTGTTGAATGCTCGGATTGGACTGTTACTCCATTGGAAACTACCTAAAAACTCTGAAAATGGAGCTCTTCTTGGACACTCTCCCTTCCTATAGTCTCCTATCTGTTGGATGCTTAGATTGAACTGTTACTCCATCGGAAGCTACCTAAAAACACTGACAATGAAGCTTTTCCTGGACACTACCACTTCCTGTAGTCTCATATCTGTTTGATGCTTATATTGGACTGTTACTCTATTGGAAGCTACCTAAAAACACTGAAATTGAAGCTTTTCCTCGAAAGTCCCCCTCCCTGTAGAGTCCTATCTGTTGGATGCTTAGATTGGACTGTTACTCCATTGGAAGCTACCTAAAAATACTGAAAATGAAGCTCTTCCTGGATACCCCCCTCCGTGTCGTGTCGTATCAGTTTGATGCTTAGATTGGACTGTTACTCCATTGGAAGCTACCTGAAAATACTGAAATTGAAGCTCTTCATTGACACTCCCCTTTTCCTGTAGTCTTCTATCCGTTGGATGCTTAAATTGGACTGTTACTCCACTGGAAGCTACTTATAAACTCTTGAAATTGTAGTGTCCTATCTGTTGGATGCTTAGATTGGACTGTTACTCCATTGGAAGCTACCTAAAAACACTGAAAATGAAGCTGCTCCTGGACACTACCCATTCCTGTGGTTTCCTATTAGTTTGATGCTTAGATTGGACTGTTACTCGATTGGAACTTACCTAAAAGCACTAAAAATGAAGCTATTCCTGTACATTCCCTTTTTTGTAGTGTCCTGTCCGTTGGATGCTTACATTGGACTGTTACTCAATTGGAAACTACCTAAAAACACTGAAAAATTAAGCTCTTCCTGGACACTCCCCCTTCCTGTAGTCTTCTATCCGTTGGATGCTTAAATTGGACTGTTACTCCATTGAAAACTACCTAGAAACACTTGAAATGAAGCTATTTCTGGAAACTCCCCTTTCCTGTAGTGTCCTTTTTGTTGAATGCTTAGATTGGCCTGTTACTCAATTGGAAGCTACCTAAAAACACTGAAAATGAAGTTGATCCTGGAGACTCCCCCTTCCTGTAGTGTCCTATCTTTTGATGCTTAGATTGGACTGTTACTCAATTGGAATCTACCTAAAAACACATAAAATGAAGCTCTTCCTAGACACTCTCCCTTCCTGTGGTTTCATATCTGATGGATGCTTAGATTGGACTGTTAGTCTATTGGAAGCTACCTAAACACACTGAAAATGAAGCTTTCCCTTGAAAGTCCCCCTCCCTGTAGAGTCCTATCCGTTGGATGCTTAGATTGAACTGTTGATCTATTGGAAGCCACCTGAAAATATTGAAAAACAAGCTTTTCCTGGACACTCTCCCTTCCTGTAGTCTCATATCTGTTGGATGCTTGGATTGGACTGTTAATCCATTCGAAGCTACCTAAAAACACTTGAAATGAAGCTCTTCCTGGACAACCCCTTCCTGTAGTGTCCTATCTGTTCGATGCTTATATTGGACTGTTACTCTATTGGGAGCTACCTAAAAACACTAAAAATGAAGCTGTCCCTCGACACTACCCTTTCCTGTAGTGTCCTATCTGTTGGATGCTTACATTGGACTGTTTTTCAATTTGAAGCTACCTAAAAACACTTAAAATGGAGCTCTTCCTGGACATTCCCATTTCCTGTAGTCCTATCTGTTAGATGCTTAAAATGGACTATTACTCAATTGGAGGCTACCTAAAAACACTTAAAAAGAAGCTATTCCTAGACACTCCCCCTTCCTGTATTGTCCTATCTTTTGAATGCTTGGATCGGACAGTTACTCCATTGGAAGCTACCTAAAAACACTGGAAATTAAGCTCTTCCCGGACACTCCCCCTTCCTATAGTCTCATATCTGTTGGATTCTTAGATTGGACTGTTACTCTATTGGAATCTGCCTAAAAACACTGAAAATGAAGCTGTTCCTGGATACTCTACCTTCCTGTAGTGTCGTATCTGTTGGATGCTTATATAGGACTTTTACTCAATTGGAAGCTACCTAAAAACACTGGAAATGAAGATCTTCCTGGACACTCCCCCTTCCCGTAGTCTTCTATCCGTCTGATGCTTAAATTGAACTGTTACTCCATTGAAAGCTACCTACAAACACTTGAAATGAAGCTATTTCTGGACATTCCCCTTTCCTGTAGTGTCCTTTTTGTTGAATGCTTAGATTGGACTGTTACTAATTTGGAAACTACCTAAAAACACAGAAAATAAAGCTCTTTTTGGACACTCTCCCCTACTGAAGTGTCCTATGTGTTGGATGCTTAGATTGGACTGTTATTCTATTGGAATCTACCTTAAAAAAGAAAATGAAGCTTTTCCTGGACACTCCCCCTTCCTGTAGTCTCCGACCTGTTGGATGCTTAGATTGAACAGTTACTCCAATGGAAGCTACCTAAAAACACTGAGAATGAAGATTTTCCTTGAAAGTCCCCCTCCCTGTAGTTTCCTATCTGTTGGTATTCTTATATTGGACTGATACTCTATTGGAAGCTACCAAAAAACACTGAAAATGAAGCATATCCTGGAAAGTCCCCTTCCTTGTGGAGTGTTATCTGTTGGATGCTTAGATTGGACTGTTACTGCATTGGAAGCTACCTAAAAACACTGAAAATGAAGCTCTTCCATGACACTCCCCCTTCTTGTAGTGTCCTATCTGTTGGATGCTTTGATTGGACTGTTACTCAATTGGAGGCAACCTAAAAACTCTGAAAATGAAGAACTTCCTGGACACTCCTCCTTCATGTAGTGTCCTATCTGTTGCATTCTTAGATTGGAATTTAACTCAATTGGAAGCTACCTAAAAACACTGAAAATGAAGTAGTTCCTGGAGACTCCCCCTTCTTGTACTGTCTTATCTATTGGGTGCTTAGATGGGACTATTACTCCATTGGAAGCTACCGAAAAATACTGAAAATGAAGTTCTTCCTTGACACTCCCTTTTCCTGTAGTGTCCTATCTGTTGGATGCTAAGATTGAACTGTTACTCCATTGGAAGCTACCTAAAAACTCTGAAAAAGAAGCTCTTCCTGGACAGTCCCCCTTCCTGTAGTGTCATATCTGTTGGGAGCTTAGATTGGACTGTTACTCGATTGGTAGCTACCTAAAAACACTGTAAATGAAGCTGTTCCTTGACACGCCCTCCCTGTAGTGTCCTCACTATTGGATGGTTGGATTAGACTGTTACTCAATTGGAAGCTACCTGAAAACACTGAAAATTTAGCTGTTCCAGGACACTTCCCGATCCTGTAGTTCCCTATCTATTGGATGCATAGATTGGACCGTTACTCCATTGGAAACTACCTAAAAACAATTAAAATGAAGTTCTTCTAGGACACACTCCCTTCCTGAAGTGTCCTAAGTGTTGGATGCTTAGAATGGACTTTTACTCTATTGGAAGCTACCTAAAAACACTGAAAATGAAGCTCTTCCTTGACACCCCCCTTTCCTGTAGTCTCCTATCTGCTGGATGAAAGGATTGAACTGTTACTCCATTGGAAGCTACCTAAAATCACTGAAAATGAAGCTCTTCCTGGAGACTCCCCCTTCCTATAGTGTCCTATCTGCTGGATGCTTAGATTGGACTGTAACTCCATAGGAATCTACCTAAAAAAACAAAATGGAGCTATTCCTGGACACTACCCTTTCCTGTAGTCTTCTATCTGTTGGATGCTTAGATTGAACTGTTACTCCATTGCAAACTACCTAAAAACACTGAAAATGAAGCTCTTCCTGGACACTCCCCCTTCCTATAGTCTCATATCTGTTGGATTCTTAGATTGGACTGTTACTCTATTGGAATCTACCTAAAAACACTGAAAATGAAGCATATCCTGGGAAGTCCCCTACTTGTGGAGTATTATCTGTTGTATGCTCAGATTGGAATGTTACTCCATTGGAAGCTACCTAAAAATACTGAAAATGAAATTCTTCCTTGACACTCCCCTTTCCTGTAGTGTCCTATCTGTTGGATGCTTTGATTGGACTGTTACTCAATTGGAGGCTACCTGAAAACTCTGAAAATGAAGCTCTTCCGGGACAATCCCGCTTCCTGTAGTGTCATATCTGTTGCGTTCTTAGATTGGAATTTAACTCAATTGGAAGCTACTTAAAAACACTGAAAATAAAGCTGTTCCTGGAGACTCCCCCATCCTGTAGTGTTTTATCTTTTGGGTGCTTAGATAGGACTATTACTCCATTGGAATCTACCTAAAAACACTTGAAATGGAGCTCTTCCTGGGAACCCCCTCCCTGTAGTGTCCTATCTGTTGGATGGTTAGATTGGACGTTTACTCCATTGAAAGGTACCTAAAAACACTTGAAATGGTAGTGTCCTATTTGTTGAATGCTTAGATTGGACTGTTACTCCATTGGAAACTACCTAAAAACACTGAAAATGACGCTTTCCCTGGACACTCCCGCTTCCTGTAGTCTCCTATCTGCTGGATGCTTAGATTAGACTCTTACTGTATTGGAAGCTACCTACAAACTTGAAAATGAAGTTTTTCCTGGATACTCTCCTTTTCTGTAGAGTCCTATCCGTTGGATGCTTAGATTGGACTGTTACTCCATTAAAAGCTACCTAAAAACACTTAAAATGAAGCTCTTCCTGGACACTCCCCCTTCCTGTAGAGTCCTATATGTTGGATTCTTAGATTGGACTGTTACTCCATCGGAAGCTACCTAAAAGCACTTAAAATGAAGCTTATCCTGGACACTTCCCCTTCCTGTAGTCTCTTACCTGTAGGATTCTCAGATTGGACTGTTACTCCAATGGAAGCTACCTAAAAACACTGAAAATGAAGCTTTTCCTGGACACTCCCCCTTCCTGTAGTCTCCTACCTGTAGGATTCTTAGATTGGACTGTTACTGTATTGGAAGCTACCTACAAACATTGAAAATGAAGTTTTTCCTGGATACTCCCCCTTTCTGTAGAGTCCTATCCGTTGGATGCTTAGATTGCACTGTTACTCCCTTAAAAGCTACCTAAAAACACTTAAAATGAAGCTCTTTCTGGACACTCCCCCTTCCTGTAGAGTCCTATATGTTGGATCCTTAGATTGGACTGTTACTCCATCGGAAGCTACCTAAAAGCACTTAAAATGAAGCTTATCCTGGACACTCCCCAAACCTGTAGAGTCCTATATGTTGGATTCTGAGATTGGGCTGTTACTCCATTGGAAGTTACCTAAAATCAATGGAAATTAAGCTGTTCCTTGACACTCCTCCTTCCTGTAGTGTGTTATATGTTGGATTCTTATATTGGACTGTTACTCAATTGGGAGCTACCTAGAAGCACTGAAAATGAAGCTCTTCCTGGACACTCCCCAATCCTGTAGAGTCCTATATGTTGGATTCTTAGATTGGACTGTTACTCCATCGGAAGCTACCTGAAAACACTGAAAATGAAGCTCTTCCTGGACAGTCCCCCTTCCTGTAGAGTCCTATATGTTTGATTCTTAGATTGGGCTGTTACTCCATTGGAAGCTACCTGAAAACACTTAAAATGAAGCTCTTCCTGGACACTCCCCCATCCTGTAGAGTCTTTTGTGTTGGATTCTTAGATTGGAATGTTCCTCCATTGGAAGATACCTACAAACACTTGAAATGAAGCTATTTCTGGACACTCCCCCTTCCTGTAGAATCCTATATGTTGGATTCTTAGATTGGGCTGTTACTCCATTGGAAGCTACCTAAATACACTGAAAATGAAGCTCTTCCTGGACACTTCCCATCCTGTAGAGTCCTATATGTTGGATTCTTAGATTTGACTGTTACTCCATTGGAAAATACCTAAAAACACTGAAAATAAAGCTCTTCCTGGACACTCCCCCATCCTGTAGAGTCCTATATGTTGGATTCTTAGATTGGACTGTTACTGCATTTGAAGCAACCTAAAAACACTGAAAATGATGCTCTTCCTGGACACTCCTCCTTCCTGTAGAGTCTTATGTGTTGGATTCTTAGATTGGGCTGTTACTCCATTGGAAGCTACCTAAAAGCACTTAAAATGAAGCTCTTCCTGGACACTCCCCCATCCTGTAGAGTCCTATATGTTGGATTCTTAGATTGGGCTGTTACTCCATTGGAAGATACCTAAAAACACTGAAAATGAAGCTCTTCCTGGACACTCCCCCATCCTGTAGAGTCCTATATGTTGGATTCTTAGATTGGGCTGTTACTCCATTGGAAGCAACCTAAAAACACTGAAAATGAAGCTCTTCCTGGACACTCCCCCATCCTGTAAAATCCTATATGTTGGATTCTTAGATTGGGCTGTTACTCCATTGGAAGATACCTAAAAACACTGAAAATGAAGCTCTTCCTGGACACTTCCCATCCTGTAGAGTCCTATATGTTGGATTCTTAGATTGGGTTGTTACTCCATTGTAAGATACCTAAAAACACTGAAAATAAAGCTCTTCCTGGACACTCCCGCATCCTGTAGAGTCCTATATATTGGATTCTTAGATTGGGCTGTTACTCCATTCGAAGCTACCTGAAAACACTTAAAATGAAGCTCTTCCTGGACACTCCCCCATCCTGCAGTGTCTTTTATGCTGGATTCTTAGATTGGACTGGTACTCCATTGGAAGATACCTAAAAACACTGAAAATGTAGCTGTTCCTGGACACTCCCCCATCCTGTAGAGTCCTATATGTTGGATTCTTAGATTGGGCTGTTACTCCATTGGAAGCTACCTAAAAACACTGAAAATGAAGCTCTTCCTGGACACTCCCCCTTCCTGTAGAGTCCTATATGTTGGATTCTTAGATTGGACTGTTACTCCATTGGAAGATACCTAAAAACACTGAAAATGAAGCTCTTCCTGGACACTCCCCCATCCTGTAGAGTCCTATATGTTGGATTCTTAGAGTGGGCTGTTACTCCATTGGAAGCTACGTGAAAACACTTAAAATGAAGCACTTTCTGGACACTCCCCCTTCCTGTAGAGTCTTATATGTTGGATTCTTAGATTGGACTGTTACTCCATTGGGAGCTACCTAAAAACACTGAAAATGAAGGTCTTCCTGGACACTCCCCCATCCTGTAGAGTCTTATACGTTGGATTCTTTGATTGAACTGTAACTCCATTGGAAGCAACCTAAAAACACTGGAAATGAAGCTGTTCCTTGACACTCCTCCTTCCTGTAGTGTCTTATATGTTGAATTCTTATATTGGACTGTTACTCCAATGGGAGCTACCTAAAAACACTGAAAATGAAGCTCTTCCTGGACACTCCCCCTTCCTGTAGAGTCCTATATGTTGGATTCTTAGATTGGACTGTTACTCCATCGGAAGCTACCTAAAAACACTTAAAATGAAGCTTATCCTTGACACTCCCCAAACCTGTAGAGTCTTATATGTTGGATTCTTAGATTGGGCTGTTACGCCATTGGAAGCTACCTACAAGCACTTAAAATGAAGCTCTTCCTGGACACTCCCCCATCCTGTAGAGTCCTATATGTTGGATTCTTAGATTGGGCTGTCACTCCATTGGAAGATACCTAAAAACACTGAAAATGAAGCTCTTCCTGGACACTCTCCCTTCCTGTAGAGTCCTATATGTTGGATTCTAAGATTGGACTGTTACTCCATTGGAAGCAACCTAAAAACACTGAAAATGAAGCTCTTCCTGGACACTCCCCCATCCTGTAGAGTCCTATATGTTGGATTCTTAGATTGGGCTGTTACTCCATTGGAAGCAACCTAAAAACACTGAAAATGAAGCTCTTCCTGGACACTCCCCCATCCTGTAGAATCCTAATTGTTGGATTCTTAGATTGGGCTGTTACTCCATTGGAAGCTACCTAAAAACACTGAAAATGAAGCTCTTCCTGGACACTTCCAATCCTGTAGAGTCCTATATGTTGGATTCTTAGATTTGACTGTTACTCCATTGGAAGATACCTAAAAACACTGGAAATAAAGCTCTTCCTGGACACTCCCCCATCCTGTAGAGTCCTATATATTGGATTCTTAGATTGGGCTGTTACTCCATTCGAAGCTACCTGAAAACACTTAAAATGAAGCTCTTCCTGGACACTCCCCCATCCTGTAGTGTCTTTTATGATGGATTCTTAGATTGGACTGGTACTCTATTGGAAGATACCTGAAAACACTAAAAATGAAGCTCTTCCTGGACACTCCCCCATCCTGTAGAGTCCTATATGTTGGATTCTTAGATTGGGCTGTTACTCCATTCGAAGCTACCTGAAAACACTTAAAATGAAGCTCTTCCTGGACACTCCCCCTTCCTGTAGAGTCCTATATGTTGGATTCTTAGATTGGACTGTTACTCCATTGGAAGCTACCTAAAAACACTGAAAATGAACCTCTTCCTGGACACTTCCAATCCTGTAGAGTCCTATATGTTGGATTCTTAGATTTGACTGTTACTCCATTGGAAGATACCTTAAACCACTGAAAATGAAAGTCTTCCTGGACACTCCCCCATCCTGTAGAGTCTTATATGTTGGATTCTTCGATTGGACTGTTACTGCATTGGAAGCAACCTAAAAACACTGAAAATGAAGCTCTCCTTGGACACTCCTCCTTCCTGTAGGGTCCTATATGTTGGATTCTTAGATTGGGCTGTTACTCCATTGGAAGCTACCAAAAAGCACTTAAAATGAAGCTCTTCCTGGACACTCCCCCATCCTGTAGAGTCCTATATGTTGGATTCTTAGATTGGGCTGTTACTCCATTGGAAGATACCTAAAAACACTGAAAATGAAGCTTTTCCTGGACACTCCCCCATCCTGTAGAGTCCTATATGATGGATTCTTAGATTGGACTGTTACTCCATTGGAAGCTACCTAAAAACACTGAAAATGAACCTCTTCCTGGACACTCCCCCATCCTGTAGAGTCCTATATGTTGGATTCTTAGATTGGGCTGTTACTCCATTGGAAGATACCTAAAAACACTGAAAATGAAGGTCTTCCTGGACACTCCCCCATCCTGTAGAGTCCTATATGTTGGATTCTTAGATTTGACTGTAACTCCATTGGAAGATACCTAAAAACACTTAAGATAAAGCTCTTCCTGGACACTCCCCCATCCTGTAGAGTCCTATATGATGGATTCTTAGATTGGACTGTTACTCCATTGGGAGCTACCTAAAAACACTTAAAATGAAGCTCTTCCTGGACACTCCCCCTCCCTGTAGTGTCCTATCGGTTGGATTTTTAGATTGGACTGTTACTCCATTGGGAGCTACCTAAAAACACTTAAAATGAAGCTCTTCCTGGACACTCCCCCTTCCAGTAGTGTCCTACCTGTTGGATTCTTAGATTGGACTGTTACTCCATTGGGAGCTACCTAAAAACACTTAAAATGAAGCTCTTCCTGGACACTCCCCCTTCCTGTAGTCTCCTACCTGTTGGATTCTTAGATTGGACTGTTACTCCATTGGGAGCTACCTAAAAACACTTAAAATGAAGCTCTTCATGGACACTCCCCCTTCCTGTAGTGTCCTATCGGTTGGATTCTTAGATTGGACTGTTACTCCATTGGGAGCTACCTAAAAACACTTAAAATGAAGCTCTTCCTGGACACTCCCCCTTCCTGTAGTGTCCTATCGGTTGGATTCTTAGATTGGACTGTTACTCCATTGGGAGCTACCTAAAAACACTTAAAATGAAGCTCTTCCTGGACACTCCCCCTTCCTGTAGTCTCCTACCTGTTGGATTCTTAGATTGGACTGTTACTCCATTGGGAGCTACCTAAAAACACTTAAAATGAAGCTCTTCCTGGACACTCCCCCTTCCTGTAGTGTCCTACCTGTTGGATTCTTAGATTGGACTGTTACTCCATTGGGAGCTACCTAAAAACACTTAAAATGAAGCTCTTCCTGGACACTCCCCCTTCCTGTAGTCTCCTACCTGTTGGATTCTTAGATTGGACTGTTACTCCATTGGGAGCTACCTAAAAACACTTAAAATGAAGCTCTTCCTGGACACTCCCCCTTCCTGTAGTGTCCTATCGGTTGGATTCTTAGATTGGACTGTTACTCCATTGGGAGCTACCTAAAAACACTTAAAATGAAGCTCTTCCTGGACACTCCCCCTTCCTGTAGTGTCCTACCTGTTGGATTCTTAGATTGGACTGTTACTCCATTGGGAGCTACCTAAAAACACTTAAAATGAAGCTCTTCCTGGACACTCCCCCTTCCTGTAGTGTCCTACCTGTTGGATTCTTAGATTGGACTGTTACTCCATTGGGAGCTACCTAAAAACACTTAAAATGAAGCTCTTCCTGGACACTCCCCCTTCCTGTAGTGTCCTACCTGTTGGATTCTTAGATTGGACTGTTACTCCATTGGGAGCTACCTAAAAACACTTAAAATGAAGCTCTTACTGGACACTCCCCCTTCCTGTAGTGTCCTACCTGTTGGATTTTTAGATTGGACTGTTACTCCATTGGGAGCTACCTAAAAACACTTAAAATGAAGCTCTTCCTGGACACTCCCCCTTCCTGTAGTCTCCTACCTGTTGGATTCTTAGATTGGACTGTTACTCCATTGGGAGCTACCTAAAAACACTTAAAATGAAGCTCTTCCTGGACACTCCCCCTTCCTGTAGTGTCCTACCTGTTGGATTTTTAGATTGGACTGTTACTCCATTGGGAGCTACCTAAAAACACTTAAAATGAAGCTCTTCCTGGACACTCCCCATTCCTGTAGTCTCCTACCTGTTGGATTCTTAGATTGGACTGTTACTCCATTGGGAGCTACCTAAAAACACTTAAAATGAAGCTCTTCCTGGACACTCCCCATTCCTGTAGTCTCCTACCTGTTGGATTCTTAGATTGGACTGTTACTCCATTGGGAGCTACCTAAAAACACTTAAAATGAAGCTCTTCCTGGACACTCCCCCTTCCTGTAGTGTCCTACCTGTTGGATTCTTAGATTGGACTGTTACTCCATTGGGAGCTACCTAAAAACACTTAAAATGAAGCTCTTCCTGGACACTCCCCATTCCTGTAGTGTCCTATCGGTTGGATTTTTAGATTGGACTGTTACTCCATTGGGAGCTACCTAAAAACACTTAAAATGAAGCTCTTCCTGGACACTCCCCCTTCCTGTAGTGTCCTACCTGTTGGATTCTTAGATTGGACTGTTACTCCATTGGGAGCTACCTAAAAACACTTAAAATGAAGCTCTTACTGGACACTCCCCCTTCCTGTAGTCTCCTACCTGTTGGATTTTTAGATTGGACTGTTACTCCATTGGGAGCTACCTAAAAACACTTAAAATGAAGCTCTTCCTGGACACTCCCCCTTCCTGTAGTCTCCTACCTGTTGGATTCTTAGATTGGACTGTTACTCCATTGGGAGCTACCTAAAAACACTTAAAATGAAGCTCTTCCTGGACACTCCCCCTTCCTGTAGTGTATTATCGGTTGGATTCTTAGATTGGACTGTTACTCCATTGGGAGCTACCTAAAAACACTTAAAATGAAGCTCTTCCTGGACACTTCCCCTCCCTGCAGTCTCCTACCTGTAGGATTCTTAGATTGGACTGTTACTCCATTGGGAGCTACCTAAAAACACTTAAAATGAAGCTCTTCCTGGACACTTCCCCTCCCTGCAGTCTCCTACCTGTAGGATTCTTAGATTGGACTGTTACTCCATTGGGAGCTACCTAAAAACACTTAAAATGAAGCTCTTCCTGGACACTCCCCCTACCTGTAGTCTCCTACCTTTTGGATTTTTAGATTGGACTGTTACTCCATTGGGAGCTACCTAAAAACACTTAAAATGAAGCTCTTCCTGGACACTCCCCCTTCCTGTAGTCTCCTACCTGTTGGATTTTTAGATTGGACTGTTACTCCATTGGGAGCTACCTAAAAACACTTAAAATGAAGCTCTTCCTGGACACTCCCCATTCCTGTAGTGTCCTATCGGTTGGATTTTTAGATTGGACTGTTACTCCATTGGGAACTACCTAAAAACACTTAAAATGAAGCTCTTCCTGGACACTCCCCCTTCCTGTAGTGTCCTACCTGTTGGATTCTTAGATTGGACTGTTACTCCATTGGGAGCTACCTAAAAACACTTAAAATGAAGCTCTTCCTGGACACTCCCCCTTCCTGTAGTCTCCTACCTGTTGGATTCTTAGATTGGACTGTTACTCCATTGGGAGCTACCTAAAAACACTTAAAATGAAGCTCTTCCTGGACACTCCCCCTACCTGTAGTCTCCTACCTGTTGGATTTTTAGATTGGACTGTTACTCTATTGGGAGCTACCTAAAAACACTTAAAATGAAGCTCTTCCTGGACACTCCCCCTTCCTGTAGTCTCCTACCTGTTGGATTCTTAGATTGGACTGTTACTCCATTGGGAGCTACCTAAAAACACTTAAAATGAAGCTCTTCCTGGACACTCCCCCTTCCTGTAGTGTCCTACCTGTTGGATTTTTAGATTGGACTGTTACTCCATTGGGAGCTACCTAAAAACACTTAAAATGAAGCTCTTCCTGGACACTCCCCATTCCTGTAGTCTCCTACCTGTTGGATTCTTAGATTGGACTGTTACTCCATTGGGAGCTACCTAAAAACACTTAAAATGAAGCTCTTCCTGGACACTCCCCCTTCCTGTAGTGTCTTATCGGTTGGATTCTTAGATTGGACTGTTACTCCATTGGGAGCTACCTAAAAACACTTAAAATGAAGCTCTTCCTGGACACTCCCCATTCCTGTAGTGTCCTATCGGTTGGATTTTTAGATTGGACTGTTACTCCATTGGGAGCTACCTAAAAACACTTAAAATGAAGCTCTTCCTGGACACTCCCCCTTCCTGTAGTGTCCTACCTGTTGGATTCTTAGATTGGACTGTTACTCCATTGGGAGCTACCTAAAAACACTTAAAATGAAGCTCTTACTGGACACTCCCCCTTCCTGTAGTCTCCTACCTGTTGGATTTTTAGATTGGACTGTTACTCCATTGGGAGCTACCTAAAAACACTTAAAATGAAGCTCTTCCTGGACACTCCCCCTTCCTGTAGTCTCCTACCTGTTGGATTCTTAGATTGGACTGTTACTCCATTGGGAGCTACCTAAAAACACTTAAAATGAAGCTCTTCCTGGACACTCCCCCTTCCTGTAGTGTCCTACCTGTTGGATTTTTAGATTGGACTGTTACTCCATTGGGAGCTACCTAAAAACACTTAAAATGAAGCTCTTCCTGGACACTCCCCATTCTTGTAGTGTCCTATTGGTTGGATTTTTAGATTGGACTGTTACTCCATTGGGAGCTACCTAAAAACACTTAAAATGAAGCTCTTCCTGGACACTCCCCCTTCCTGTAGTGTCCTACCTGTTGGATTCTTAGATTGGACTGTTACTCCATTGGGAGCTACCTAAAAACACTTAAAATGAAGCTCTTCCTGGACACTCCCCATTCCTGTAGTGTCCTATCGGTTGGATTTTTAGATTGGACTGTTACTCCATTGGGAGCTACCTAAAAACACTTAAAATGAAGCTCTTCCTGGACACTCCCCCTTCCTGTAGTGTCCTACCTGTTGGATTCTTAGATTGGACTGTTACTCCATTGGGAGCTACCTAAAAACACTTAAAATGAAGCTCTTACTGGACACTCCCCCTTCCTGTAGTCTCTTACCTGTTGGATTTTTAGATTGGACTGTTACTCCATTGGGAGCTACCTAAAAACACTTAAAATGAAGCTCTTCCTGGACACTCCCCCTTCCTGTAGTCTCCTACCTGTTGGATTCTTAGATTGGACTGTTACTCCATTGGGAGCTACCTAAAAACACTTAAAATGAAGCTCTTCCTGGACACTCCCCCTTCCTGTAGTGTCCTACCTGTTGGATTTTTAGATTGGACTGTTACTCCATTGGGAGCTACCTAAAAACACTTAAAATGAAGCTCTTCCTGGACACTCCCCATTCCTGTAGTGTCCTATTGGTTGGATTTTTAGATTGGACTGTTACTCCATTGGGAGCTACCTAAAAACACTTAAAATGAAGCTCTTCCTGGACACTCCCCCTTCCTGTAGTGTCCTACCTGTTGGATTCTTAGATTGGACTGTTACTCCATTGGGAGCTACCTAAAAACACTTAAAATGAAGCTCTTCCTGGACACTCCCCCTTCCTCTAGTCTCCTACCTGTTGGATTCTTAGATTGGACTGTAACTCCATTGGGAGCTACCTAAAAACACTTAAAATGAAGCTCTTCCTGGACACTCCCCCTTCCTGTAGTGTCCTATCGGTTGGATTCTTAGATTGGACTGTTACTCCATTGGGAGCTACCTAAAAACACTTAAAATGAAGCTCTTCCTGGACACTCCCCCTCCTTGCAGTCTCCTACCTGTAGGATTCTTAGATTGGACTGTTACTCCATTGGGAGCTACCTAAAAACACTTAAAATGAAGCTCTTCCTGGACACTCCCCCTTCCTGTAGTGTCCTATCGGTTGGATTCTTAGATTGGACTGTTACTCCATTGGGAGCTACCTAAAAACACTTAAAATGAAGTTCTTCCTGGACACTTCCCCTCCCTGCAGTCTCCTACCTGTAGGATTCTTAGATTGGACTGTTACTCCATTGGGAGCTACCTAAAAACACTTAAAATGAAGCTCTTCCTGGACACTCCCCCTTCCTGTAGTGTCCTACCTGTTGGATTCTTAGATTGGACTGTTACTCCATTGGGAGCTACCTAAAAACACTTAAAATGAAGCTCTTCCTGGACAATCCCCCTCCCTGCAGTCTCCTACCTGTAGGATTCTTAGATTGGACTGTTACTCCATTGGGAGCTACCTAAAAACACTTAAAATGAAGCTCTTCCTGGACACTCCCCCTTCCTGTAGTGTCCTATCGGTTGGATTCTTAGATTGGACTGTTACTCCATTGGGAGCTACCTAAAAACACTTAAAATGAAGCTCTTCCTGGACACTCCCCCTTCCTGTAGTGTCGTACCTGTTGGATTCTTAGATTGGACTGTTACTCCATTGGGAGCTACCTAAAAACACTTAAAATGAAGCTCTTCCTGGACACTCCCCCTTCCTGCAGTCTCCTACCTTTAGGATTCTAAGATTGGACTGTTACTCCATTGGGAGCTACCTAAAAACACTTAAAATGAAGCTCTTCCTGGACACTCCCCCTTCCTGTAGTGTCCTATCGGTTGGATTCTTAGATTGGACTGTTACTCCATTGGGAGCTACCTAAAAACACTGAAAATGAAGCTCTTCCTGGACACTCCCCCTCCCTGCAGTCTCCTACCTGTAGGATTCTTAGATTGGACTGTTACTCCATTGGGAGCTACCTAAAAACACTTAAAATGAAGCTCTTCCTGGACACTCCCCCTTCCTGTAGTGTCCTATCGGTTGGATTCTTAGATTGGACTGTTACTCCATTGGGAGCTACCTAAAAACACTTGAAATGAAGCTCTTCCTGGACACTCCCCCTTCCTGTAGTGTCCTATCGGTTGGATTCTTAGATTGGACTGTTACTCCATTGGGAGCTACCTAAAAACACTGAAAATGAAGCTCTTCCTGGACACTCCCCCTCCCTGCAGTCTCCTACCTGTAGGATTCTTAGATTGGACTGTTACTCCATTGGGAGCTACCTAAAAACACTTAAAATGAAGTTCTTCCTGGACACTCCCCCTTCCTGTAGTGTCCTACCTGTTGGTTTCTTAGATTGGACTGTTACTCCATTGGGAGCTACCTAAAAACACTTAAAATGAAGCTCTTCCTGGACACTCCCCCTCCTTGCAGTCTCCTACCTGTAGGATTCTTAGATTGGACTGTTACTCCATTGGGAGCTACCTAAAAACACTTAAAATGAAGCTCTTCCTGGACACTCCCCCTTCCTGTAGTGTCCTATCGGTTGGATTCTTAGATTGGACTGTTACTCCATTGGGAGCTACCTAAAAACACTTAAAATGAAGCTCTTCCTGGACACTCCCCCTCCCTGCAGTCTCCTACCTGTAGGATTCTTAGATTGGACTGTTACTCCATTGGGAGCTACCTAAAAACACTTAAAATGAAGCTCTTCCTGGACACTCCCCCTTCCTGTAGTGTCCTACCTGTTGGATTCTTAGATTGGACTGTTACTCCATTGGGAGCTACCTAAAAACACTTAAAATGAAGCTCTTCCTGGACACTCCCCCTTCCTGTAGTGTCCTACCTGTTGGATTCTTTGATTGGACTGTTACTCCATTGGGAGCTACCTAAAAACACTTAAAATGAAGCTCTTCCTGGACACTCCCCCTTCCTGTAGTCACCTACCTGTAGGATTCTTAGATTGGACTGTTACTCCATTGGGAGCTACCTAAAAACACTTAAAATGAAGCTCTTCCTGGACACTCCCCCTTCCTGTAGTGTCCTATCGGTTGGATTCTTAGATTGGACTGTTACTCCATTGGGAGCTACCTAAAAACACTTAAAATGAAGCTCTTCCTGGACACTCCCCCTCCCTGCAGTCTCCTACCTGTAGGATTCTTAGATTGGACTGTTACTCCATTGGGAGCTACCTAAAAACACTTAAAATGAAGCTCTTCCTGGACACTCCCCCTTCCTGTAGTGTCCTATCGGTTGGATTCTTAGATTGGACTGTTACTCCATTGGGAGCTACCTAAAAACACTTAAAATGAAGCTCTTCCTGGACACTCCCCCTCCCTGCAGTCTCCTACCTGTAGGATTCTTAGATTGGACTGTTACTCCATTGGGAGCTACCTAAAAACACTTAAAATGAAGCTCTTCCTGGACATTCCCCCTTCCTGTAGTGTCCTATCGGTTGGATTCTTAGATTGGACTGTTACTCCATTGGGAGCTACCTAAAAACACTGAAAATGAAGCTCTTCCTGGACACTCCCCCTCCCTGCAGTCTCCTACCTGTAGGATTCTTAGATTGGACTGTTACTCCATTGGGAGCTACCTAAAAACACTTAAAATGAAGCTCTTCCTGGACACTCCCCCTTCCTGTAGTGTCCTATCGGTTGGATTCTTAGATTGGACTGTTACTCCATTGGGAGCTACCTAAAAACACTTAAAATGAAGCTCTTCCTGGACACTCCCCCTTCCTGTAGTGTCCTATCGGTTGGATTCTTAGATTGGACTGTTACTCCATTGGGAGCTACCTAAAAACACTTAAAATGAAGCTCTTCCTGGACACTCCCCCTCCCTGCAGTCTCCTACCTGTAGGATTCTTAGATTGGACTGTTACTCCATTGGGAGCTACCTAAAAACACTTAAAATGAAGCTCTTCCTGGACACTCCCCCTCCCTGCAGTCTCCTACCTGTAGGATTCTTAGATTGGACTGTTACTCCATTGGGAGCTACCTAAAAACACTTAAAATGAAGCTCTTCCTGGACACTCCCCCTTCCTGTAGTGTCCTATCGGTTGGATTCTTAGATTGGACTGTTACTCCATTGGGAGCTACCTAAAAACACTTAAAATGAAGCTCTTCCTGGACACTCCCCCTTCCTGTAGTGTCCTATCGGTTGGATTCTTAGATTGGACTGTTACTCCATTGGGAGCTACCTAAAAACACTTAAAATGAAGCTCTTCCTGGACACTCCCCCTCCCTGCAGTCTCCTACCTGTAGGATTCTTAGATTGGACTGTTACTCCATTGGGAGCTACCTAAAAACACTTAAAATGAAGCTCTTCTTGGACACTCCCCCTTCCTGTAGTGTCCTATCGGTTGGATTCTTAGATTGGACTGTTACTCCATTGGGAGCTACCTAAAAACACTTAAAATGAAGCTCTTCCTGGACACTCCCCCTTCCTGTAGTCTCCTATCGGTTGGATTCTTAGATTGGACTGTTACTCCATTGGGAGTTACCTAAAAACACTGAAAATGAAGCTCTTCCTGGACACTCCCCCTCCCTGCAGTCTCCTACCTGTAGGATTCTTAGATTGGACTGTTACTCCATTGGGAGCTACCTAAAAACACTTAAAATGAAGCTCTTCTTGGACACTCCCCCTTCCTGTAGTGTCCTATCGGTTGGATTCTTAGATTGGACTGTTACTCCATTGGGAGCTACCTAAAAACACTTAAAATGAAGCTCTTCCTGGACACTCCCCCTTCCTGTAGTCTCCTATCGGTTGGATTCTTAGATTGGACTGTTACTCCATTGGGAGTTACCTAAAAACACTGAAAATGAAGCTCTTCCTGGACACTCCCCCTCCCTGCAGTCTCCTACCTGTAGGATTCTTAGATTGGACTGTTACTCCATTGGGAACTACCTAAAAACACTTAAAATGAAGCTCTTCCTGGACACTCCCCCTTCCTGTAGTGTCCTACCTGTTGGTTTCTTAGATTGGACTGTTACTCCATTGGGAGCTACCTAAAAACACTTAAAATGAAGCTCTTCCTGGACACTCCCCCTCCCTGCAGTCTCCTACCTGTAGGATTCTTAGATTGGACTGTTACTCCATTGGGAGCTACCTAAAAACACTTAAAATGAAGCTCTTCCTGGACACTCCCCCTTCCTGTAGTGTCCTATCGGTTGGATTCTTAGATTGGACTGTTACTCCATTGGGAGCTACCTAAAAACACTTAAAATGAAGCTCTTCCTGGACACTCCCCCTTCCTGTAGTGTCCTACCTGTTGGATTCTTAGATTGGACTGTTACTCCATTGGGAGCTACCTAAAAACACTGAAAATGAAGCTCTTCCTGGACACTCCCCCTCCCTGAAGTCTCCTACCTGTACGATTCTCAGATTGGACTGTTACTCCATTGGGAGCTACCTAAAAACACTTAAAATGAAGCTCTTCCTGGACACTCCCCCTACCTGTAGTGTCCTATCGGTTGGATTCTTAGATTGGACTGTTACTCCATTGGGAGCTACCTAAAAACACTTAAAATGAAGCTCTTCCTGGACACTCCCCCTTCCTGTAGTGTCCTACCTGTTGGATTCTTAGATTGGACTGTTACTCCATTGGGAGCTACCTAAAAACACTTAAAATGAAGCTCTTCCTGGACACTCCCCCTTCCTGTAGTGTCCTACCTGTTGGATTTTTAGATTGGACTGTAACTCCATTGGGAGCTACCTAAAAACACTTAGAATGAAGCTCTTCCTGGACACTCCCCCTTCCTGTAGTGTCCTACCTGTTGGATTCTTAGATTGGACTGTTACTCCATTGGGAGCTACCTAAAAACACTTAAAATGAAGCTCTTCCTGGACACTCCCCCTTCCTGTAGTGTCCTACCTGTTGGATTCTTAGATTGGACTGTTACTCCATTGGGAGGTACCTAAAAACACTTAAAATGAAGCTCTTCCTGGACACTCCCCCTTCCTGTAGTCTCCTACCTGTAGGATTCTTAGATTGGACTGTTACTCCATTGGGAGCTACCTAAAAACACTTAAAATGAAGCTCTTCCTGGACACTCCCCCTTCCTGTAGTCTCCTACCTGTAGGATTCTTAGATTGGACTGTTACTCCATTGGGAGCTACCTAAAAACACTTAAAATGAAGCTCTTCCTGGACACTCCCCCTCCCTGTAGTGTCCTACCTGTTGGATTCTTAGATTGGACTGTTACTCCATTGGGAGCTACCTAAAAACACTTAAAATGAAGCTCTTCCTGGACACTCCCCCTTCCTGTAGTGTCCTACCTGTTGGATTCTTAGATTGGACTGTTACTCCATTGGGAGCTACCTAAAAACACTTAAAATGAAGCTCTTCCTGGACACTCCCCCTTCCTGTAGTGTCTTATCGGTTGGATTCTTAGATTGGACTGTTACTCCATTGGGAGCTACCTAAAAACACTTAAAATGAAGCTCTTCCTGGACACTCCCCATTCTTGTAGTGTCCTACCTGTTGGATTCTTAGATTGGACTGTTACTCCATTGGGAGCTACCTAAAAACACTTAAAATGAAGCTCTTCCTGGACACTCCCCCTCCCTGCAGTCTCCTACCTGTAGGATTCTTAGATTGGACTGTTACTCCATTGGGAGCTACCTAAAAACACTTAAAATGAAGCTCTTCCTGGACACTCCCCCTTCCTGTAGTCTCCTACCTGTTGGATTCTTATATTGGACTGTTACTCCATTGGGAGCTACCTAAAAACATTTAAATGAAGCTCTTCCTGGACACTCCCCCTTCCTGTAGTGTCTTATCGGTTGGATTCTTAGATTGGACTGTTACTCCATTGGGAGCTACCTAAAAACACTTAAAATGAAGCTCTTCCTGGACACTCCCCCTCCCTGTAGTGTCCTACCTGTTGGATTCTTAGATTGGACTGTTACTCCATTGGGAGCTACCTAAAACACTTAAAATGAAGCTCTTCCTGGACATTTCCCCTCCCTGCAGTCTCCTACCTGTAGGATTCTTAGATTGGACTGTTACTCTATTGGGAGCTACCTAAAAACACTTAAAATGAAGCTCTTCCTGGACACTCCCCCTTCCTGTAGTGTCTTATCGGTTGGATTCTTAGATTGGACTGTTACTCCATTGGGAGCTACCTAAAAGCACTTAAAATGAAGCTCTTCCTGGACACTTCCCCTCCCTGCAGTCTCCTACCTGTAGGATTCTTAGATTGGACTGTTACTCCATTGGGAGCTACCTAAAAACACTTAAAATGAAGCTCTTCCTGGACACTCCCCCTTCCTGTAGTGTCTTATCGGTTGGATTCTTAGATTGGACTGTTACTCCATTGGGAGCTACCTAAAAACACTTAAAATGAAGCTCTTCCTGGACACTCCCCCTCCCTGCAGTCTCCTACCTGTAGGATACTTAGATTGGACTGTTACTCCATTGGGAGCTACCTAAAAACACTTAAAATGAAGCTCTTCCTGGACACTCCCCCTCCCTGTAGTGTCCTACCTGTTGGATTCTTAGATTGGACTGTTACTCCATTGGGAGCTACCTAAAAACACTTAAAATGAAGCTCTTCCTGGACACTTCCCCTCCCTGCAGTCTCCTATCTGTAGGATTCTTAGATTGGACTGTTACTCCATTGGGAGCTACCTAAAAACACTTAAAATGAAGCTCTTCCTGGACACTCCCCCTCCCTGTAGTGTCCTACCTGTTGGATTCTTAGATTGGACTGTTACTCCATTGGGAGCTACCTAAAAACACTTAAAATGAAGCTCTTCCTGGACACTTCCCCTCCCTGCAGTCTCCTACCTGTAGGATTCTTAGATTGGACTGTTACTCCATTGGGAGCTACCTAAAAACACTTAAAATGAAGCTCTTCCTGGACACTCCCCCTTCCTGTAGTGTCTTATCGGTTGGATTCTTAGATTGGACTGTTACTCCATTGGGAGCTACCTAAAAACACTTAAAATGAAGCTCTTCCTGGACACTTCCCCTCCCTGCAGTCTCCTACCTGTAGGATTCTTAGATTGGACTGTTACTCCATTGGGAGCTACCTAAAAACACTTAAAATGAAGCTCTTCCTGGACACTTCCCCTCCCTGCAGTCTCCTACCTGTAGGATTCTTAGATTTGACTGTTACTCCATTGGGAGCTACCTAAAAACACTTAAAATGAAGCTCTTCCTGGACACTCCCCCTTCCTGTAGTGTCCTACGTGTTGGATTCTTAGATTGGACTGTTACTCCATTGGGAGCTACCTAAAAAGACTTAAAATGAAGCCCTTCCTGGACACTCCCCCTCCCTGTAGTGTCCTATCGGTTGGATTCTTAGATTGGACTGTTACTCCATTGGGAGCTACCTAAAAACACTTAAAATGAAGCTCTTCCTGGACACTCCCCCTTCCTGTAGTGTCGTACCTGTTGGATTCTTAGATTGGACTGTTACTCCATTGGGAACTACCTAAAAAAACTTAAAATGAAGCTCTTCCTGGACACTCCCCCTCCCTGCAGTCTCCTACCTGTTGGATTCTTAGATTGGACTGTTACTCCATTGGGAGCTACCTAAAAACACTTAAAATGAAGCTCTTCCTGGACACTCCCCCTTCCTGTAGTGTCTTATCGGTTGGATTCTTAGATTGGACTGTTACTCCATTGGGAGCTACCTAAAAACACTTAAAATGAAGCTCTTCCTGGTAACTCCCCCTTCCTGTAGTGTCCTACCTGTTGGATTCTTAGATTGGACAGTTACTCCATTGGGAGCTACCTAAAAACACTTAAAATGAAGCTCTTCCTGGACACTCCCGCTCCCTGCAGTCTCCTACCTGTAGGATTCTTAGATTGGACTGTTACTCCATTGGGAGCTACCTGAAAACACTTAAAATGAAGCTCTTCCTGGACACTCCCCCTTCCTGTAGTGTCCTACCTGTTGTATTCTTAGATTGGACTGTTACTCCATTGGGAGCTACCTAAAAACACTTAAGATAAAGCTCTTCCTGGACACTCCCCCTTCCTGTAGTGTCCTATCGGTTGGATTCTTAGATTGGACTGTTACTCCATTGGGAGCTACCTAAAAACACTTAAAATGAAGCTCTTCCTGGACACTCCCCCTTCCTGTAGTCTCCTACCTGTAGGATTCTTAGATTGGACTGTTACTCCATTGGGAGCTACATAAAAACACTTAAAATGAAGCTCTTCCTGGACACTCCCCCTTCCTGTAGTGTCCTACCTGTTGGATTCTTAGATTGGACTGTTACTCCATTGGGAGCTACCTAAAAACACTTAAAATGAAGCTCTTCCTGGACACTCCCCCTTCCTGTAGTGTCCTATCGGTTGGATTCTTAGATTGGACTGTTACTCCATTGGGAGCTACCTAAAAACACTTAAAATGAAGCTCTTCCTGGACACTCCCCCTCCCTGCAGTCTCCTACCTGTAGGATTCTTAGATTGGACTGTTACTCCATTGGGAGCTACCTAAAAACACTTAAAATGAAGCTCTTCCTGGACACTCCCCCTTCCTGTAGTCTCCTACCTGTAGGATTCTTAGATTGGACTTTTACTCCATTGGGAGCTACCTAAAAACACTTAAAATGAAGCTCTTCCTGGACACTCCCCCTTCCTGTAGTCTCCTACCTGTAGGATTCTTAGATTGGTCTGTTACTCCATTGGGAGCTACCTAAAAACACTTAAAATGAAGCTCTTCCTGGACACTCCCCCTCCCTGTAGTGTCCTATCGGTTGGATTCTTAGATTGGACTGTTACTCCATTGGGAGCTACCTAAAAACACTTAAAATGAAGCTCTTCCTGGACACTCCCCCTCCCTGCAGTCTCCTACCTGTAGGATTCTTAGATTGGACTGTTACTCCATTGGGAGCTACCTAAAAACACTTAAAATGAAGCTCTTCCTGGACACTCCCCCTTCCTGTAGTCTCCTACCTGTAGGATTCTTAGATTGGACTGTTACTCCATTGGGAGCTACCTAAAAACACTTAAAATGAAGCTCTTCCTGGACACTCCCCCTTCCTGTAGTCTCCTACCTGTAGGATTCTTAGATTGGACTGTTACTCCATTGGGAGCTACCTAAAAACACTTAAAATGAAGCTCTTCCTGGACACTCCCCCTCCCTGCAGTCTCCTACCTGTAGGATTCTTAGATTGGTCTGTTACTCCATTGGGAGCTACCTAAAAACACTTAAAATGAAGCTCTTCCTGGACACTCCCCCTCCCTGTAGTGTCCTATCGGTTGGATTCTTAGATTGGACTGTTACTCCATTGGGAGCTACCTAAAAACACTTAAAATGAAGCTCTTCCTGGACACTCCCCCTTCCTGTAGTCTCCTACCTGTAGGATTCTTAGATTGGACTCCATTGGGAGCTACCTAAAAACACTTAAAATGAAGCTCTTCCTGGACACTCCCCCTTCATGTAGTCTCCTACCTGTAGGATTCTTAGATTGGACTTTTACTCCATTGGGAGCTACCTAAAAACACTTAAAATGAAGCTCTTCCTGGACACTCCCCCTTCCTGTAGTGTCCTACCTGTTGGATTCTTAGATTGGACTGTTACTCCATTGGGAGCTACCTAAAAACACTTAAAATGAAGCTCTTCCTGGACACTCCCCCTCCCTGCAGTCTCCTACCTGTAGGATTGTTAGATTGGACTGTTACTCCATTGGGAGCTACCTAAAAACACTTAAAATGAAGCTCTTCCTGGACACTCCCCCTTCCTGTAGTCTCCTACCTGTAGGATTCTTAGATTGGACTTTTACTCCATTGGGAGCTACCTAAAAACACTTAAAATGAAGCTCTTCCTGGACACTCCCCCTTCCTGTAGTCTCCTACCTGTAGGATTCTTAGATTGGTCTGTTACTCCATTGGGAGCTACCTAAAAACACTTAAAATGAAGCTCTTCCTGGACACTCCCCCTCCCTGTAGTGTCCTATCGGTTGGATTCTTAGATTGGACTGTTACTCAATTGGGAGCTACCTAAAAACACTTAAAATGAAGCTCTTCCTGGACACTCCCCCTTCCTGTAGTCTCCTATCGGTTGGATTCTTAGATTGGACTGTTACTCCATTGGGAGCTACCTAAAAACACTTAAAATGAAGCTCTTCCTGGACACTCCCCCTTCCTGTAGTCTCCTACCTGTAGGATTCTTAGATTGGTCTGTTACTCCATTGGGAGCTACCTAAAAACACTTAAAATGAAGCTCTTCCTGGACACTCCCCCTCCCTGTAGTGTCCTATCGGTTGGATTCTTAGATTGGACTGTTACTCCATTGGGAGCTACCTAAAAACACTTAAAATGAAGCTCTTCCTGGACACTCCCCCTTCCTGTAGTGTCCTACCTGTTGGATTCTTAGATTGGACTGTTACTCCATTGGGAGCTACCTAAAAACACTTAAAATGAAGCTCTTCCTGGACACTCCCCCTCCCTGTAGTGTCCTATCGGTTGGATTCTTAGATTGGACTGTTACTCCATTGGGAGCTACCTAAAAACACTTAAAATGAAGCTCTTCCTGGACATTCCCCTTCCTGTAGTGTCCTACCTGTTTTTTTCTTAGATGTGACTGTTACTCCATTGGGAGCTACCTAAAAACACTTAAAATGAAGCTCTTCCTGGACACTCCCCCTTCCTGTAGTCTCCTATCGGTTGGATTCTTAAATTGGACTGTTACTCCATTGGGAGCTACCTAAAAACACTTAAAATGAAGCTCTTCCTGGACACTCCCCCTTCCTGTAGTCTCCTACCTGTAGGATTCTTAGATTGGACTGTTACTCCATTGGGAGCTACCTAAAAACACTTAAAATGAAGCTCTTCCTGGACACTCCCCCTTCCTGTAGTGTCCTACCTGTTGGATTCTTAGATTGGACTGTTACTCCATTGGGAGCTACCTGAAAACACTTAAAATGAAGCTCTTCCTGGACACTCCCCCTTCCTGTAGTCTCCTATCGGTTGGATTCTTAGATTGGACTGTTACTCCATTGGGAGCTACCTAAAAACACTTAAAATGAAGCTCTTCCTGGACACTCCCCCTTCCTGTAGTCTCCTACCTGTAGGATTCTTTGATTGGACTGTTACTCCATTGGGAGCTTCCTAAAAACACTTAAAATGAAGCTCTTCCTGGACACTCCCCCTTCCTGTAGTGTCCTATCGGTTGGATTCTTAGATTGGACTGTTACTCCATTGGGAGCTACCTAAAAACACTTAAAATGAAGCTCTTCCTGGACACTCCCCCTCCTTGTAGTGTCCTATCGGTTGGATTCTTAGATTGGACTGTTACTCCATTGGGAGCTACCTAAAAACACTTAAAATGAAGCTCTTCCTGGACACTCTCCCTCCCTGTAGTGTCCTACCTGTTGGATTCTTAGATTGGACTGTTACTCCATTGGGAGCTACCTAAAAACACTTAAAATGAAGCTCTTCCTGGACACTCCCCCTTCCTGTAGTGTCCTACCTGTTGGATTCTTAGATTGGACTGTTACTCCATTGGGAGCTACCTAAAAACACTTAAAATGAAGCTCTTCCTGGACACTCCCCCTCCCTGTAGTGTCCTATCGGTTGGATTCTTAGATTGGACTGTTACTCCATTGGGAGCTACCTAAAAACACTTAAAATGAAGCTCTTCCTGGAAACTCCCCCTTCCTGTAGTGTCCTACCTGTTGGATTCTTAGATGTGACTGTTACTCCATTGGGAGCTACCTAAAAACACTTAAAATGAAGCTCTTCCTGGACACTCCCCCTTCCTGTAGTCTCCTATCGGTTGGATTCTTAGATTGGACTGTTACTCCATTGGGAGCTACCTAAAAACACTTAAAATGAAGCTCTTCCTGGACACTCCCCCTTCCTGTAGTCTCCTACCTGTAGGATTCTTAGATTGGACTGTTACTCCATTGGGAGCTACCTAAAAACACTTAAAATGAAGCTCTTCCTGGACACTCCCACTTCCTGTAGTGTCCTATCGGTTGGATTCTTAGATTGGACTGTTACTCCATTGGGAGCTACCTAAAAACACTTAAAATGAAGCTCTTCCTGGACACTCCCCCTTCCTGTAGTGTCCTATCGGTTGGATTCTTAGATTGGACTGTTACTCCATTGGGAGCTACCTAAAAACACTTAAAATGAAGCTCTTCCTGGACACTCCCCCTCCCTGCAATTTCCTACCTGTAGGATTCTTAGATTGGACTGTTACTCCATTGGGAGCTACCTAAAAACACTTAAAATGAAGTTCTTCCTGGACACTCCCCCTTCCTGTAGTCTCCTACCTGTAGGATTCTTAGATTGGACTGTTACTCCATTGGGAGCTACCTAAAAACACTTAAAATGAAGCTCTTCCTGGACACTCCCCCTTCCTGTAGTGTCTTATCGGTTGGATTCTTAGATTGGACTGTTACTCCATTGGGAGCTACCTAAAAACACTTAAAATGAAGCTCTTCCTGGACACTCCCCCTTCCTGTAGTGTCCTATCGGTTGGATTCTTAGATTGGACTGTTACTCCATTGGGAGCTACCTAAAAACACTTAAAATGAAGCTCTTCCTGGACACTCCCCCTCCCTGTAGTGTCCTATCGGTTGGATTCTTAGATTGGACTGTTACTCCATTGGAAGCTACCTAAAAACACTTAAAATGAAGCTCTTCCTGGAGACTCCCCCTTCCTGTAGTCTCCTACCTGTAGGATTCTTAGATTGGACTGTTACTCCATTGGGAGCTACCTAGAAACACTTAAAATGAAGCTCTTCCTGGACACTCCCCATTCCTGTAGTCTCCTACCTGTAGGATTCTTAGATTGGACTGTTACTCCATTGGGAGCTACCTAAAAACACTTAAAATGAAGCTCTTCCTGGACACTCCCCCTTCCTGTAGTGTCCTATCGGTTGGATTCTTAGATTGGACTGTTACTCCATTGGGAGCTACCTAAAAACACTTAAAATGAAGCTCTTCCTGGACACTCCCCCTCCCTGTAGTGTCCTATCGGTTGGATTCTTAGATTGGACTGTTACTCCATTGGGAGCTACCTAAAAACACTTAAAATGAAGCTCTTCCTGGACACTCCCCCTTCCTGTAGTCTCCTATCGGTTGGATTCTTAGATTGGACTGTTACTCCATTGGGAGCTACCTAAAAACACTTAAAATGAAGCTCTTCCTGGACACTCCCCCTTCCTGTAGTCTCCTACCTGTAGAATTCTTAGATTGGACTCTTACTCCATTGGAAGCTACCTAAAAACACTTAAAATGAAGCTCTTCCTGGACACTCCCCCTCCCTGTAGTGTCCTATCGGTTGGATTCTTAGATTGGACTGTTACTCCATTGGAAGCTACCTAAAAACACTTAAAATGAAGCTCTTCCTGGACACTCCCCCTTCCTGTAGTCTCCTACCTGTAGGATTCTTAGATTGGACTGTTACTCCATTGGGAGCTACCTAAAAACACTTATAATGAAGCTCTTCCTGGACACTCCCCCTTCCTGTAGTCTCCTACCTGTAGGATTCTTAGATTGGACTGTTACTCCATTGGGAGCTACCTAAAAACACTTAAAATGAAGCTCTTCCTGGACACTCCCCCTCCCTGTAGTGTCCTATCGGTTGGATTCTTAGATTGGACTGTTACTCCATTGGGAGCTACCTAAAAACACTTAAAATGAAGCTCTTCCTGGACACTCCCCCTCCCTGTAGTGTCCTATCGGTTGGATTCTTAGATTGGACTGTTACTCCATTGGAAGCTACCTAAAAACACTTAAAATGAAGCTCTTCCTGGACACTCCCCCTTCCTGTATTCTCTTACCTGTAGGATTCTTAGATTGGACTGTTACTCCATTGGGAGCTACCTAAAAACACTTAAAATGAAGCTCTTCCTGGACACTCCCCATTCCTGTAGTCTCCTACCTGTAGGATTCTTAGATTGGACTGTTACTCCATTGGGAGCTACCTAAAAACACTTAAAATGAAGCTCTTCCTGGACACTCCCCCTTCCTGTAGTGTCCTACCTGTTGGATTCTTAGATTGGACTGTTACTCCATTGGGAGCTACCTAAAAACACTTAAAATGAAGCTCTTCCTGGACACTCCCCCTCCCTGCAGTCTCCTACCTGTAGGATTCTTAGATTGGACTGTTACTCCATTGGGAGCTACCTAAAAACACTTAAAATGAAGCTCTTCCTGGACACTCCCCCTTCCTGTAGTGTCCTATCGGTTGGATTCTTAGATTGGACTGTTACTCCATTGGGAGCTACCTAAAAACACTTAAAATGAAGCTCTTCCTGGACACTCCCCCTCCCTGTAGTGTCCTATCGGTTGGATTCTTAGATTGGACTGTTACTCCATTGGGAGCTACCTAAAAACACTTAAAATGAAGCTCTTCCTGGACACTCCCCCTTCCTGTAGTCTCCTATCGGTTGGATTCTTAGATTGGACTGTTACTCCATTGGGAGCTACCTAAAAACACTTAAAATGAAGCTCTTCCTGGACACTCCCCCTTCCTGTAGTCTCCTACCTGTAGAATTCTTAGATTGGACTCTTACTCCATTGGAAGCTACCTAAAAACACTTAAAATGAAGCTCTTCCTGGACACTCCCCCTCCCTGTAGTGTCCTATCGGTTGGATTCTTAGATTGGACTGTTACTCCATTGGAAGCTACCTAAAAACACTTAAAATGAAGCTCTTCCTGGACACTCCCCCTTCCTGTAGTCTCCTACCTGTAGGATTCTTAGATTGGACTGTTACTCCATTGGGAGCTACCTAAAAACACTTATAATGAAGCTCTTCCTGGACACTCCCCCTTCCTGTAGTCTCCTACCTGTAGGATTCTTAGATTGGACTGTTACTCCATTGGGAGCTACCTAAAAACACTTAAAATGAAGCTCTTCCTGGACACTCCCCCTCCCTGTAGTGTCCTATCGGTTGGATTCTTAGATTGGACTGTTACTCCATTGGGAGCTACCTAAAAACACTTAAAATGAAGCTCTTCCTGGACACTCCCCCTCCCTGTAGTGTCCTATCGGTTGGATTCTTAGATTGGACTGTTACTCCATTGGAAGCTACCTAAAAACACTTAAAATGAAGCTCTTCCTGGACACTCCCCCTTCCTGTATTCTCTTACCTGTAGGATTCTTAGATTGGACTGTTACTCCATTGGGAGCTACCTAAAAACACTTAAAATGAAGCTCTTCCTGGACACTCCCCATTCCTGTAGTCTCCTACCTGTAGGATTCTTAGATTGGACTGTTACTCCATTGGGAGCTACCTAAAAACACTTAAAATGAAGCTCTTCCTGGACACTCCCCCTTCCTGTAGTGTCCTACCTGTTGGATTCTTAGATTGGACTGTTACTCCATTGGGAGCTACCTAAAAACACTTAAAATGAAGCTCTTCCTGGACACTCCCCCTCCCTGCAGTCTCCTACCTGTAGGATTCTTAGATTGGACTGTTACTCCATTGGGAGCTACCTAAAAACACTTAAAATGAAGCTCTTCCTGGACACTCCCCCTCCCTGTAGTGTCCTATCGGTTGGATTCTTAGATTGGACTGTTACTCCATTGGGAGCTACCTAAAAACACTTAAAATGAAGCTCTTCCTGGACACTCCCCCTCCCTGTAGTGTCCTATCGGTTGGATTCTTAGATTGGACTGTTACTCCATTGGGAGCTACCTAAAAACACTTAAAATGAAGCTCTTCCTGGACACTCCCCCTCCCTGTAGTGTCCTATCGGTTGGATTCTTAGATTGGACTGTTACTCCATTGGGAGCTACCTAAAAACACTTAAAATAAAGCTCTTCCTGGACACTCCCCCTCCCTGCAGTCTCCTACCTGTAGGATTCTTAGATTGGACTGTTACTCCATTGGGAGCTACCTAAAAACACTTAAAATGAAGCTCTTCCTGGACACTCCCCCTCCCTGTAGTGTCCTATCGGTTGGATTCTTAGATTGGACTGTTACTCCATTGGGAGCTACCTAAAAACACTTAAAATGAAGCTCTTCCTGGACACTCCCCCTCCCTGTAGTGTCCTATCGGTTGGATTCTTAGATTGGACTGTTACTCCATTGGGAGCTACCTAAAAACACTTAAAATGAAGCTCTTCCTGGACACTCCCCCTTCCTGTAGTGTCTTATCGGTTGGATTCTTAGATTGGACTGTTACTCCATTTGGAGCTACCTAAAAACACTTAAAATGAAGCTCTTCCTGGACACTCCCCCTCCCTGTAGTGTCCTATCGGTTGGATTCTTAGATTGGACTGTTACTCCATTGGGAGGTACCTAAAAACACTTAAAATGAAGCTCTTCCTGGACACTCCCCATTCCTGTAGTCTCCTACCTGTAGGATTCTTAGATTGGACTATTACTCCATTGGAAGCTACCTAAAAACACTTAAAATGAAGCTCTTCCTGGACACTCCCCATTCCTGTAGTGTCCTATCGGTTGGATTCTTAGATTGGACTGTTACTCCATTGGGAGCTACCTAAAAACACTTAAAATGAAGCTCTTCCTGGACACTCCCCCTTCCTGTAGTGTCTTATCGCCTGGATTCTTAGATTGGACTGTTACTCCATTGGGAGCTACCTAAAAACACTTAAAATGAAGCTCTTCCTGGACACTCCCCCTTCCTGTAGTCTCCTACCTGTTGGATTCTTAGATTGGACTGTTACTCCATTGGGAGCTACCTAAAAACACTTAAAATGAAGCTCTTCCTGGACACTCCCCCTCCCTGTAGTGTCCTATCGGTTGGATTCTTAGATTGGACTGTTACTCCATTGGGAGCTACCTAAAAACACTTAAAATGAAGCTCTTCCTGGACACTCCCCCTTCCTGTAGTGTCTTATCGGTTGGATTCTTAGATTGGACTGTTACTCCATTGGGAGCTACCTAAAAACACTTAAACTGAAGCTCTTCCTGGACACTCCCCCTTCCTGTAGTCTCCTACCTGTAAGATTCTTAGATTGGACTGTTACTCCATTGTGAGCTACCTAAAAACACTTAAAATGAAGCTCTTCCTGGACACTCCCCCTTCCTGTAGTGTCCTACCTGTTGGATTCTTAGATTGGACTGTAACTCCATTGGGAGCTACCTAAAAACACTGAAAATGAAGCTCTTCCTGGACACTCCCCCTTCCTGTAGTCTCCTACCTGTAGGATTCTTAGATTGGTCTGTTACTCCAATGGAAGCTACCTAAAAACACTTAAAATGAAGCTCTTCCTGGACACTCCCCCTTCCTGTAGTCTCCTACCTGTAGGATTCTTAGATTGGACTGTTACTCCAATGGAAGCTACCTAAAAACACTTAAAATGAAGCTCATCCTGGACACTCCCCCTTCCTGTAGTCTCCTACCTGTAGGATTCTTAGATTGGACTGTTACTCCATTGGGAGCTACCTAAAAACACTTAAAATGAAGCTCTTCCTGGACACTCCCCCTTCCTGTAGTCTCCTACCTGTAGGATTCTTAGATTGGTCGGTAACTCCATTGGGAGCTACCTAAAAACACTTAAAATGAAGCTCTTCCTGGACACTCCCCCTCCCTGTAGTGTCCTATCGGTTGGATTCTTAGATTGGACTGTTACTCCATTGGGAGCTACCTAAAAACACTTAAAATGAAGCTCTTCCTGGACACTCCCCCTTCCTGTAGTCTCCTACCTGTTGGATTCTTATATTGGACTGTTACTCCATTGGGAGCTACCTAAAAACACTTAAAATGAAGCTCTTCCTGGACACTCCCCCTCCCTGTAGTGTCCTATCGGTTGGATTCTTAGATTGGACTGTAACTCCATTGGGAGCTACCTAAAAACACTTAAAATGAAGCTCTTCCTGGACACTCCCCCTCCCTGTAGTGTCTTATCGGTTGGATTCTTAGATTGGACTGTTACTCCATTGGGAGCTACCTAAAAACACTTAAAATGAAGCTCTTCCTGGACACTCCCCCTCCCTGCAGTCTCCTACCTGTAGGATTCTTAGATTGGACTGTTACTCCATTGGGAGCTACCTAAAAACACTTAAAATGAAGCTCTTCCTGGACACTCCCCCTCCCTGTAGTGTCCTATCGGTTGGATTCTTAGATTGGACTGTTACTCCATTGGGAGCTACCTAAAAACACTTAAAATGAAGCTCTTCCTGGACACTCCCCCTTCCTGTAGTCTCCTACCTGTAGAATTCTTGGATTGGACTATTACTCTATTGGGAGCTACCTAAAAACACTTAAAATGAAGCTCTTCCTGGACACTCCCCCTTCCTGTAGTCTCCTACCTGTTGGATTCTTAGATTGGACTGTTACTCCATTGGGAGCTACCTAAAAACACTTAAAATAAAGCTCTTCCTGGACACTCCCCCTCCCTGTTGTGTCCTATCGGTTGGATTCTTAGATTGGACTGTTACTCCATTGGGAGCTACCTAAAAACACTTAAAATGAAGCTCTTCCTGGACACTCCCCCTCCCTGTAGTGTCCTATCGGTTGGATTCTTAGATTGGACTGTTACTCTATTGGGAGCTACCTAAAAACACTTAAAATGAAGCTCTTCCTGGACACTCCCCCTTCCTGTAGTCTCCTACCTGTAAAATTCTTAGATTGGACTATTACTCTATTGGGAGCTACCTAAAAACACTTAAAATGAAGCTCTTCCTGGACACTCCCCCTTCCTGTAGTCTCCTACCTGTAGAATTCTTAGATTGGACTATTACTCTATTGGGAGCTATCTAAAAACACTTAAAATGAAGCTCTTCCTGGACACTCCCCCTTCCTGTAGTCTCCTACCTGTAGAATTCTTACATTGGACTATTACTCTATTGGGAGCTACCTAAAAACACTCAAAATGAAGCTCTCCCTGGACACTCCCCCTTCCTGTAGTCTCCTACCTGTTGGATTCTTAGATTGGACTGTTACTCCATTGGGAGCTACCTAAAAACACTTAAAATGAAGCTCTTCCTGGACACTCCCCCTTCCTGTAGTCTCCTACCTGTAGAATTCTTAGATTGGACTATTACTCTATTGGGAGCTACCTAAAAACACTTAAAATGAAGCTCTTCCTGGACACTCCCCTTTCCTGTAGTCTCCTACCTGTAGAATTCATAGATTGGACTATTACTCTATTGGGAGCTACCTAAAAACACTTAAAATGAAGCTCTTCCTGGACACTCCCCTTTCCTGTAGTCTCCTACCTGTAGAATTCTTAGATTGGACTATTACTCCATTGGGAGCTACCTAAAAACACTTAAAATGAAGCTCTTCCTGGACACTCCCCCTTCGTGTAGTCTCCTACCTGTAGAATTCTTAGATTGGACTATTACTCTATTGGGAGCAACCTAAAAACACTTAAAATGAAGCTCTTCCTGGACACTCCCCCTTCCTGTAGTCTCCTACCTGTTGGATTCTTAGATTGGACTGTTACTCCATTGGGAGCTACCTAAAAACACTTAAAATGAAGCTCTTCCTGGACACTCCCCCTCCCTGTAGTGTCCTATCGGTTGGATTCTTAGATTGGACTGTTACTCCATTGGGAGCTACCTAAAAACACTTAAAATGAAGCTCTTCCTGGACACTCCCCCTCCCTGTAGTGTCCTATCGGTTGGATTCTTAGATTGGACTGTTACTCCATTGGGAGCTACCTAAAAACACTTAAAATGAAGCTCTTCCTGGACACTCCCCCTCCCTGCAGTCTCTTACCTGTAGGATTCTTAGATTGGACTGTTACTCCATTGGGAGCTACCTAAAAACACTTAAAATGAAGCTCTTCCTGGACACTCCCCCTCCCTGTAGTGTCCTATCGGTTGGATTCTTAGATTGGACTGTAACTCCATTGGGAGCTACCTAAAAACACTTAAAATGAAGCTCTTCCTGGACACTCCCCCTCCCTGTAGTGTCTTATCGGTTGGATTCTTAGATTGGACTGTTACTCCATTGGGAGCTACCTAAAAACACTTAAAATGAAGCTCTTCCTGGACACTCCCCCTCCCTGCAGTCTCCTACCTGTAGGATTCTTAGATTGGACTGTTACTCCATTGGGAGCTACCTAAAAACACTTAAAATGAAGCTCTTCCTGGACACTCCCCCTCCCTGTAGTGTCCTATCGGTTGGATTCTTAGATTGGACTGTTACTCCATTGGGAGCTACCTAAAAACACTTAAAATGAAGCTCTTCCTGGACACTCCCCCTTCCTGTAGTCTCCTACCTGTTGGATTCTTAGATTGGACTGTTACTCCATTGGGAGCTACCTAAAAACACTTAAAATAAAGCTCTTCCTGGACACTCCCCCTCCCTGTTGTGTCCTATCGGTTGGATTCTTAGATTGGACTGTTACTCCATTGGGAGCTACCTAAAAACACTTAAAATGAAGCTCTTCCTGGACACTCCCCCTCCCTGTAGTGTCCTATCGGTTGGATTCTTAGATTGGACTGTTACTCTATTGGGAGCTACCTAAAAACACTTAAAATGAAGCTCTTCCTGGACACTCCCCCTTCCTGTAGTCTCCTACCTGTAAAATTCTTAGATTGGACTATTACTCTATTGGGAGCTACCTAAAAACACTTAAAATGAAGCTCTTCCTGGACACTCCCCCTTCCTGTAGTCTCCTACCTGTAGAATTCTTAGATTGGACTATTACTCTATTGGGAGCTATCTAAAAACACTTAAAATGAAGCTCTTCCTGGACACTCCCCCTTCCTGTAGTCTCCTACCTGTAGAATTCTTACATTGGACTATTACTCTATTGGGAGCTACCTAAAAACACTCAAAATGAAGCTCTCCCTGGACACTCCCCCTTCCTGTAGTCTCCTACCTGTTGGATTCTTAGATTGGACTGTTACTCCATTGGGAGCTACCTAAAAACACTTAAAATGAAGCTCTTCCTGGACACTCCCCCTTCCTGTAGTCTCCTACCTGTAGAATTCTTAGATTGGACTATTACTCTATTGGGAGCTACCTAAAAACACTTAAAATGAAGCTCTTCCTGGACACTCCCCCTTCCTGTAGTCTCCTACCTGTAGAATTCATAGATTGGACTATTACTCTATTGGGAGCTACCTAAAAACACTTAAAATGAAGCTCTTCCTGGACACTCCCCCTTCGTGTAGTCTCCTACCTGTAGAATTCTTAGATTGGACTATTACTCTATTGGGAGCAACCTAAAAACACTTAAAATGAAGCTCTTCCTGGACACTCCCCCTTCCTGTAGTCTCCTACCTGTTGGATTCTTAGATTGGACTGTTACTCCATTGGGAGCTACCTAAAAACACTTAAAATGAAGCTCTTCCTGGACACTCCCCCTCCCTGTAGTGTCCTATCGGTTGGATTCTTAGATTGGACTGTTACTCCATTGGGAGCTACCTAAAAACACTTAAAATGAAGCTCTTCCTGGACACTCCCCCTCCCTGTAGTGTCCTATCGGTTGGATTCTTAGATTGGACTGTTACTCCATTGGGAGCTACCTAAAAACACTTAAAATGAAGCTCTTCCTGGACACTCCCCCTCCCTGCAGTCTCTTACCTGTAGGATTCTTAGATTGGACTGTTACTCCATTGGGAGCTACCTAAAAACACTTAAAATGAAGCTCTTCCTGGACACTCCCCCTCCCTGTAGTGTCCTATCGGTTGGATTCTTAGATTGGACTGTTACTCCATTGGGAGCTACCTAAAAACACTTAAAATGAAGCTCTTCCTGGACACTCCCCCTTCCTGTAGTGTCCTACCTGTTGGATTCTTAGATTGGACTGTTACTCCATTGGGAGCTACCTAAAAACACTTAAAATGAAGCTCTTCCTGGACACTCCCCCTCCCTGTAGTGTCCTATCGGTTGGATTCTTAGATTGGACTGTTACTCCATTGGGAGCTACCTAAAAACACTTAAAATGAAGCTCTTCCTGGACACTCCCCCTCCCCGTAGTGTCCTATCGGTTGGATTCTTAGATTGGACTGTTACTCCATTGGGAGCTACCTAAAAACACTTAAAATGAAGCTCTTCCTGGACACTCCCCCTCCCTGCAGTCTCTTACCTGTAGGATTCTTAGATTGGACTGTTACTCCATTGGGAGCTACCTAAAAACACTTAAAATGAAGCTCTTCCTGGACACTCCCCCTCCCTGTAGTGTCCTATCGGTTGGATTCTTAGATTGGACTGTTACTCCATTGGGAGCTACCTAAAAACACTTAAAATGAAGCTCTTCCTGGACACTCCCCCTTCCTGTAGTGTCCTACCTGTTGGATTCTTAGATTGGACTGTTACTCCATTGGGAGCTACCTAAAAACACTGAAAATGAAGCTCTTCCTGGACACTCCCCCTCCCTGTAGTCTCCTACCTGTTGGATTCTTAGATTGGACTGTTACTCCATTGGGAGCTACCTAAAAACACTTAAAATGAAGCTCTTCCTGGACACTCCCCCTTCCTGTAGTGTCCTATCGGTTGGATTCTTAGATTGGACTGTTACTCCATTGGGAGCTACCTAAAAACACTTAAAATGGAGCTCTTCCTGGACACTCCCCCTTCCTGTAGTGTCCTATCGGTTGGATTCTTAGATTGGACTGTTACTCCATTGGGAGCTACCTAAAAACACTTAAAATGAAGCTCTTCCTGGACACTCCCCCTTCCTGTAGTCTCTTATCGGTTGGATTCTTAGATTGGACTGTTACTCCATTGGGAGCTACCTAAAAACACTTAAAATGAAGCTCTTCCTGGACACTCCCCCTTCCTGTAGTGTCCTATCGGTTGGATTCTTAGATTGGACTGTTACTCCATTGGGAGCTACCTAAAAACACTTAAAATGAAGCTCTTCCTGGACACTCCCCCTTCCTGTAGTGTCCTATCGGTTGGATTCTTAGATTGGACTGTTACTCCATTGGGAGCTACCTAAAAACACTTAAAATGAAGCTCTTCCTGGACACTCCCCCTTCCTGTAGTGTCCTATCGGTTGGATTCTTAGATTGGACTGTTACTCCATTGGGAGCTACCTAAAAACACTTAAAATGAAGCTCTTCCTGGACACTCCCCCTCCCTGTAGTGTCCTATCGGTTGGATTCTTAGATTGGACTGTTACTCCATTGGGAGCTACCTAAAAACACTTAAAATGAAGCTCTTCCTGGACACTCCCCCTTCCTGTAGTGTCCTATCGGTTGGATTCTTAGATTGGACTGTTACTCCATTGGGAGCTACCTAAAAACACTTAAAATGAAGCTCTTCCTGGACACTCCCCCTTCCTGTAGTGTCCTATCGGTTGGATTCTTAGATTGGACTGTTACTCCATTGGGAGCTACCTAAAAACACTGAAAATGAAGCTCTTCCTGGACACTCCCCCTTCCTGTAGTGTCCTATCGGTTGGATTCTTAGATTGGACTGTTACTCCATTGGGAGCTACCTAAAAACACTGAAAATGAAGCTCTTCCTGGACACTCCCCCTTCCTGTAGTGTCCTATCGGTTGGATTCTTAGATTGGACTGTTACTCCATTGGGAGCTACCTAAAAACACTTAAAATGAAGCTCTTCCTGGACACTCCCCCTCCCTGTAGTCTCCTACCTGTTGGATTCTTAGATTGGACTGTTACTCCATTGGGAGCTACCTAAAAACACTTAAAATGAAGCTCTTCCTGGACACTCCCCCTCCCTGTAGTGTCCTATCGGTTGGATTCTTAGATTGGACTGTTACTCCATTGGGAGCTACCTAAAAACACTTAAAATGAAGCTCTTCCTGGACACTCCCCCTTCCTGTAGTGTCCTATCGGTTGGATTCTTAGATTGGACTGTTACTCCAATGGGAGCTACCTAAAAACACTTAAAATGGAGCTCTTCCTGGACACTCCCCCTCCCTGTAGTGTCCTATCGGTTGGATTCTTAGATTGGACTGTTACTCCATTGGGAGCTACCTAAAAACACTGAAAATGAAGCTCTTCCTGGACACTCCCCCTTCCTGTAGTGTCTTATCGGTTGGATTCTTAGATTGGACTGTTACTCCATTGGGAGCTACCTAAAAACACTTAAAATGAAGCTCTTCCTGGACACTCCCCCTTCCTGTAGTGTCCTATCGGTTGGATTCTTAGATTGGACTGTTACTCCATTGGGAGCTACCTAAAAACACTTAAAATGAAGCTCTTCCTGGACACTCCCCCTCCCTGTAGTGTCCTATCGGTTGGATTCTTAGATTGGACTGTTACTCCATTGGGAGCTACCTAAAAACACTTAAAATGAAGCTCTTCCTGGACACTCCCCCTCCCTGTAGTCTCCTACCTGTTGGATTCTTAGATTGGACTGTTACTCCATTGGGAGCTACCTAAAAACACTTAAAATGAAGCTCTTCCTGGACACTCCCCTTCCCTGTAGTGTCCTATCGGTTGGATTCTTAGATTGGACTGTTACTCCATTGGGAGCTACCTAAAAACACTGAAAATGAAGCTCTTCCTGGACACTCCCCCTTCCTGTAGTGTCCTATCGGTTGGATTCTTAGATTGGACTGTTACTCCATTGGGAGCTACCTAAAAACACTTAAAATGAAGCTCTTCCTGGACACTCCCCCTTCCTGTAGTGTCCTATCGGTTGGATTCTTAGATTGGACTGTTACTCCATTGGGAGCTACCTAAAAACACTTAAAATGAAGCTCTTCCTGGACACTCCCCCTTCCTGTAGTGTCCTATCGGTTGGATTCTTAGATTGGACTGTTACTCCATTGGGAGCTACCTAAAAACACTTAAAATGAAGCTCTTCCTGGACACTCCCCCTCCCTGTAGTGTCCTATCGGTTGGATTCTTAGATTGGACTGTTACTCCATTGGGAGCTACCTAAAAACACTTAAAATGAAGCTCTTCCTGGACACTCCCCCTCCCTGCAGTCTCCTACCTGTAGGATTCTTAGATTGGACTGTTACTCCATTGGGAGCTACCTAAAAACACTTAAAATGAAGCTCTTCCTGGACACCCCCCCCTCCCTGCAGTCTCCTACCTGTAAGATTCTTAGATTGGACTGTTACTCCATTGGGAGCTACCTAAAAACACTTAAAATGAAGCTTTTCCTGGACACTCCCCCTTCCTGTAGTCTCCTATCGGTTGGATTCTTAGATTGGACTGTTACTCCATTGGGAGCTACCTAAAAACACTTAAAATGAAGCTCTTCCTGGACACTCCCCCTTCCTGTAGTCTCCTACCTGTTGGATTCTTAGATTGGACTGTTACTCCATTGGGAGCTACCTAAAAACACTTAAAATAAAGCTCTTCCTGGACATTCCCCCTCCTTGTAGTGTCCTATCGGTTGGATTCTTAGATTGGACTGTTACTCCATTGGGAGCTACCTAAAAACACTTAAAATGAAGCTCTTCCTGGACACTCCCCCTTCCTTTAGTCTCCTATCGGTTGGATTCTTAGATTGGACTGTTACTCCATTGGGAGCTACCTAAAAACACTTAAAATGAAGCTCTTCCTGGACACTCCCCATTCCTGTAGTCTCCTACCTGTAGGATTCTTAGATTGGACTGTTACTCCATTGGGAGCTACCTAAAAACACTGAAAATGAAGCTCTTCCTGGACACTCCCCCTTCCTGTAGTCTCCTACCTGTAGGATTCTTAGATTGGACTGTTACTCCATTGGGAGCTACCTAAAAACACTTAAAATGAAGCTCTTCCTGGACACTCCCCCTCCCTGTAGTGTCCTATCGGTTGGATTCTTAGATTGGACTGTTACTCCATTGGGAGCTACCTAAAAACACTTAAAATGAAGCTCTTCCTGGACACTCCCCTTTCCTGTAGTGTCCTATCGGTTGGATTCTTAGATTGGACTGTTACTCCATTGGGAGCTACCTAAAAACACTTAAAATGAAGCTCTTCCTGGACACTCCCCCTCCCTGTAGTGTCCTATCGGTTGGATTCTTAGATTGGACTGTTACTCCATTGGGAGCTACCTAAAAACACTTAAAATGAAGCTCTTCCTGGACACTCCCCCTTCCTGTAGTGTCCTATCGGTTGGATTCTTAGATTGGACTGTTACTCCATTGGGAGCTACCTAAAAACACTTAAAATGAAGCTCTTCCTGGACACTCCCCCTCCCTGCAATTTCCTACCTGTAGGATTCTTAGATTGGACTGTTACTCCATTGGGAGCTACCTAAAAACACTTAAAATGAAGTTCTTCCTGGACACTCCCCCTTCCTGTAGTCTCCTACCTGTAGGATTCTTAGATTGGACTTTTACTCCATTGGGAGCTACCTAAAAACACTTAAAATGAAGCTCTTCCTGGACACTCCCCCTTCCTGTAGTCTCCTACCTGTAGGATTCTTAGATTGGTCTGTTACTCCATTGGGAGCTACCTAAAAACACTTAAAATGAAGCTCTTCCTGGACACTCCCCCTCCCTGTAGTGTCCTATCGGTTGGATTCTTAGATTGGACTGTTACTCCATTGGGAGCTACCTAAAAACACTTAAAATGAAGCTCTTCCTGGACACTCCCCCTTCCTGTAGTGTCCTATCGGTTGGATTCTTAGATTGGACTGTTACTCCATTGGGAGCTACCTAAAAACACTTAAAATGAAGGTCTTCCAAGACACTCCCCCTTCCTGTAGTCTCCTACCTGTAGGATTCTTAGATTGGTCTGTTACTCCATTGGGAGCTACCTAAAAACACTTAAAATGAAGCTCTTCCTGGACACTCCCCCTCCCTGTAGTGTCCTATCGGTTGGATTCTCAGATTGGACTGTTACTCCATTGGGAGCTACCTAAAAACACTTAAAATGAAGCTCTTCCTGGACACTCCCCCTTCCTGTAGTGTCCTACCTGTTGGATTCTTATATTGGACTGTTACTCCATTGGGAGCTACCTAAAAACACTTAAAATGAAGCTCTTCCTGGACACTCCCCCTCCCTGTAGTGTCCTATCGGTTGGATTCTTAGATTGGACTGTTACTCCATTGGGAGCTACCTAAAAACACTTAAAATGAAGCTCTTCCTGGACACTCCCCCTTCCTGTAGTGTCCTACCTGTTGGATTCTTAGATGTGACTGTTACTCCATTGGGAGCTACCTAAAAACACTTAAAATGAAGCTCTTCCTGGACACTCCCCCTCCCTGTAGTGTCCTATCGGTTGGATTCTTAGATTGGACTGTTACTCCATTGGGAGCTACCTAAAAACACTTAAAATGAAGCTCTTCCTGGACACTCCCCCTCCCTGTAGTGTCCTATCGGTTGGATTCTTGGATTGGACTGTTACTCCATTGGGAGCTACCTAAAAACACTTAAAATGAAGCTCTTCCTGGACACTCCCCCTTCCTGTAGTGTCCTACCTGTTGGATTCTTAGATTGGACTGTTACTCCATTGGGAGCTACCTAAAAACACTTAAAATGAAGCTCTTCCTGGACACTCCCCCTTCCTGTAGTCTCCTATCGGTTGGATTCTTAGATTGGACTGTTACTCCATTGGGAGCTACCTAAAAACACTTAAAATGAAGCTCTTCCTGGACACTCCCCCTTCCTGTAGTGTCCTATCGGTTGGATTCTTAGATTGGACTGTTACTCCATTGGGAGCTACCTAAAAACACTTAAAATGAAGCTCTTCCTGGACACTCCCCCTCCCTGTAGTGTCCTATCGGTTGGATTCTTAGATTGGACTGTTACTCCATTGGAAGCTACCTAAAAACACTTAAAATGAAGCTCTTCCTGGAGACTCCCCCTTCCTGTAGTCTCCTACCTGTAGGATTCTTAGATTGGACTGTTACTCCATTGGGAGCTACCTAAAAACACTTAAAATGAAGCTCTTCCTGGACACTCCCCATTCCTGTAGTGTCCTATCGGTTGGATTCTTAGATTGGACTGTTACTCCATTGGGAGCTACCTAAAAACACTTAAAATGAAGCTCTTCCTGGACACTCCCCCTTCCTGTAGTGTCCTATCGGTTGGATTCTTAGATTGGACTGTTACTCCATTGGGAGCTACCTAAAAACACTTAAAATGAAGCTCTTCCTGGACACTCCCCCTCCCTGCAGTCTCCTACCTGTAGGATTCTTAGATTGGACTCTTACTCCATTGGGAGCTACCTAAAAACACTTAAAATGAAGCTCTTCCTGGACACTCCCCCTTCCTGTAGTCTCCTACCTGTAGGATTCTTAGATTGGTCTGTTACTCCATTGGGAGCTACCTAAAAACACTTAAAATGAAGCTCTTCCTGGACACTCCCCCTCCCTGTAGTGTCCTATCGGTTGGATTCTTAGATTGGACTGTTACTCCATTGGGAGCTACCTAAAAACACTTAAAATGAAGCTCTTCCTGGACACTCCCCCTTCCTGTAGTCTCCTATCGGTTGGATTCTTAGATTGGACTGTTACTCCATTGGGAGCTACCTAAAAACACTTAAAATGAAGCTCTTCCTGGACACTCCCCCTCCCTGTAGTGTCCTATCGGTTGGATTCTTAGATTGGACTGTTACTCCATTGGAAGCTACCTAAAAACACTTAAAATGAAGCTCTTCCTGGACACCTCCCCTTCCTGTAGTCTCCTACCTGTAGGATTCTTAGATTGGACTGTTACTCCATTGAGAGCTACCTAAAAACACTTAAAATGAAGCTCTTCCTGGACACTCTCCCTCCCTGTAGTGTCCTATCGGTTGGATTCTTAGATTGGACTCTTACTCTATTGGAAGCTACCTAAAAACACTTAAAATGAAGCTCTTCCTGGACACTCCCCCTCCCTGTAGTGTCCTATCGGTTGGATTCTTAGATTGGACTGTTACTCCATTGGGAGCTACCTAAAAACACTTAAAATGAAGCTCTTCCTGGACACTCCCCCTTCCTGTAGTGTCCTATCGGTTGGATTCTTAGATTGGACTGTTACTCCATTGGGAGCTACCTAAAAACACTTAAAATGAAGCTCTTCCTGGACACTCCCCATTCCTGTAGTCTCCTACCTGTAGAATTCTTAGATTGGACTCTTAATCCATTGGAAGCTACCTAAAAACACTTAAAATGAAGCTCTTCCTGGACACTCCCCCTCCCTGTAGTGTCCTATCGGTTGGATTCTTAGATTGGACTGTTACTCCATTGGAAGCTACCTAAAAACACTTAAAATGAAGCTCTTCCTGGACACTCCCCCTTCCTGTAGTCTCCTACCTGTAGGATTCTTAGATTGGACTGTTACTCCATTGGGAGCTACCTAAAAACACTTATAATGAAGCTCTTCCTGGACACTCCCCCTTCCTGTAGTCTCCTACCTGTAGGATTCTAAGATTGGACTGTTACTCCATTGGGAGCTACCTAAAAACACTTAAAATGAAGCTCTTCCTGGACACTCCCCCTCCCTGTAGTGTCCTATCGGTTGGATTCTTAGATTGGACTGTTACTCCATTGGGAGCTACCTAAAAACACTTAAAATGAAGCTCTTCCTGGACACTCCCCCTCCCTGTAGTGTCCTATCGGTTGGATTCTTAGATTGGACTGTTACTCCATTGGAAGCTACCTAAAAACACTTAAAATGAAGCTCTTCCTGGACACTCCCCCTTCCTGTAGTCTCTTACCTGTAGGATTCTTAGATTGGACTGTTACTCCATTGGGAGCTACCTAAAAACACTTAAAATGAAGCTGTTCCTGGACACTCCCCATTCCTGTAGTCTCCTACCTGTAGGATTCTTAGATTGGACTGTTACTCCATTGGGAGCTACCTAAAAACACTTAAAATGAAGCTCTTCCTGGACACTCCCCCTTCCTGTAGTGTCCTATCGGTCGGATTCTTAGATTGGCCTGTTACTCCATTGGGAGCTACCTAAAAACACTTAAAATGAAGCTCTTCCTGGACACTCCCCCTTCCTGTAGTGTCCTATCGGTCGGATTCTTAGATTGGACTGTTACTCCATTGGGAGCTACCTAAAAACACTTAAAATGAAGCTCTTCCTGGACACTCCCCCTCCCTGCAGTCTCCTACCTGTAGGATTCTTAGATTGGACTGTTACTCCATTGGGAGCTACCTAAAAACACTTAAAATGAAGCTCTTCCTGGACACTCCCCCTTCCTGTAGTGTCCTATCGGTTGGATTCTTAGATTGGCCTGTTACTCCATTGGGAGCTACCTAAAAACACTTAAAATGAAGCTCTTCCTGGACACTCCCCCTTCCTGTAGTGTCCTATCGGTTGGATTCTTAGATTGGACTGTTACTCCATTGGGAGCTACCTAAAAACACTTAAAATGAAGCTCTTCCTGGACACTCCCCATTCCTGTAGTCTCCTACCTGTAGAATTCTTAGATTGGACTCTTACTCCATTGGAAGCTACCTAAAAACACTTAAAATGAAGCTCTTCCTGGACACTCCCCCTCCCTGTAGTGTCCTATCGGTTGGATTCTTAGATTGGACTGTTACTCCATTGGAAGCTACCTAAAAACACTTAAAATGAAGCTCTTCCTGGACACTCCCCCTTCCTGTAGTCTCCTACCTGTAGGATTCTTAGATTGGACTGTTACTCCATTGGGAGCTACCTAAAAACACTTATAATGAAGCTCTTCCTGGACACTCCCCCTTCCTGTAGTCTCCTACCTGTAGGATTCTTAGATTGGACTGTTACTCCATTGGGAGCTACCTAAAAACACTTAAAATGAAGCTCTTCCTGGACACTCCCCCTCCCTGTAGTGTCCTATCGGTTGGATTCTTAGATTGGACTGTTACTCCATTGGGAGCTACCTAAAAACACTTAAAATGAAGCTCTTCCTGGACACTCCCCCTCCCTGTAGTGTCCTATCGGTTGGATTCTTAGATTGGACTGTTACTCCATTGGAAGCTACCTAAAAACACTTAAAATGAAGCTCTTCCTGGACACTCCCCCTTCCTGTAGTCTCTTACCTGTAGGATTCTTAGATTGGACTGTTACTCCATTGGGAGCTACCTAAAAACACTTAAAATGAAGCTTTTCCTGGACACTCCCCATTCCTGTAGTCTCCTACCTGTAGGATTCTTAGATTGGACTGTTACTCCATTGGGAGCTACCTAAAAACACTTAAAATGAAGCTCTTCCTGGACACTCCCCCTTCCTGTAGTGTCCTACCTGTTGGATTCTTAGATTGGACTGTTACTCCATTGGAAGCTACCTAAAAACACTTAAAATGAAGCTCTTCCTGGACACTCCCCCTTCCTGTAGTGTCCTACCTGTTGGATTCTTAGATTGGACTGTTACTCCATTGGGAGCTACCTAAAAACACTTAAAATGAAGCTCTTCCTGGACACTCCCCCTCCCTGCAGTCTCCTATCTGTAGGATTCTTAGATTGGACTGTTACTCCATTGGGAGCTACCTAAAAACACTTAAAATGAAGCTCTTCCTGGACACTCCCCCTCCCTGTAGTGTCTTATCGGTTGGATTCTTAGATTGGACTGTTACTCCATTGGGAGCTACCTAAAAACACTTAAAATGAAGCTCTTCCTGGACACTCCCCCTCCCTGTAGTGTCCTATCGGTTGGATTCTTAGATTGGACTGTTACTCCATTGGGAGCTACCTAAAAACACTTAAAATGAAGCTCTTCCTGGACACTCTCCCTCCCTGTAGTGTCCTATCGGTTGGATTCTTAGATTGGACTGTTACTCCATTGGGAGCTACCTAAAAACACTTAAAATAAAGCTCTTCCTGGACACTCCCCCTCCCTGCAGTCTCCTACCTGTAGGATTCTTAGATTGGACTGTTACTCCATTGGGAGCTACCTAAAAACACTTAAAATGAAGCTCTTCCTGGACACTCCCCCTCCCTGTAGTGTCCTATCGGTTGGATTCTTAGATTGGACTGTTACTCCATTGGGAGCTACCTAAAAACACTTAAAATGAAGCTCTTCCTGGACACTCCCCCTCCCTGTAGTGTCCTATCGGTTGGATTCTTAGATTGGACTGTTACTCCATTGGGAGCTACCTAAAAACACTTAAAATGAAGCTCTTCCTGGACACTCCCCCTTCCTGTAGTGTCTTATCGGTTGGATTCTTAGATTGGACTGTTACTCCATTTGGAGCTACCTAAAAACACTTAAAATGAAGCTCTTCCTGGACACTCCCCCTTCCTGTAGTCTCCTATCGGTTGGATTCTTAGATTGGACTGTTACTCCATTGGGAGCTACCTAAAAACACTTAAAATGAAGCTCTTCCTGGACACTCCCCATTCCTGTAGTCTCCTACCTGTAGGATTCTTAGATTGGACTATTACTCCATTGGGAGCTACCTAAAAACACTTAAAATGAAGCTCTTCCTGGACACTCCCCCTTCCTGTAGTCTCCTATCGGTTGGATTCTTAGATTGGACTGTTACTCCATTGGGAGCTACCTAAAAACACTTAAAATGAAGCTCTTCCTGGACACTCCCCCTTCCTGTAGTGTCTTATCGCCTAGATTCTTAGATTGGACTGTTACTCCATTGGGAGCTACCTAAAAACACTTAAAATGAAGCTCTTCCTGGACACTCCCCCTTCCTGTAGTCTCCTACCTGTTGGATTCTTAGATTGGACTGTTACTCCATTGGGAGCTACCTAAAAACACTTAAAATGAAGCTCTTCCTGGACACTCCCCCTCCCTGTAGTGTCCCATCGGTTGGATTCTTAGATTGGACTGTTACTCCATTGGGAGCTACCTAAAAACACTTAAAATGAAGCTCTTCCTGGACACTCCCCCTTCCTGTAGTCTCCTACCTGTAAGATTCTTAGATTGGACTGTTACTCCATTGGGAGCTACCTAAAAACACTTAAAATGAAGCTCTTCCTGGACACTCCCCCTTCCCGTAGTGTCCTACCTGTTGGATTCTTAGATTGGACTGTTACTCCATTGGGAGCTACCTAAAAACACTGAAAATGAAGCTCTTCCTGGACACTCCCCCTTCCTGTAGTCTCCTACCTGTAGGATTCTTAGATTGGTCTGTTACTCCAATGGAAGCTACCTAAAAACACTTAAAATGAAGCTCTTCCTGGACACTCCCCCTTCCTGTAGTCTCCTACCTGTAGGATTCTTAGATTGGACTGTTACTCCAATGGAAGCTACCTAAAAACACTTAAAATGAAGCTCTTCCTGGACACTCCCCCTTCCTGTAGTCTCCTACCTGTAGGATTCTTAGATTGGACTTTTACTCCATTGGGAGCTACCTAAAAACACTTAAAATGAAGCTCTTCCTGGACACTCCCCCTTCCTGTAGTCTCCTACCTGTAGGATTCTTAGATTGGTCGGTAACTCCATTGGGAGCTACCTAAAAACACTTAAAATGAAGCTCTTCCTGGACACTCCCCCTCCCTGTAGTGTCCTATCGGTTGGATTCTTAGATTGGACTGTTACTCCATTGGGAGCTACCTAAAAACACTTAAAATGAAGCTCTTCCTGGACACTCCCCCTTCCTGTAGTCTCCTACCTGTTGGATTCTTATATTGGACTGTTACTCCATTGGGAGCTACCTAAAAACACTTAAAATGAAGCTCTTCCTGGACACTCCCCCTCCCTGTAGTGTCCTATCGGTTGGATTCTTAGATTGGACTGTAACTCCATTGGGAGCTACCTAAAAACACTTAAAATGAAGCTCTTCCTGGAGACTCCCCATTCCTGTAGTGTCTTATCGGTTGGATTCTTAGATTGGACTGTTACTCCATTGGGAGCTACCTAAAAACACTTAAAATGAAGCTCTTCCTGGACACTCCCCCTTCCTGTAGTCTCCTACCTGTTGGATTCTTAGATTGGACTGTTACTCCATTGGAAGCTACCTAAAAACACTTAAAATGAAGCTCTTCCTGGACACTCCCCCTTCCTGTAGTCTCCTACCTGTAGGATTCTTAGATTGGACTGTTACTCCATTGGGAGCTACCTAAAAACACTTAAAATAAAGCTCTTCCTGGACACTCCCCCTTCCTGTAGTCTCCTACCTGTAAAATTCTTAGATTGGACTATTACTCTATTGGGAGCTACCTAAAAACACTTAAAATAAAGCTCTTCCTGGACACTCCCCCTTCCTGTAGTCTCCTACCTGTAGAATTCTTAGATTGGACTATTACTCTATTGGGAGCTACCTAAAAACACTTAAAATGAAGCTCTTCCTGGACACTCCCCCTTCCTGTAGTCTCTTACCTGTAGGATTCTTAGATTGGACTGTTACTCCATTGGGAGCTACCTAAAAACACTTAAAATGAAGCTCTTCCTGGACAGTCCCCCTTCCTGTAGTCTCCTACCTGTAGAATTCTTAGATTGGACTATTACTCTATTGGGAGCTATCTAAAAACACTTAAAATGAAGCTCTTCCTGGACACTCCCCCTTCCTGTAGTCTCCTACCTGTAGAATTCTTAGATTGGACTATTACTCTATTGGGAGCTACCTAAAAACACTTAAAATGAAGCTCTTCCTGGACACTCCCCCTTCTTGTAGTCTCCTACCTGTTGGATTCTTAGATTGGACTGTTACTCCATTGGGAGCTACCTAAAAACACTTAAAATGAAGCTCTTCCTGGACACTCCCCCTCCCTGTAGTGTCCTATCGGTTGGATTCTTAGATTGGACTGTTACTCCATTGGGAGCTACCTAAAAACACTTAAAATGAAGCTCTTCCTGGACACTCCCCCTTCCTGTAGTCTCCTACCTGTTGGATTCTCAGATTGGACTGTTACTCCATTGGGAGCTACCTAAAAACACTTAAAATAAAGCTCTTCCTGGACACTCCCCCTCCCTGTAGTGTCCTATCGGTTGGATTCTTAGATTGGACTGTTACTCCATTGGGAGCTACCTAAAAACACTTAAAATGAAGCTCTTCCTGGACACTCCCCCTCCCTGTAGTGTCCTATCGGTTGGATTCTTAGATTGGACTGTTACTCCATTGGGAGCTACCTAAAAACACTTAAAATGAAGCTCTTCCTGGACACTCCCCCTTCCTGTAGTCTCCTACCTGTAAAATTCTTAGATTGGACTATTACTCTATTGGGAGCTACCTAAAAACACTTAAAATGAAGCTCTTCCTGGACACTCCCCATTCTTGTAGTCTCCTATCGGTTGGATTCTTAGATTGGACTGTTACTCCATTGGGAGCTACCTAAAAACACTTAAAATGAAGCTCTTCCTGGACACTCCCCCTTCCTGTAGTCTCCTACCTGTAAAATTCTTAGATTGGACTATTACTCTATTGGGAGCTACCTAAAAACACTTAAAATGAAGCTCTTCCTGGACACTCCCCCTTCTTGTAGTCTCCTATCGGTTGGATTCTTAGATTGGACTGTTACTCTATTGGGAGCTACCTAAAAACACTTAAAATGAAGCTCTTCCTGGACACTCCCCCTTCCTGTAGTCTCCTACCTGTAGAATTCTTAGATTGGACTATTACTCTATTGGGAGCTACCTAAAAACACTTAAAATGAAGCTCTTCCTGGACACTCCCCCTTCCTGTAGTCTCCTACCTGTTGGATTCTTAGATTGGACTGTTACTCCATTGGGAGCTACCTAAAAACACTTAAAATGAAGCTCTTCCTGGACACTCCCCCTTCCTGTAGTCTCCTACCTGTAGAATTCTTAGATTGGACTATTACTCTATTGGGAGCTACCTAAAAACACTTAAAATGAAGCTCTTCCTGGACACTCCCCCTTCCTGTAGTCTCCTACCTGTAGAATTCATAGATTGGACTATTACTCTATTGGGAGCTACCTAAAAACACTTAAAATGAAGCTCTTCCTGGACACTCCCCCTTCGTGTAGTCTCCTACCTGTAGAATTCTTAGATTGGACTATTACTCTATTGGGAGCAACCTAAAAACACTTAAAATGAAGCTCTTCCTGGACACTCCCCCTTCCTGTAGTCTCCTACCTGTTGGATTCTTAGATTGGACTGTTACTCCATTGGGAGCTACCTAAAAACACTTAAAATGAAGCTCTTCCTGGACACTCCCCCTCCCTGTAGTGTCCTATCGGTTGGATTCTTAGATTGGACTGTTACTCCATTGGGAGCTACCTAAAAACACTTAAAATGAAGCTCTTCCTGGACACTCCCCCTCCCTGCAGTCTCTTACCTGTAGGATTCTTAGATTGGACTGTTACTCCATTGGGAGCTACCTAAAAACACTTAAAATGAAGCCTTTCCTGGACACTCCCCCTTCCTGTAGTGTCCTACCTGTAGGATACTTAGATTGGACTGTTACTCCATTGGGAGCTACCTAAAAACACTTAAAATGAAGCTCTTCCTGGACACTCCCCCTCCCTGTAGTGTCCTATCGGTTGGATTCTTAGATTGGACTATTACTCTATTGGGAGCTACCTAAAAACACTTAAAATGAAGCTCTTCCTGGACACTCCCCCTCCCTGTAGTGTCCTATCGGTTGGATTCTTAGATTGGACTGTTACTCCATTGGGAGCTACCTAAAAACACTTAAAATGAAGCTCTTCCTGGACACTCCCCCTCCCTGCAGTCTCTTACCTGTAGGATTCTTAGATTGGACTGTTACTCCATTGGGAGCTACCTAAAAACACTTAAAATGAAGCTCTTCCTGGACACTCCCCCTCCCTGTAGTGTCCTACCTGTTGGATTCTTAGATTGGACTATTACTCTATTGGGAGCTACCTAAAAACACTTAAAATGAAGCTCTTCCTGGACACTCCCCCTTCTTGTAGTCTCCTATCGGTTGGATTCTTAGATTGGACTGTTACTCTATTGGGAGCTACCTAAAAACACTTAAAATGAAGCTCTTCCTGGACACTCCCCCTTCCTGTAGTCTCCTACCTGTAGAATTCTTAGATTGGACTATTACTCTATTGGGAGCTACCTAAAAACACTTAAAATGAAGCTCTTCCTGGACACTCCCCCTTCCTGTAGTCTCCTACCTGTTGGATTCTTAGATTGGACTGTTACTCCATTGGGAGCTACCTAAAAACACTTAAAATGAAGCTCTTCCTGGACACTCCCCCTCCCTGTAGTGTCCTATCGGTTGGATTCTTAGATTGGACTGTTACTCCATTGGGAGCTACCTAAAAACACTTAAAATGAAGCTCTTCCTGGACACTCCCCCTCCCTGTAGTGTCCTATCGGTTGGATTCTTAGATTGGACTGTTACTCCATTGGGAGCTACCTAAAAACACTTAAAATGAAGCTCTTCCTGGACACTCCCCCTCCCTGCAGTCTCTTACCTGTAGGATTCTTAGATTGGACTGTTACTCCATTGGGAGCTACCTAAAAACACTTAAAATGAAGCTCTTCCTGGACACTCCCCCTCCCTGTAGTGTCCTATCGGTTGGATTCTTAGATTGGACTGTTACTCCATTGGGAGCTACCTAAAAACACTGAAAATGAAGCTCTTCCTGGACACTCCCCCTCCCTGTAGTCTCCTACCTGTTGGATTCTTAGATTGGACTGTTACTCCATTGGGAGCTACCTAAAAACACTGAAAATGAAGCTCTTCCTGGACACTCCCCCTTCCTGTAGTGTCCTATCGGTTGGATTCTTAGATTGGACTGTTACTCCATTGGGAGCTACCTAAAAACACTTAAAATGAAGCTCTTCCTGGACACTCCCCCTTCCTGTAGTGTCCTATCGGTTGGATTCTTAGATTGGACTGTTACTCCATTGGGAGCTACCTAAAAACACTTAAAATGAAGCTCTTCCTGGACACTCCCCCTTCCTGTAGTGTCCTATCGGTTGGATTCTTAGATTGGACTGTTACTCCATTGGGAGCTACCTAAAAACACTTAAAATGAAGCTCTTCCTGGACACTCCCCCTTCCTGCAGTGTCCTATCGGTTGGATTCTTAGATTGGACTGTTACTCTATTGGGAGCTACCTAAAAACACTGAAAATGAAGCTCTTCCTGGACACTCCCCCTTCCTGTAGTGTCCTATCGGTTGGATTCTTAGATTGGACTGTTACTCCATTGGGAGCTACCTAAAAACACTTAAAATGAAGCTCTTCCTGGACACTCCCCCTTCCTGTAGTGTCCTATCGGTTGGATTCTTAGATTGGACTGTTACTCCATTGGGAGCTACCTAAAAACACTTAAAATGAAGCTCTTCCTGGACACTCCCCCTTCCTGTAGTGTCCTATCGGTTGGATTCTTAGATTGGACTGTTACTCCATTGGGAGCTACCTAAAAACACTGAAAATGAAGCTCTTCCTGGACACTCCCCCTTCCTGTAGTGTCCTATCGGTTGGATTCTTAGATTGGACTGTTACTCCATTGGGAGCTACCTAAAAACACTTAAAATGAAGCTCTTCCTGGACACTCCCCCTTCCTGTAGTGTCCTATCGGTTGGATTCTTAGATTGGACTGTTACTCCATTGGGAGCTACCTAAAAACACTGAAAATGAAGCTCTTCCTGGACACTCCCCCTTCCTGTAGTGTCCTATCGGTTGGATTCTTAGATTGGACTGTTACTCCATTGGGAGCTACCTAAAAACACTTAAAATGAAGCTCTTCCTGGACACTCCCCCTTCCTGTAGTCTCCTATCGGTTGGATTCTTAGATTGGACTGTTACTCCATTGGGAGCTACCTAAAAACACTTAAAATGAAGCTCTTCCTGGACACTCCCCCTCCCTGTAGTCTCCTACCTGTTGGATTCTTAGATTGGACTGTTACTCCATTGGGAGCTACCTAAAAACACTTGAAATGAAGCTCTTCCTGGACACTCCCCCTCCCTGTAGTGTCCTATCGGTTGGATTCTTAGATTGGACTGTTACTCCATTGGGAGCTACCTAAAAACACTTAAAATGAAGCTCTTCCTGGACACTCCCCCTTCCTGTAGTGTCCTATCGGTTGGATTCTTAGATTGGACTGTTACTCCAATGGGAGCTACCTAAAAACACTTAAAATGGAGCTCTTCCTGGACACTCCCCCTCCCTGTAGTGTCCTATCGGTTGGATTCTTAGATTGGACTGTTACTCCATTGGGAGCTACCTAAAAACACTGAAAATGAAGCTCTTCCTGGACACTCCCCCTTCCTGTAGTGTCTTATCGGTTGGATTCTTAGATTGGACTGTTACTCCATTGGGAGCTACCTAAAAACACTTAAAATGAAGCTCTTCCTGGACACTCCCCCTCCCTGCAGTCTCCTACCTGTAGGATTCTTAGATTGGACTGTTACTCCATTGGGAGCTACCTAAAAACACTTAAAATGAAGCTCTTCCTGGACACTCCCCCTCCCTGCAGTCTCCTACCTGTAGGATTCTTAGATTGGACTGTTACTCCATTGGGAGCTACCTAAAAACACTTAAAATGAAGCTCTTCCTGGACACTCCCCATTCCTGTAGTCTCCTACCTGTTGGATTCTTAGATTGGACTGTTACTCCATTGGGAGCTACCTAAAAACACTTAAAATGAAGCTCTTCCTGGACACTCCCCCTCCCTGTAGTGTCCTATCGGTTGGATTCTTAGATTGGACTGTTACTCCATTGGGAGCTACCTAAAAACACTGAAAATGAAGCTCTTCCTGGACACTCCCCCTTCCTGTAGTGTCCTATCGGTTGGATTCTTAGATTGGACTGTTACTCCATTGGGAGCTACCTAAAAACACTTAAAATGAAGCTCTTCCTGGACACTCCCCCTTCCTGTAGTGTCCTATCGGTTGGATTCTTAGATTGGACTGTTACTCCATTGGGAGCTACCTAAAAACACTTAAAATGAAGCTCTTCCTGGACACTCCCCCTTCCTGTAGTGTCCTATCGGTTGGATTCTTAGATTGGACTGTTACTCCATTGGGAGCTACCTAAAAACACTTAAAATGAAGCTCTTCCTGGACACTCCCCCTCCCTGTAGTGTCCTATCGGTTGGATTCTTAGATTGGACTGTTACTCCATTGGGAGCTACCTAAAAACACTTAAAATGAAGCTCTTCCTGGACACTCCCCCTCCCTGCAGTCTCCTACCTGTAGGATTCTTAGATTGGACTGTTACTCCATTGGGAGCTACCTAAAAACACTCAAAATGAAGCTCTTCCTGGACACCCCCCCTCCCTGCAGTCTCCTACCTGTAAGATTCTTAGATTGGACTGTTACTCCATTGGGAGCTACCTAAAAACACTTAAAATGAAGCTTTTCCTGGACACTCCCCCTTCCTGTAGTCTCCTATCGGTTGGATTCTTAGATTGGACTGTTACTCCATTGGGAGCTACCTAAAAACACTTAATATGAAGCTCTTCCTGGACACTCCCCCTCCCTGCAGTCTCCTACCTGTAGGATTCTTAGATTGGACTGTTACTCCATTGGGAGCTACCTGAAAACACTTAAAATGAAGCTCTTCCTGGACACTCCCCCTTCCTGTAGTCTCCTATCGGTTGGATTCTTAGATTGGACTGTTACTCCATTGGGAGCTACCTAAAAACACTTAAAATGAAGCTCTTCCTGGACACTCCCCCTTCCTGTAGTCTCCTACCTGTTGGATTCTTAGATTGGACTCTTACTCCATTGGGAGCTACCTAAAAACACTTAAAATGAAGCTCTTCCTGGACACTCCCCCTCCCTGTAGTGTCCTATCGGTTGGATTCTTAGATTGGACTGTTACTCCATTGGGAGCTACCTAAAAACACTTAAAATGAAGCTCTTCCTGGACACTCCCCCTTCCTTTAGTCTCCTATCGGTTGGATTCTTAGATTGGACTGTTACTCCATTGGGAGCTACCTAAAAACACTTAAAATGAAGCTCTTCCTGGACACTCCCCATTCCTGTAGTCTCCTACCTGTAGGATTCTTAGATTGGACTGTTACTCCATTGGGAGCTACCTAAAAACACTGAAAATGAAGCTCTTCCTGGACACTCCCCCTTCCTGTAGTCTCCTACCTGTAGGATTCTTAGATTGGACTGTTACTCCATTGGGAGCTACCTAAAAACACTTAAAATGAAGCTCTTCCTGGACACTCCCCCTCCCTGTAGTGTCCTATCGGTTGGATTCTTAGATTGGACTGTTACTCCATTGGGAGCTACCTAAAAACACTTAAAATGAAGCTCTTCCTGGACACTCCCCCTTCCTGTAGTGTCCTATCGGTTGGATTCTTAGATTGGACTGTTACTCCATTGGGAGCTACCTAAAAACACTGAAAATGAAGCTCTTCCTGGACACTCCCCCTTCCTGTAGTGTCTTATCGGTTGGATTCTTAGATTGGACTGTTACTCCATTGGGAGCTACCTAAAAACACTTAAAATGAAGCTCTTCCTGGACACTCCCCTTTCCTGTAGTGTCCTATCGGTTGGATTCTTAGATTGGACTGTTACTCCATTGGGAGCTACCTAAAAACACTTAAAATGAAGCTCTTCCTGGACACTCCCCCTCCCTGTAGTGTCCTATCGGTTGGATTCTTAGATTGGACTGTTACTCCATTGGGAGCTACCTAAAAACACTTAAAATGAAGCTCTTCCTGGACACTCCCCCTCCCTGTAGTGTCTTATCGGTTGGATTCTTAGATTGGACTGTTACTCCATTGGGAGCTACCTAAAAACACTTAAAATGAAGCTCTTCCTGGACACTCCCCCTCCCTGTAGTGTCCTATCGGTTGGATTCTTAGATTGGACTGTTACTCCATTGGGAGCTACCTAAAAACACTTAAAATGAAGCTCTTCCTGGACACTCCCCCTCCCTGTAGTGTCCTATCGGTTGGATTCTTAGATTGGACTGTTACTCCATTGGGAGCTACCTAAAAACACTGAAAATGAAGCTCTTCCTGGACACTCCCCCTCCCTGCAGTCTCCTACCTGTAGGATTCTTAGATTGGACTGTTACTCCATTGGGAGCTACCTAAAAACACTTAAAATGAAGCTCTTCCTGGACACTCCCCCTCCCTGCAGTCTCCTACCTGTAGGATTCTTAGATTGGACTGTTACTCCATTGGGAGCTACCTAAAAACACTTAAAATGAAGCTCTTCCTGGACACTCCCCCTCCCTGTAGTGTCCTATCGGTTGGATTCTTAGATTGGACTGTTACTCCATTGGGAGCTACCTAAAAACACTTAAAATGAAGCTCTTCCTGGACACTCCCCCTCCCTGTAGTGTCTTATCGGTTGGATTCTTAGATTGGACTGTTACTCCATTGGGAGCTACCTAAAAACACTTAAAATAAAGCTCTTCCTGGACACTCCCCTTTCCTGTAGTGTCCTATCGGTTGGATTCTTAGATTGGACTGTTACTCCATTGGGAGCTACCTAAAAACACTTAAAATGAAGCTCTTCCTGGACACTCCCCCTCCCTGTAGTGTCTTATCGGTTGGATTCTTAGATTGGACTGTTACTCCATTGGGAGCTACCTAAAAACACTTAAAATGAAGCTCTTCCTGGACACTCCCCTTTCCTGTAGTGTCCTATCGGTTGGATTCTTAGATTGGACTGTTACTCCATTGGGAGCTACCTAAAAACACTTAAAATGAAGCTTTTCCTGGACACTCCCCCTCCCTGTAGTGTCCTATCGGTTGGATTCTTAGATTGGACTGTTACTCCATTGGGAGCTACCTAAAAACACTGAAAATGAAGCTCTTCCTGGACACTCCCCCTCCCTGCAGTCTCCTACCTGTAGGATTCTTAGATTGGACTGTTACTCCATTGGGAGCTACCTAAAAACACTTAAAATGAAGCTCTTCCTGGACACTCCCCCTCCCTGCAGTCTCCTACCTGTAGGATTCTTAGATTGGACTGTTACTCCATTGGGAGCTACCTAAAAACACTTAAAATGAAGCTCTTCCTGGACACTCCCCCTCCCTGTAGTGTCCTATCGGTTGGATTCTTAGATTGGACTGTTACTCCATTGGGAGCTACCTAAAAACACTTAAAATGAAGCTCTTCCTGGACACTCCCCCTCCCTGCAGTCTCCTACCTGTAGGATTCTTAGATTGGACTGTTACTCCATTGGGAGCTACCTAAAAACACTTAAAATGAAGCTCTTCCTGGACACTCCCCCTTCCTGTAGTCTCTTACCTGTAGGATTCTTAGATTGGACTGTTACTCCATTGGGAGCTACCTAAAAACACTTAAAATGAAGCTTTTCCTGGACACTCCCCCTCCCTGTAGTGTCCTATCGGTTGGATTCTTAGATTGGACTGTTACTCCATTGGGAGCTACCTAAAAACACTTAAAATGAAGCTCTTCCTGGACACTCCCCCTTCCTGTAGTGTCTTATCGGTTGGATTCTTAGATTGGACTGTTACTCCATTGGGAGCTACCTAAAAACACTTAAAATGAAGCTCTTCCTGGACACTCCCCCTCCCTGCAGTCTCCTACCTGTAGGATTCTTAGATTGGACTGTTACTCCATTGGGAGCTACCTAAAAACACTTAAAATGAAGCTCTTCCTGGACACTCCCCCTTCCTGTAGTCTCCTATCGGTTGGATTCTTAGATTGGACTGTTACTCCATTGGGAGCTACCTAAAAACACTTAAAATGAAGCTCTTCCTGGACACTCCCCCTTCCTGTAGTCTCCTACCTGTTGGATTCTTAGATTGGACTGTTACTCCATTGGGAGCTACCTAAAAACACTTAAAATGAAGCTCTTCCTGGACACTCCCCCTTCCTGTAGTCTCCTATCGGTTGGATTCTTAGATTGGACTGTTACTCCATTGGGAGCTACCTAAAAACACTTAAAATGAAGCTCTTCCTGGACACTCCCCATTCCTGTAGTCTCCTACCTGTTGGATTCTTAGATTGGACTGTTACTCCATTGGGAGCTACCTAAAAACACTTAAAATGAAGCTCTTCCTGGACACTCCCCCTTCCTGTAGTCTCCTACCTGTAGGATTCTTAGATTGGACTGTTACTCCATTGGGAACTACCTAAAAACACTGAAAATGAAGCTCTTCCTGGACACTCCCCCTTCCTGTAGTGTCCTATCGGTTGGATTCTTAGATTGGACTGTAACTCCATTGGGAGCTACCTAAAAACACTTAAAATGAAGCTTTTCCTGGACACTCCCCCTTCCTGTAGTCTCCTATCGGTTGGATTCTTAGATTGGACTCTTACTCCATTGGGAGCTACCTAAAAACACTTAAAATGAAGCTCTTCCTGGACACTCCCCCTCCCTGTAGTGTCCTATCGGTTGGATTCTTAGATTGGACTGTTACTCCATTGGGAGCTACCTAAAAACACTTAAAATGAAGCTCTTCCTGGACACTCCCCATTCCTGTAGTCTCCTACCTGTAGGATTCTTAGATTGGACTGTTACTCCATTGGGAGCTACCTAAAAACACTTAAAATGAAGCTCTTCCTGGACACTCCCCCTTCCTGTAGTCTCCTACCTGTAGGATTCTTAGATTGGACTGTTACTCCATTGGGAGCTACCTAAAAACACTTAAAATGAAGCTCTTCCTGGACACTCCCCCTCCCTGTAGTGTCCTATCGGTTGGATTCTTAGATTGGACTGTTACTCCATTGGGAGCTACCTAAAAACACTTAAAATGAAGCTCTTCCTGGACACTCCCCCTTCCTGTAGTGTCCTATCGGTTGGATTCTTAGATTGGACTGTTACTCCATTGGGAGCTACCTAAAAACACTGAAAATGAAGCTCTTCCTGGACACTCCCCCTTCCTGTAGTGTCTTATCGGTTGGATTCTTAGATTGGACTGTTACTCCATTGGGAGCTACCTAAAAACACTTAAAATGAAGCTCTTCCTGGACACTCCCCTTTCCCGTAGTGTCCTATCGGTTGGATTCTTAGATTGGACTGTTACTCCATTGGGAGCTACCTAAAAACACTTAAAATGAAGCTCTTCCTGGACACTCCCCCTCCCTGTAGTGTCCTATCGGTTGGATTCTTAGATTGGACTGTTACTCCATTGGGAGCTACCTAAAAACACTTAAAATGAAGCTCTTCCTGGACACTCCCCCTCCCTGTAGTGTCTTATCGGTTGGATTCTTAGATTGGACTGTTACTCCATTGGGAGCTACCTAAAAACACTTAAAATGAAGCTCTTCCTGGACACTCCCCCTCCCTGTAGTGTCCTATCGGTTGGATTCTTAGATTGGACTGTTACTCCATTGGGAGCTACCTAAAAACACTTAAAATGAAGCTCTTCCTGGACACTCCCCCTCCCTGTAGTGTCCTATCGGTTGGATTCTTAGATTGGACTGTTACTCCATTGGGAGCTACCTAAAAACACTGAAAATGAAGCTCTTCCTGGACACTCCCCCTCCCTGCAGTCTCCTACCTGTAGGATTCTTAGATTGGACTGTTACTCCATTGGGAGCTACCTAAAAACACTTAAAATGAAGCTCTTCCTGGACACTCCCCCTCCCTGCAGTCTCCTACCTGTAGGATTCTTAGATTGGACTGTTACTCCATTGGGAGCTACCTAAAAACACTTAAAATGAAGCTCTTCCTGGACACTCCCCCTCCCTGTAGTGTCCTATCGGTTGGATTCTTAGATTGGACTGTTACTCCATTGGGAGCTACCTAAAAACACTTAAAATGAAGCTCTTCCTGGACACTCCCCCTCCCTGTAGTGTCTTATCGGTTGGATTCTTAGATTGGACTGTTACTCCATTGGGAGCTACCTAAAAACACTTAAAATGAAGCTCTTCCTGGACACTCCCCTTTCCTGTAGTGTCCTATCGGTTGGATTCTTAGATTGGACTGTTACTCCATTGGGAGCTACCTAAAAACACTTAAAATGAAGCTCTTCCTGGACACTCCCCCTCCCTGTAGTGTCTTATCGGTTGGATTCTTAGATTGGACTGTTACTCCATTGGGAGCTACCTAAAAACACTTAAAATGAAGCTCTTCCTGGACACTCCCCTTTCCTGTAGTGTCCTATCGGTTGGATTCTTAGATTGGACTGTTACTCCATTGGGAGCTACCTAAAAACACTTAAAATGAAGCTTTTCCTGGACACTCCCCCTCCCTGTAGTGTCCTATCGGTTGGATTCTTAGATTGGACTGTTACTCCATTGGGAGCTACCTAAAAACACTGAAAATGAAGCTCTTCCTGGACACTCCCCCTCCCTGCAGTCTCCTACCTGTAGGATTCTTAGATTGGACTGTTACTCCATTGGGAGCTACCTAAAAACACTTAAAATGAAGCTCTTCCTGGACACTCCCCCTCCCTGCAGTCTCCTACCTGTAGGATTCTTAGATTGGACTGTTACTCCATTGGGAGCTACCTAAAAACACTTAAAATGAAGCTCTTCCTGGACACTCCCCCTCCCTGTAGTGTCCTATCGGTTGGATTCTTAGATTGGACTGTTACTCCATTGGGAGCTACCTAAAAACACTTAAAATGAAGCTCTTCCTGGACACTCCCCCTCCCTGCAGTCTCCTACCTGTAGGATTCTTAGATTGGACTGTTACTCCATTGGGAGCTACCTAAAAACACTTAAAATGAAGCTCTTCCTGGACACTCCCCCTTCCTGTAGTCTCTTACCTGTAGGATTCTTAGATTGGACTGTTACTCCATTGGGAGCTACCTAAAAACACTTAAAATGAAGCTTTTCCTGGACACTCCCCCTCCCTGTAGTGTCCTATCGGTTGGATTCTTAGATTGGACTGTTACTCCATTGGGAGCTACCTAAAAACACTTAAAATGAAGCTCTTCCTGGACACTCCCCCTCCCTGTAGTGTCCTATCGGTTGGATTCTTAGATTGGACTGTTACTCCATTGGGAGCTACCTAAAAACACTTAAAATGAAGCTCTTCCTGGACACTCCCCCTCCCTGTAGTGTCTTATCGGTTGGATTCTTAGATTGGACTGTTACTCCATTGGGAGCTACCTAAAAACACTTAAAATGAAGCTCTTCCTGGACACTCCCCCTCCCTGTAGTGTCCTATCGGTTGGATTCTTAGATTGGACTGTTACTCCATTGGGAGCTACCTAAAAACACTTAAAATGAAGCTCTTCCTGGACACTCCCCCTCCCTGTAGTGTCCTATCGGTTGGATTCTTAGATTGGACTGTTACTCCATTGGGAGCTACCTAAAAACACTGAAAATGAAGCTCTTCCTGGACACTCCCCCTCCCTGCAGTCTCCTACCTGTAGGATTCTTAGATTGGACTGTTACTCCATTGGGAGCTACCTAAAAACACTTAAAATGAAGCTCTTCCTGGACACTCCCCCTCCCTGCAGTCTCCTACCTGTAGGATTCTTAGATTGGACTGTTACTCCATTGGGAGCTACCTAAAAACACTTAAAATGAAGCTCTTCCTGGACACTCCCCCTCCCTGTAGTGTCCTATCGGTTGGATTCTTAGATTGGACTGTTACTCCATTGGGAGCTACCTAAAAACACTTAAAATGAAGCTCTTCCTGGACACTCCCCCTCCCTGTAGTGTCTTATCGGTTGGATTCTTAGATTGGACTGTTACTCCATTGGGAGCTACCTAAAAACACTTAAAATGAAGCTCTTCCTGGACACTCCCCCTCCCTGTAGTGTCCTATCGGTTGGATTCTTAGATTGGACTGTTACTCCATTGGGAGCTACCTAAAAACACTTAAAATGAAGCTCTTCCTGGACACTCCCCCTCCCTGTAGTGTCTTATCGGTTGGATTCTTAGATTGGACTGTTACTCCATTGGGAGCTACCTAAAAACACTTAAAATGAAGCTCTTCCTGGACACTCCCCTTTCCTGTAGTGTCCTATCGGTTGGATTCTTAGATTGGACTGTTACTCCATTGGGAGCTACCTAAAAACACTTAAAATGAAGCTTTTCCTGGACACTCCCCCTCCCTGTAGTGTCCTATCGGTTGGATTCTTAGATTGGACTGTTACTCCATTGGGAGCTACCTAAAAACACTGAAAATGAAGCTCTTCCTGGACACTCCCCCTCCCTGCAGTCTCCTACCTGTAGGATTCTTAGATTGGACTGTTACTCCATTGGGAGCTACCTAAAAACACTTCAAATGAAGCTCTTCCTGGACACTCCCCCTCCCTGCAGTCTCCTACCTGTAGGATTCTTAGATTGGACTGTTACTCCATTGGGAGCTACCTAAAAACACTTAAAATGAAGCTCTTCCTGGACACTCCCCCTCCCTGTAGTGTCCTATCGGTTGGATTCTTAGATTGGACTGTTACTCCATTGGGAGCTACCTAAAAACACTTAAAATGAAGCTCTTCCTGGACACTCCCCCTCCCTGCAGTCTCCTACCTGTAGGATTCTTAGATTGGACTGTTACTCCATTGGGAGCTACCTAAAAACACTTAAAATGAAGCTCTTCCTGGACACTCCCCCTTCCTGTAGTCTCTTACCTGTAGGATTCTTAGATTGGACTGTTACTCCATTGGGAGCTACCTAAAAACACTTAAAATGAAGCTTTTCCTGGACACTCCCCCTCCCTGTAGTGTCCTATCGGTTGGATTCTTAGATTGGACTGTTACTCCATTGGGAGCTACCTAAAAACACTTAAAATGAAGCTCTTCCTGGACACTCCCCCTTCCTGTAGTGTCTTATCGGTTGGATTCTTAGATTGGACTGTTACTCCATTGGGAGCTACCTAAAAACACTTAAAATGAAGCTCTTCCTGGACACTCCCCCTCCCTGCAGTCTCCTACCTGTAGGATTCTTAGATTGGACTGTTACTCCATTGGGAGCTACCTAAAAACACTTAAAATGAAGCTCTTCCTGGACACTCCCCCTTCCTGTAGTCTCCTATCGGTTGGATTCTTAGATTGGACTGTTACTCCATTGGGAGCTACCTAAAAACACTTAAAATGAAGCTCTTCCTGGACACTCCCCCTTCCTGTAGTCTCCTACCTGTTGGATTCTTAGATTGGACTGTTACTCCATTGGGAGCTACCTAAAAACACTTAAAATGAAGCTCTTCCTGGACACTCCCCCTTCCTGTAGTCTCCTATCGGTTGGATTCTTAGATTGGACTGTTACTCCATTGGGAGCTACCTAAAAACACTTAAAATGAAGCTCTTCCTGGACACTCCCCATTCCTGTAGTCTCCTACCTGTTGGATTCTTAGATTGGACTGTTACTCCATTGGGAGCTACCTAAAAACACTTAAAATGAAGCTCTTCCTGGACACTCCCCCTTCCTGTAGTGTCCTACCTGTAGGATTCTTAGATTGGACTGTTACTCCATTGGGAGCTACCTAAAAACACTGAAAATGAAGCTCTTCCTGGACACTCCCCCTTCCTGTAGTGTCCTATCGGTTGGATTCTTAGATTGGACTGTAACTCCATTGGGAGCTACCTAAAAACACTTAAAATGAAGCTTTTCCTGGACACTCCCCCTTCTTGTAGTCTCCTATCGGTTGGATTCTTAGATTGGACTGTTACTCCATTGGGAGCTACCTAAAAACACTTAAAATGAAGCTCTTCCTGGACACTCCCCCTCCCTGCAGTCTCCTACCTGTAATATTCTTAGATTGGACTGTTACTCCATTGGGAGCTACCTAAAAACACTTAAAATGAAGCTCTTCCTGGACACTCCCCCTTCCTGTAGTGTCCTACCTGTTGGATTCTTAGATTGGACTGTTACTCCATTGGGAGCTACCTAAAAACACTTAAAATGAAGCTCTTCCTGGACACTCCCCCTCCTTGTAGTGTCCTATCGGTTGGATTCTTAGATTGGACTGTTACTCCATTGGGAGCTACCTAAAAACACTTAAAATGAAGCTCTTCCTGGACACTCCCCCTTCCTGTAGTCTCCTACCTGTAGGATTCTTAGATTGGACTCTTACTCCATTGGAAGCTACCTAAAAACACTTAAAATGAAGCTCTTCCTGGACACTCCCCATTCCTGTAGTCTCCTACCTGTTGGATTCTTAGATTGGACCGTTACTCCATTGGGAGCTACCTAAAAACACTTAAAATGAAGCTCTTCCTGGACACTCCCCCTCCCTGTAGTGTCCTATCGGTTGGATTCTTAGATTGGACTGTTACTCCATTGGGAGCTACCTAAAAACACTTAAAATGAAGCTCTTCCTGGACACTCCCCCTTCCTGTAGTCTCCTACCTGTAGGATTCTTAGATTGGACTCTTACTCCATTGGAAGCTACCTAAAAACACTTAAAATGAAGCTCTTCCTGGACACTCCCCCTTCCTGTAGTCTCCTACCTGTAGGATTCTTAGATTGGACTGTTACTCCATTGGGAGCTACCTAAAAACACTTAAAATGAAGCTCTTCCTGGACACTCCCCCTCCCTGTAGTGTCCTATCGGTTGGATTCTTAGATTGGACTGTTACTCCATTGGGAGCTACCTAAAAACACTTAAAATGAAGCTCTTCCTGGACACTCCCCCTTCCTGTAGTCTCCTACCTGTAGGATTCTTAGATTGGACTCTTACTCCATTGGGAGCTACCTAAAAACACTTAAAATGAAGCTCTTCCTGGACACTCCCCCTTCCTGTAGTCTCCTACCTGTTGGATTCTTAGATTGGACTGTTACTCCATTGGGAGCTACCTAAAAACACTTAAAATGAAGCTCTTCCTGGACACTCCCCCTCCCTGTAGTGTCCTATCGGTTGGATTCTTAGATTGGACTGTTACTCCATTGGGAGCTACCTAAAAACACTTAAAATGAAGCTCTTCCTGGACACTCCCCCTTCCTGTAGTCTCCTACCTGTAGGATTCTTAGATTGGACTCTTACTCCATTGGAAGCTACCTAAAAACACTTAAAATGAAGCTCTTCCTGGACACTCCCCCTTCCTGTAGTCTCCTACCTGTTGGATTCTTAGATTGGACTGTTACTCCATTGGGAGCTACCTAAAAACACTTAAAATGAAGCTCTTCCTGGACACTCCCCCTCCCTGTAGTGTCTTATCGGTTGGATTCTTAGATTGGACTGTTACTCCATTGGGAGCTACCTAAAAACACTTAAAATGAAGCTTTTCCTGGAAACTCCCCCTTCCTGTAGTCTCCTACCTGTAGGATTCTTAGATTGGACTGTTACTCCATTGGGAGCTACCTAAAAACACTTAAAATGAAGCTCTTCCTGGACACTCCCCCTTCCTGTAGTCTCCTACCTGTAGAATTCTTAGATTGGACTCTTACTCCATTGGGAGCTACCTAAAAACACTTAAAATGAAGCTCTACCTGGACACTCCCCCTTCCTGTAGTCTCCTACCTGTAGGATTCTTAGATTGGACTGTTACTCCATTGGGAGCTACCTAAAAACACTTAAAATGAAGCTCTTCCTGGACACTCCCCCTCCCTGTAGTGTCCTATCGGTTGGATTCTTAGATTGGACTGTTACTCCATTGGAAGCTACCTAAAAACACTTAAAATGAAGCTCTTCCTGGACACTCCCCCTTCCTGTAGTCTCCTACCTGTAGGATTCTTAGATTGGACTCTTACTCCATTGGAAGCTACCTAAAAACACTTAAAATGAAGCTCTTCCTGGACACTCCCCCTCCCTGTAGTGTCCTATCGGTTGGATTCTTAGATTGGACTGTTACTCCATTGGGAGCTACCTAAAAACACTTAAAATGAAGCTCTTCCTGGACACTCCCCCTTCCTGTAGTCTCCTACCTGTAGGATTCTTAGATTGGACTGTTACTCCATTGGGAGCTACCTAAAAACACTTAAAATGAAGCTCTTCCTGGACACTCCCCCTCCCTGTAGTGTCCTATCGGTTGGATTCTTAGATTGGACTGTTACTCCATTGGGAGCTACCTAAAAACACTTAAAATGAAGCTCTTCCTGGACACTCCCCCTTCCTGTAGTCTCCTACCTGTAGGATTCTTAGATTGGACTGTTACTCCATTGGGAGCTACCTAAAAACACTTAAAATGAAGCTCTTCCTGGACACTCCCCCTCCCTGTAGTGTCCTATCGGTTGGATTCTTAGATTGGACTGTTACTCCATTGGAAGCTACCTAAAAACACTTAAAATGAAGCTCTTCCTGGACACTCCCCCTTCCTGTAGTGTCCTATCGGTTGGATTCTTAGATTGGACTGTTACTCCATTGGAAGCTACCTAAAAACACTTAAAATGAAGCTCTTCCTGGACACTCCCCCTTCCTGTAGTCTCCTATCGGTTGGATTCTTAGATTGGACTGTTACTCCATTGGGAGCTACCTAAAAACACTTAAAATGAAGCTCTTCCTGGACACTCCCCCTCCCTGTAGTGTCCTATCGGTTGGATTCTTAGATTGGACTGTTACTCCATTGGGAGCTACCTAAAAACACTTAAAATGAAGCTCTTCCTGGACACTCCCCCTTCCTGTAGTGTCCTACCTGTAGGATTCTTAGATTGGACTCTTACTCCATTGGAAGCTACCTAAAAACACTTAAAATGAAGCTCTTCCTGGACACTCCCCCTTCCTGTAGTCTCCTACCTGTAGGATTCTTAGATTGGACTGTTACTCCATTGGGAGCTACCTAAAAACACTTAAAATGAAGCTCTTCCTGGACACTCCCCCTCCCTGTAGTGTCCTATCGGTTGGATTCTTAGATTGGACTGTTACTCCATTGGGAGCTACCTAAAAACACTTAAAATGAAGCTCTTCCTGGACACTCCCCCTTCCTGTAGTCTCCTACCTGTAGGATTCTTAGATTGGACTCTTACTCCATTGGGAGCTACCTAAAAACACTTAAAATGAAGCTCTTCCTGGACACTCCCCCTTCCTGTAGTCTCCTACCTGTTGGATTCTTAGATTGGACTGTTACTCCATTGGGAGCTACCTAAAAACACTTAAAATGAAGCTCTTCCTGGACACTCCCCCTCCCTGTAGTGTCCTATCGGTTGGATTCTTAGATTGGACTGTTACTCCATTGGGAGCTACCTAAAAACACTTAAAATGAAGCTCTTCCTGGACACTCCCCCTTCCTGTAGTCTCCTACCTGTAGGATTCTTAGATTGGACTCTTACTCCATTGGAAGCTACCTAAAAACACTTAAAATGAAGCTCTTCCTGGACACTCCCCCTTCCTGTAGTCTCCTACCTGTTGGATTCTTAGATTGGACTGTTACTCCATTGGGAGCTACCTAAAAACACTTAAAATGAAGCTCTTCCTGGACACTCCCCCTCCCTGTAGTGTCTTATCGGTTGGATTCTTAGATTGGACTGTTACTCCATTGGGAGCTACCTAAAAACACTTAAAATGAAGCTTTTCCTGGACACTCCCCCTTCCTGTAGTCTCCTACCTGTAGGATTCTTAGATTGGACTGTTACTCCATTGGGAGCTACCTAAAAACACTTAAAATGAAGCTCTTCCTGGACACTCCCCCTCCCTGTAGTGTCCTATCGGTTGGATTCTTAGATTGGACTGTTACTCCATTGGAAGCTACCTAAAAACACTTAAAATGAAGCTCTTCCTGGACACTCCCCCTTCCTGTAGTCTCCTACCTGTAGGATTCTTAGATTGGACTCTTACTCCATTGGAAGCTACCTAAAAACACTTAAAATGAAGCTCTTCCTGGACACTCCCCCTCCCTGTAGTGTCCTATCGGTTGGATTCTTAGATTGGACTGTTACTCCATTGGGAGCTACCTAAAAACACTTAAAATGAAGCTCTTCCTGGACACTCCCCCTTCCTGTAGTCTCCTACCTGTAGGATTCTTAGATTGGACTGTTACTCCATTGGGAGCTACCTAAAAACACTTAAAATGAAGCTCTTCCTGGACACTCCCCCTCCCTGTAGTGTCCTATCGGTTGGATTCTTAGATTGGACTGTTACTCCATTGGGAGCTACCTAAAAACACTTAAAATGAAGCTCTTCCTGGACACTCCCCCTTCCTGTAGTCTCCTACCTGTAGGATTCTTAGATTGGACTGTTACTCCATTGGGAGCTACCTAAAAACACTTAAAATGAAGCTCTTCCTGGACACTCCCCCTCCCTGTAGTGTCCTATCGGTTGGATTCTTAGATTGGACTGTTACTCCATTGGAAGCTACCTAAAAACACTTAAAATGAAGCTCTTCCTGGACACTCCCCCTTCCTGTAGTGTCCTATCGGTTGGATTCTTAGATTGGACTGTTACTCCATTGGAAGCTACCTAAAAACACTTAAAATGAAGCTCTTCCTGGACACTCCCCCTTCCTGTAGTCTCCTACCTGTAGGATTCTTAGATTGGACTGTTACTCCATTGGGAGCTACCTAAAAACACTTAAAATGAAGCTCTTCCTGGACACTCCCCCTCCCTGTAGTGTCCTATCGGTTGGATTCTTAGATTGGACTGTTACTCCATTGGGAGCTACCTAAAAACACTTAAAATGAAGCTCTTCCTGGACACTCCCCCTTCCTGTAGTCTCCTACCTGTAGGATTCTTAGATTGGACTCTTACTCCATTGGGAGCTACCTAAAAACACTTAAAATGAAGCTCTTCCTGGACACTCCCCCTTCCTGTAGTCTCCTACCTGTTGGATTCTTAGATTGGACTGTTACTCCATTGGGAGCTACCTAAAAACACTTAAAATGAAGCTCTTCCTGGACACTCCCCCTCCCTGTAGTGTCCTATCGGTTGGATTCTTAGATTGGACTGTTACTCCATTGGGAGCTACCTAAAAACACTTAAAATGAAGCTCTTCCTGGACACTCCCCCTTCCTGTAGTCTCCTACCTGTAGGATTCTTAGATTGGACTCTTACTCCATTGGAAGCTACCTAAAAACACTTAAAATGAAGCTCTTCCTGGACACTCCCCCTTCCTGTAGTCTCCTACCTGTTGGATTCTTAGATTGGACTGTTACTCCATTGGGAGCTACCTAAAAACACTTAAAATGAAGCTCTTCCTGGACACTCCCCCTCCCTGTAGTGTCTTATCGGTTGGATTCTTAGATTGGACTGTTACTCCATTGGGAGCTACCTAAAAACACTTAAAATGAAGCTTTTCCTGGACACTCCCCCTTCCTGTAGTCTCCTACCTGTAGGATTCTTAGATTGGACTGTTACTCCATTGGGAGCTACCTAAAAACACTTAAAATGAAGCTCTTCCTGGACACTCCCCCTTCCTGTAGTCTCCTACCTGTAGAATTCTTAGATTGGACTCTTACTCCATTGGGAGCTACCTAAAAACACTTAAAATGAAGCTCTACCTGGACACTCCCCCTTCCTGTAGTCTCCTACCTGTAGGATTCTTAGATTGGACTGTTACTCCATTGGGAGCTACCTAAAAACACTTAAAATGAAGCTCTTCCTGGACACTCCCCCTCCCTGTAGTGTCCTATCGGTTGGATTCTTAGATTGGACTGTTACTCCATTGGAAGCTACCTAAAAACACTTAAAATGAAGCTCTTCCTGGACACTCCCCCTTCCTGTAGTGTCCTATCGGTTGGATTCTTAGATTGGACTGTTACTCCATTGGGAGCTACCTAAAAACACTTAAAATGAAGCTCTTCCTGGACACTCCCCCTTCCTGTAGTCTCCTACCTGTAGGATTCTTAGATTGGACTGTTACTCCATTGGGAGCTACCTAAAAACACTTAAAATGAAGCTCTTCCTGGACACTCCCCCTCCCTGTAGTGTCCTATCGGTTGGATTCTTAGATTGGACTGTTACTCCATTGGGAGCTACCTAAAAACACTTAAAATGAAGCTCTTCCTGGACACTCCCCCTTCCTGTAGTCTCCTACCTGTAGGATTCTTAGATTGGACTGTTACTCCATTGGGAGCTACCTAAAAACACTTAAAATGAAGCTCTTCCTGGACACTCCCCCTCCCTGTAGTGTCCTATCGGTTGGATTCTTAGATTGGACTGTTACTCCATTGGAAGCTACCTAAAAACACTTAAAATGAAGCTCTTCCTGGACACTCCCCCTTCCTGTAGTGTCCTATCGGTTGGATTCTTAGATTGGACTGTTACTCCATTGGAAGCTACCTAAAAACACTTAAAATGAAGCTCTTCCTGGACACTCCCCCTTCCTGTAGTCTCCTACCTGTAGGATTCTTAGATTGGACTGTTACTCCATTGGGAGCTACCTAAAAACACTTAAAATGAAGCTCTTCCTGGACACTCCCCCTTCCTGTAGTCTCCTACCTGTAGGATTCTTAGATTGGACTTTTACTCCATTGGAAGCTACCTAAAAACACTTAAAATGAAGCTCTTCCTGGACACTCCCCCTTCCTGTAGTGTCCTATCGGTTGGATTCTTAGATTGGACTGTTACTCCATTGGAAGCTACCTAAAAACACTTAAAATGAAGCTCTTCCTGGACACTCCCCCTTCCTGTAGTGTCCTATCGGTTGGATTCTTAGATTGGACTGTTACTCCATTGGGAGCTACCTAAAAACACTTAAAATGAAGCTCTTCCTGGACACTCCCCCTTCCTGTAGTGTCCTATCGGTTGGAATTTTAGATTTGACTGTTACTCTATTGGAAACTACCTAAAAACACTTAAAATGAAGCTCTTCCTGGACACTCCCCCTTCCTGTAGTGTCCTATCGGTTGGATTCTTAGATTGGACTGTTACTCCATTGGGAGCTACCTAAAAACACTTAAAATGAAGCTCTTCCTGGACACTCCCCCTTCCTGTAGTGTCCTATCGGTTGGATTCTTAGATTGGACTGTTACTCCATTGGAAGCTACCTAAAAACACTTAAAATGAAGCTCTTCCTGGACACTCCCCCTTCCTGTAGTGTCCTATCGGTTGGATTCTTAGATTGGACTGTTACTCCATTGGAAGCTACCTAAAAACACTTAAAATGAAGCTCTTCCTGGACACTCCCCCTTCCTGTAGTGTCCTATCGGTTGGATTCTTAGATTGGACTGTTACTCCATTGGGAGCTACCTAAAAACACTTAAAATGAAGCTCTTCCTGGACACTCCCCCTTTCCTGTAGTGTCCTATCGGTTGGATTCTTAGATTGGACTGTTACTCCATTGGAAGCTACCTAAAAACACTTAAAATGAAGCTCTTCCTGGACACTCCCCCTTCCTGTAGTGTCCTATCGGTTGGATTCTTAGATTGGACTGTTACTCCATTGGGAGCTACCTAAAAACACTTAAAATGAAGCTCTTCCTGGACACTCCCCCTTTCCTGTAGTGTCCTATCGGTTGGATTCTTAGATTGGACTGTTACTCCATTGGAAGCTACCTAAAAACACTTAAAATGAAGCTCTTCCTGGACACTCCCCCTTCCTGTAGTGTCCTATCGGTTGGATTCTTAGATTGGACTGTTACTCCATTGGGAGCTACCTAAAAACACTTAAAATGAAGCTCTTCCTGGACACTCCCCCTTCCTGTAGTGTCCTATCGGTTGGATTCTTAGATTGGACTGTTACTCCATTGGGAGCTACCTAAAAACACTTAAAATGAAGCTCTTCCTGGACACTCCCCCTTCCTGTAGTCTCCTATCGGTTGGATTCTTAGATTGGACTGTTACTCCATTGGAAGCTACCTAAAAACACTTAAAATGAAGCTCTTCCTGGACACTCCCCCTTCCAGTAGTCTCCTATCGGTTGGATTCTTAGATTGGACTGTTACTCCATTGGGAGCTACCTAAAAACACTTAAAATGAAGCTCTTCCTGGACACTCCCCCTTCCTGTAGTCTCCTATCGGTTGGATTCTTAGATTGGACTGTTACTCCATTGGAAGCTACCTAAAAACACTTAAAATGAAGCTCTTCCTGGACACTCCCTCTTCCTGTAGTGTCCTATCGGTTGGATTCTTAGATTGGACTGTTACTCCATTGGGAGCTACCTAAAAACACTTAAAATGAAGCTCTTCCTGGACACTCCCCCTTCCTGTAGTGTCCTATCGGTTGGATTCTTAGATTGGACTGTTACTCCATTGGGAGCTACCTAAAAACACTTAAAATGAAGCTCTTCCTGGACACTCCCCCTTCCTGTAGTGTCTTATCGGTTGGATTCTTAGATTGGACTGTTACTCCATTGGGAGCTACCTAAAAACACTTAAAATGAAGCTCTTCCTGGACACTCCCCCTTCCTGTAGTGTCCTATCGGTTGGATTCTTAGATTGGACTGTTACTCCATTGGGAGCTACCTAAAAACACTTAAAATGAAGCTCTTCCTGGACACTCCCCCTCCCTGTAGTCTCCTACCTGTAGGATTCTTAGATTGGACTGTTACTCCATTGGGAGCTACCTAAAAACACTTAAAATGAAGCTCTTCCTGGACACTCCCCCTTCCTGTAGTCTCCTACCTGTAGGATTCTTAGATTGGACTGTTACTCCATTGGAAGCTACCTAAAAACACTTAAAATGAAGCTCTTCCTGGACACTCCCCCTCCCTGTAGTGTCCTAGCGGTTGGATTCTTAGATTGGACTGTTACTCCATTGGAAGCTACCTAAAAACACTTAAAATGAAGCTTTTCCTGGACACTCCCCCTTCCTGTAGTCTCCTACCTGTAGGATTCTTAGATTGGACTGTTACTCCATTGGAAGCTACCTAAAAACACTTAAAATGAAGCTCTTCCTGGACACTCCCCCTTCCTGTAGTCTCCTATCGGTTGGATTCTTAGATTGGACTGTTACTCCATTGGGAGCTACCTAAAAACACTTAAAATGAAGCTCGTCCTGGACACTCCCCCTTCCTGTAGTCTCCTACCTGTAGAACTCTTAGATTGGACTCTTACTCCATTGGAAGCTACCAAAAAACACTTAAAATGAAGCTCTTCCTGGACACTCCCCCTCCCTGTAGTGTCCTATCGGTTGGATTCTTAGATTGGACTGTTACTCCATTGGGAGCTACCTAAAAACACTTACAATGAAAATCTTCCTGGACACTCCCCATTCCTGTAGTCTCCTACCTGTTGGATTCTTAGATTGGACTGTTACTCCATTGGGAGCTACCTAAAAACACTTAAAATGAAGCTCTTCCTGGACACTCCCCCTTCCTGTAGTGTCCTATCGGTTGTATTCTTATATTGGACTGTTACTCCATTGGGAGCTACCTAAAAACAATTAAAATGAAGCTCTTCCTGGACACTCCCCATTCCTGTAGTCTCCTACCTGTTGGATTCTTAGATTGGACTGTTACTCCATTGGGAGCTACCTAAAAACACTTAAAATGAAGCTCTTCCTGGACACTCCCCATTCCTGTAGTGTCCTATCGGTTGGATTCTTAGATTGGACTGTTATTCCATTGGGAGCTACCTAAAAACACTTAAAATAAAGCTCTTCCTGGACACTCCCCCTCCCTGTAGTGTCCTATCGGTTGGATTCTTAGATTGGACTGTTACTCCATTGGAAGCTACCTAAAAACACTTAAAATGAAGCTCTTCCTGGACACTCCCCCTTCCTGTAGTGTCTTATCGGTTGGATTCTTAGATTGGACTGTTACTCCATTGGGAGCTACCTAAAAACACTTAAAATGAAGCTCTTCCTGGACACTCCCCCTCCCTGTAGTGTCCTATCGGTTGGATTCTTAGATTGGACTGTTACTCCATTGGGAGCTACCTAAAAACACTTAAAATGAAGCTCTTCCTGGACACTCCCCCTTCCTGTAGTCTCCTACCTGTTGGATTCTTAGATTGGACTGTTACTCCATTGGGAGCTATCTAAAAACACTTAAAATGAAGCTCTTCCTGGACACTCCCCATTCCTGTAGTCTCCTACCTGTTGGATTCTTAGATTGGACTTTTACTCCATTGGGAGCTACCTAAAAACACTTAAAATGTAGCTCTTCCTGGACACTCCCCCTCCCTGTAGTGTCCTATCGGTTGGATTCTTAGATTGGACTGTTACTCCATTGGAAGCTACCTAAAAACACTTAAAATGAAGCTCTTCCTGGACACTCCCCCTTCCTGTAGTGTCCTACCTGTTGGATTCTTAGATTGGACTGTTACTCCATTGGGAGCTACCTAAAAACACTTAAAATGAAGCTCTTCCTGGACACTCCCCCTCCCTGTAGTGTCCTATCGGTTGGATTCTTAGATTGGACTGTTACTCCATTGGGAGCTACCTAAAAACACTTAAAATGAAGCTCTTCCTGGACACTCCCCATTCTTGTAGTCTCTTACCTGTAGGATTCTTAGATTGGACTGTTACTCCATTGGGAGCTACCTAAAAACACTTAAAATGAAGATCTTCCTGGACACTCCCCATTCCTGTAGTCTCCTACCTGTTGGATTCTTAGATTGGACTGTTACTCCATTGGGAGCTACCTAAAAACACTTAAAATGAAGCTCTTCCTGGACACTCCCCCTTCCTGTAGTGTCCTATCGGTTGTATTCTTATATTGGACTGTTACTCCATTGGGAGCTACCTAAAAACACTTAAAATGAAGCTCTTCCTGGACACTCCCCATTCCTGTAGTCTCCTACCTGTTGGATTCTTAGATTGGACTGTTACTCCATTGGGAGCTACCTAAAAACACTTAAAATGAAGCTCTTCCTGGACACTCCCCCTCCCTGTAGTGTCCTATCGGTTGGATTCTTAGATTGGACTTTTACTCCATTGGAAGCTACCTAAAAACAATTAAAATGAAGCTCTTCCTGGACACTCCCCCTTCCTGTAGTCTCCTACCTGTTGGATTCTTAGATTGGACTGTTACTCCATTGGGAGCTACCTAAAAACACTTAAAATGAAGCTCTTCCTGGACACTCCCCCTCCCTGTAGTGTCCTATCGGTTGGATTCTTAGATTGGACTGTTACTCCATTGGGAGCTACCTAAAAACACTTAAAATGAAGCTCTTCCTGGACACTCCCCATTCCTGTAGTCTCCTACCTGTTGGATTCTTAGATTGGACTGTTACTCCATTGGGAGCTACCTAAAAACACTTAAAATGAAGCTCTTCCTGGAAACTCCCCATTCCTGTAGTCTCCTACCTGTTGGATTCTTAGATTGGACTGTTACTCCATTGGGAGCTACCTAAAAACACTTAAAATGAAGCTCTTCCTGGACACTCCCCCTCCCTGTAGTGTCCTATCGGTTGGATTCTTAGATTGGACTGTTACTCCATTGGAAGCTACCTAAAAACACTTAAAATGAAGCTCTTCCTGGACACTCCCCCTCCCTGTAGTGTCCTATCGGTTGGATTCTTAGATTGGACTGTTACTCCATTGGGAGCTACCTAAAAACACTTAAAATGAAGCTTTTCCTGGACACTCCCCCTTCCTGTAGTCTCCTACCTGTAGGATTCTTAGATTGGACTGTTACTCCATTGGGAGCTACCTAAAAACACTTAAAATGAAGCTCTTCCTGGACACTCCCCCTTCCTGTAGTCTCCTACCTGTAGGATTCTTAGATTGGACTCTTACTCCATTGGAAGCTACCTAAAAACACTTAAAATGAAGCTCTTCCTGGACACTCCCCCTCCCTGTAGTGTCCTATCGGTTGGATTCTTAGATTGGACTGTTACTCCATTGGGAGCTACCTAAAAACACTTAAAATGAAGCTCTTCCTGGACACTCCCCTTCCTGTAGTCTCCTATCGGTTGGATTCTTAGATTGGACTGTTACTCCATTGGGAGCTACCTAAAAACACTTAAAATGAAGCTCTTCCTGGACACTCCCCCTTCCTGTAGTCTCCTACCTGTTGGATTCTTAGATTGGACTCTTACTCCATTGGAAGCTACCTAAAAACACTTAAAATGAAGCTCTTCCTGGACACTCCCCCTTCCTGTAGTCTCCTACCTGTAGGATTCTTAGATTGGACTTTTACTCCATTGGGAGCTACCTAAAAACACTTAAAATGAAGCTCTTCCTGGACACTCCCCCTCCCTGTAGTCTCCTACCTGTTGGATTCTTAGATTGGACTGTTACTCCATTGGAAGCTACCTAAAAACACTTAAAATGAAGCTCTTCCTGGACACTCCCCCTTCCTGTAGTCTCCTACCTGTTGGATTCTTAGATTGGACTGTTACTCCATTGGAAGCTACCTAAAAACACTTAAAATGAAGCTCTTCCTGGACACTCCCCCTCCCTGTAGTGTCCTATCGGTTGGATTCTTAGATTGGACTGTTACTCCATTGGGAGCTACCTAAAAACACTTATAATGAAGCTCTTCCTGGACACTCCCCCTTCCTGTAGTCTCCTACCTGTTGGATTCTTAGATTGGACTGTTACTCCATTGGGAGCTACCTAAAAACACTTAAAATGAAGCTCTTCCTGGACACTCCCCCTCCCTGTAGTGTCCTATCGGTTGGATTCTTAGATTGGACTGTTACTCCATTGGAAACTACCTAAAAACACTTAAAATGAAGCTCTTCCTGGACACTCCCCCTCCCTGTAGTGTCCTATCGGTTGGATTCTTAGATTGGACTGTTACTCCATTGGGAGCTACCTAAAAACACTTAAAATGAAGCTCTTCCTGGACACTCCCCCTTCCTGTAGTCTCCTACCTGTAGGATTCTTAGATTGGACTGTTACTCCATTGGGAGCTACCTAAAAACACTTAAAATGAAGCTCTTCCTGGACACTCCCCCTTCCTGTAGTGTCTTATCGGTTGGATTCTTAGATTGGACTGTTACTCCATTGGAAGCTACCTAAAAACACTTAAAATGAAGCTCTTCCTGGACACTCCCCCTCCCTGTAGTGTCCTATCGGTTGGATTCTTAGATTGGACTGTTACTCCATTGGGAGCTACCTAAAAACACTTAAAATGAAGCTCTTCCTGGACACTCCCCATTCCTGTAGTGTCCTATCGGTTGGATTCTTAGATTGGACTGTTATTCCATTGGGAGCTACCTAAAAACACTTAAAATGAAGCTCTTCCTGGACACTCCCCCTCCCTGTAGTGTCCTATCGGTTGGATTCTTAGATTGGACTGTTACTCCATTGGAAGCTACCTAAAAACACTTAAAATGAAGCTCTTCCTGGACACTCCCCCTTCCTGTAGTGTCTTATCGGTTGGATTCTTAGATTGGACTGTTACTCCATGGGAGCTACCTAAAAACACTTAAAATGAAGCTCTTCCTGGACACTCCCCCTCCCTGTAGTGTCCTATCGGTTGGATTCTTAGATTGGACTGTTACTCCATTGGGAGCTACCTAAAAACACTTAAAATGAAGCTCTTCCTGGACACTCCCCCTTCCTGTAGTCTCCTACCTGTTGGATTCTTAGATTGGACTCTTACTCCATTGGAAGCTACCTAAAAACACTTAAAATGAAGCTCTTCCTGGACACTCCCCTTCCTGTAGTCTCCTACCTGTAGGATTCTTAGATTGGACTTTTACTCCATTGGGAGCTACCTAAAAACACTTAAAATGAAGCTCTTCCTGGACACTCCCCCTCCCTGTAGTCTCCTACCTGTTGGATTCTTAGATTGGACTGTTACTCCATTGGGAGCTACCTAAAAACACTTAAAATGAAGCTCTTCCTGGACACTCCCCCTTCCTGTAGTCTCCTATCGGTTGGATTCTTAGATTGGACTGTTACTCCATTGGAAGCTACCTAAAAACACTTAAAATGAAGCTCTTCCTGGACACTCCCCATTCCTGTAGTCTCCTACCTGTAGGACTCTTAGATTGGACTGTTACTCCATTGGAAGCTACCTAAAAACACTTAAAATGAAGCTCTTCCTGGACACTCCCCATTCCTGTAGTCTCCTACCTGTAGGATTCTTAGATTGGACTGTTACTCCATTGGGAGCTACCTAAAAACACTTAAAATGAAGCTCTTCCTGGACAATCCCCCTCCCTGTAGTGTCCTATCGGTTGGATTCTTAGATTGGACTGTTACTCCATTGGGAGCTACCTAAAAACACTTAAAATGAAGCTCTTCCTGGACACTCCCCCTTCCTGTAGTCTCCTACCTGTAGGATTCTTAGATTGGACTGTTACTCCATTGGGAGCTACCTAAAAACACTTAAAATGAAGCTCTTCCTGGACACTCCCCATTCCTGTAGTGTCCTATCGGTTGGATTCTTAGATTGGACTGTTACTCCATTGGGAGCTACCTAAAAACACTTAAAATGAAGCTCTTCCTGGACACTCCCCATTCCTGTAGTGTCCTATCGGTTGGATTCTTAGATTGGACTGTTACTCCATTGGGAGCTACCTAAAAACACTTAAAATGAAGCTCTTCCTGGACACTCCCCCTTCCTGTAGTGTCCTACCTGTAGGATTCTTAGATTAGACTGTTACTCCATTGGGAGCTACCTAAAAACACTTAAAATGAAGCTCTTCCTGGACACTCCCCCTCCCTGTAGTGTCCTATCGGTTGGATTCTTAGATTGGACTGTTACTCCATTGGGAGCTACCTAAAAACACTTAAAATGAAGCTCTTCCTGGACACTCCCCCTTCCTGTAGTCTCCTACCTGTAGGATTCTTAGATTGGACTGTTACTCCATTGGGAGCTACCTAAAAACACTTAAAATGAAGCTCTTCCTGGACACTCCCCATTCCTGTAGTGTCCTATCGGTTGGATTCTTAGATTGGACTGTTACTCCATTGGGAGCTACCTAAAAACACTTAAAATGAAGCTCTTCCTGGACACTCCCCCTTCCTGTAGTCTCCTACCTGTAGGATTCTTAGATTGGACTGTTACTCCATTGGGAGCTACCTAAAAACACTTAAAATGAAGCTCTTCCTGGACACTCCCCCTCCCTGTAGTGTCCTATCGGTTGGATTCTTAGATTGGACTGTTACTCCATTGGGAGCTACCTAAAAACACTTAAAATGAAGCTCTTCCTGGACACTCCCCCTTCCTGTAGTCTCCTACCTGTAGGATTCTTAGATTGGACTGTTACTCCATTGGGAGCTACCTAAAAACACTTAAAATGAAGCTCTTCCTGGACACTCCCCCTTCCTGTAGTGTCCTATCGGTTGGATTCTTAGATTGGACTGTTACTCCATTGGGAGCTACCTAAAAACACTTAAAATGAAGCTCTTCCTGGACACTCCCCATTCCTGTAGTCTCCTACCTGTAGAATTCTTAGATTGGACTGTTACTCCATTGGGAGCTACCTAAAAACACTTAAAATGAAGCTCTTCCTGGACACTCCCCCTCCCTGTAGTGTCCTATCGGTTGGATTCTTAGATTGGACTGTTACTCCATTGGGAGCTACCTAAAAACACTTAAAATGAAGCTCTTCCTGGACACTCCCCCTCCCTGTAGTGTCCTATCGGTTGGATTCTTAGATTGGACTGTTAATCCATTGGGAGCTACCTAAAAACACTTAAAATGAAGCTCTTCCTGGACACTCCCCATTCTTGTAGTGTCTTATCGGTTGGATTCTTAGATTGGACTGTTACTCCATTGGGAGCTACCTAAAAACACTTAAAATGAAGCTCTTCCTGGACACTCCCCCTCCCTGTAGTGTCCTATCGGTTGGATTCTTAGATTGGACTGTTACTCCATTGGGAGCTACCTAAAAACACTTAAAATGAAGCTCTTCCTGGACACTCCCCCTTCCTGTAGTGTCCTATCGGTTGGATTCTTAGATTGGACTGTTATTCCATTGGGAGCTACCTAAAAACACTTAAAATGAAGCTCTTCCTGGACACTCCCCCTTCCTGTAGTCTCCTACCTGTAGGATTCTTAGATTGGACTGTTATTCCATTGGGAGCTACCTAAAAACACTTAAAATGAAGCTCTTCCTGGACACTCCCCTCCCTGTAGTGTCCTATCGGTTGGATTCTTAGATTGGACTGTTACTCCATTGGGAGCTACCTAAAAACACTTAAAATGAAGCTCTTCCTGGACACTCCCCCTTCCTGTAGTCTCCTACCTGTAGGATTCTTAGATTGGACTGTTACTCCATTGGGAGCTACCTAAAAACACTTAAAATGAAGCTCTTCCTGGACACTCCCCATTCCTGTAGTGTCCTATCGGTTGGATTCTTAGATTGGACTGTTACTCCATTGGGAGCTACCTAAAAACACTTAAAATGAAGCTCTTCCTGGACACTCCCCATTCCTGTAGTGTCCTATCGGTTGGATTCTTAGATTGGACTGTTACTCCATTGGGAGCTACCTAAAAACACTTAAAATGAAGCTCTTCCTGGACACTCCCCCTTCCTGTAGTGTCCTACCTGTAGGATTCTTAGATTGGACTGTTACTCCATTGGGAGCTACCTAAAAACACTTAAAATGAAGCTCTTCCTGGACACTCCCCCTCCCTGTAGTGTCCTATCGGTTGGATTCTTAGATTGGACTGTTACTCCATTGGGAGCTACCTAAAAACACTTAAAATGAAGCTCTTCCTGGACACTCCCCCTTCCTGTAGTCTCCTACCTGTAGGATTCTTAGATTGGACTGTTACTCCATTGGGAGCTACCTAAAAACACTTAAAATGAAGCTCTTCCTGGACACTCCCCATTCCTGTAGTGTCCTATCGGTTGGATTCTTAGATTGGACTGTTACTCCATTGGGAGCTACCTAAAAACACTTAAAATGAAGCTCTTCCTGGACACTCCCCCTTCCTGTAGTCTCCTATCGGTTGGATTCTTAGATTGGACTGTTACTCCATTGGGAGCTACCTAAAAACACTTAAAATGAAGCTCTTCCTGGACACTCCCCCTCCCTGCAGTCTCCTACCTGTAGGATTCTTAGATTGGACTGTTACTCCATTGGGAGCTACCTAAAAACACTTAAAATGAAGCTCTTCCTGGACACTCCCCCTTCCTGTAGTCTCCTATCGGTTGGATTCTTAGATTGGACTGTTACTCCATTGGGAGCTACCTAAAAACACTTAAAATGAAGCTCTTCCTGGACACTCCCCCTTCCTGTAGTGTCCTATCGGTTGGATTCTTAGATTGGACTGTTACTCCATTGGGAGCTACCTAAAAACACTTAAAATGAAGCTCTTCCTGGACACTCCCCATTCCTGTAGTCTCCTACCTGTAGAATTCTTAGATTGGACTGTTACTCCATTGGGAGCTACCTAAAAACACTTAAAATGAAGCTCTTCCTGGACACTCCCCCTCCCTGTAGTGTCCTATCGGTTGGATTCTTAGATTGGACTGTTACTCCATTGGGAGCTACCTAAAAACACTTAAAATGAAGCTCTTCCTGGACACTCCCCCTCCCTGTAGTGTCCTATCGGTTGGATTCTTAGATTGGACTGTTAATCCATTGGGAGCTACCTAAAAACACTTAAAATGAAGCTCTTCCTGGACACTCCCCATTCTTGTAGTGTCTTATCGGTTGGATTCTTAGATTGGACTGTTACTCCATTGGGAGCTACCTAAAAACACTTAAAATGAAGCTCTTCCTGGACACTCCCCCTCCCTGTAGTGTCCTATCGGTTGGATTCTTAGATTGGACTGTTACTCCATTGGGAGCTACCTAAAAACACTTAAAATGAAGCTCTTCCTGGACACTCCCCCTTCCTGTAGTGTCCTATCGGTTGGATTCTTAGATTGGACTGTTACTCCATTGGGAGCTACCTAAAAACACTTAAAATGAAGCTCTTCCTGGACACTCCCCTTCCTGTAGTGTCCTATCGGTTGGATTCTTAGATTGGACTGTTACTCCATTGGGAGCTACCTAAAAACACTTAAAATGAAGCTCTTCCTGGACACTCCCCCTCCCTGCAGTCTCCTACCTGTAGGATTCTTAGATTGGACTGTTACTCCATTGGGAGCTACCTAAAAACACTTAAAATGAAGCTCTTCCTGGACACTCCCCCTTCCTGTAGTGTCCTACCTGTAGGATTCTTAGATTGGACTGTTACTCCATTGGGAGCTACCTAAAAACACTTAAAATGAAGCTCTTCCTGGACACTCCCCCTCCCTGTAGTGTCCTATCGGTTGGATTCTTAGATTGGACTGTTACTCCATTGGGAGCTACCTAAAAACACTTAAAATGAAGCTCTTCCTGGACACTCCCCATTCCTGTAGTCTCCTACCTGTTGGATTCTTAGATTGGACTGTTACTCCATTGGGAGCTACCTAAGAACACTTAAAATGAAGCTCTTCCTGGACACTCCCCCTCCCTGTAGTGTCCTATCGGTTGGATTCTTAGATTGGACTGTTACTCCATTGGGAGCTACCTAAAAACACTGAAAATGAAGCTCTTCCTGGACACTCCCCCTCCCTGTAGTGTCCTATCGGTTGGATTCTTAGATTGGACTGTTACTCCATTGGGAGCTACCTAAAAACACTTAAAATGAAGCTCTTCCTGGACACTCCCCCTCCCTGTAGTGTCCTATCGGTTGGATTCTTAGATTGGACTGTTACTCCATTGGGAGCTACCTAAAAACACTTAAAATGAAGCTCTTCCTGGACACTCCCCCTTCCTGTAGTCTCCTACCTGTAGGATTCTTAGATTGGACTGTTACTCCATTGGGAGCTACCTAAAAACACTTAAAATGAAGCTCTTCCTGGACACTCCCCATTCCTGTAGTGTCCTATCGGTTGGATTCTTAGATTGGACTGTTACTCCATTGGGAGCTACCTAAAAACACTTAAAATGAAGCTCTTCCTGGACACTCCCCATTCCTGTAGTGTCCTATCGGTTGGATTCTTAGATTGGACTGTTACTCCATTGGGAGCTACCTAAAAACACTTAAAATGAAGCTCTTCCTGGACACTCCCCCTTCCTGTAGTGTCCTACCTGTAGGATTCTTAGATTAGACTGTTACTCCATTGGGAGCTACCTAAAAACACTTAAAATGAAGCTCTTCCTGGACACTCCCCCTCCCTGTAGTGTCCTATCGGTTGGATTCTTAGATTGGACTGTTACTCCATTGGGAGCTACCTAAAAACACTTAAAATGAAGCTCTTCCTGGACACTCCCCCTTCCTGTAGTCTCCTACCTGTAGGATTCTTAGATTGGACTGTTACTCCATTGGGAGCTACCTAAAAACACTTAAAATGAAGCCTTTCCTGGACACTCCCCCTTCCTGTAGTGTCCTACCTGTTGGATTCTTAGATTGGACTGTTACTCCATTGGGAGCTACCTAAAAATACTTAAAATGAAGCTCTTCCTGGACACTCCCCCTTCCTGTAGTGTCCTACCTGTTGGATTCTTAGATTGGACTGTTACTCCATTGGGAGCTACCTAAAAACACTGAAAATGAAGCTCTTCCTGGACACTCCCCCTCCCTGTAGTGTCCTATCGGTTGGATTCTTAGATTGGACTGTTACTCCATTGGGAGCTACCTAAAAACACTGAAAATGAAGCTCTTCCTGGACACTCCCCCTCCCTGTAGTGTCCTATCGGTTGGATTCTTAGATTGGACTGTTACTCCATTGGGAGCTACCTAAAAACACTTAAAATGAAGCTCTTCCTGGACGGTCCCCCTCCCTGTAGTGTCCTATCGGTTGGATTCTTAGATTGGACTGTTACTCCATTGGAAGCTACCTAAAAACACTTAAAATGAAGCTCTTCCTGGACACTCCCCCTTCCTGTAGTCTCCTACCTGTAGGATTCTTAGATTGGACTGTTACTCCATTGGGAGCTACCTAAAAACACTTAAAATGAAGCTCTTCCTGGACACTCCCCATTCCTGTAGTCTCCTACCTGTTGGATTCTTAGATTGGACTGTTACTCCATTGGGAGCTACCTAAAAACACTTAAAATGGAGCTCTTCCTGGACACTCCCCCTCCCTGTAGTGTCCTATCGGTTGGATTCTTAGATTGGACTGTTACTCCATTGGGAGCTACCTAAAAACACTTAAAATGAAGCTCTTCCTGGACACTCCCCCTCCCTGTAGTGTCCTATCGGTTGGATTCTTAGATTGGACTGTTACTCCATTGGGAGCTACCTAAAAACACTTAAAATAAAGCTCTTCCTGGACACTCCCCCTCCCTGTAGTGTCCTATCGGTTTGATTCTTAGATTGGACTGTTACTCCATTGGAAGCTACCTAAAAACACTTAAAATGAAGCTCTTCCTGGACACTCCCCCTCCCTGTAGTGTCTTATCGGTTGGATTCTTAGATTGGACTGTTACTCCTTTGGGAGCTACCTAAAAACACTTAAAATGAAGCTCTTCCTGGACACTCCCCATTCCTGTAGTCTCTTACCTGTTGGATTCTTAGATTGGACTGTTACTCCATTGGGAGCTACCTAAAAACACTTAAAATGAAGCTCTTCCTGGACACTCCCCCTTCCTGTAGTGTCCTATCGGTTGGATTCTTAGATTGGACTGTTACTCCATTGGGAGCTACCTAAAAACACTTAAAATGAAGCCCTTCCTGGACACTCCCCCTCCCTGTAGTGTCTTATCGGTTGGATTCTTAGATTGGACTGTTACTCCATTGGGAGCTACCTAAAAACACTTAAAATGAAGCTCTTCCTGGACACTCCCCCTCCCTGTAGTGTCCTATCGGTTGGATTCTTAGATTGGACTGTTACTCCATTGGGAGCTACCTAAAAACACTTAAAATGAAGCCTTTCCTGGACACTCCCCCTTCCTGTAGTGTCCTACCTGTTGGATTCTTAGATTGGACTGTTACTCCATTGGGAGCTACCTAAAAATACTTAAAATGAAGCTCTTCCTGGACACTCCCCCTTCCTGTAGTGTCCTACCTGTTGGATTCTTAGATTGGACTGTTACTCCATTGGGAGCTACCTAAAAACACTTAAAATGAAGCTCTTCCTGGACACTCCCCCTTCCTGTAGTGTCCTATCGGTTGGATTCTTAGATTGGATTGTTACTCCATTGGGAGCTACCTAAAAACACTTAAAATGAAGCTCTTCCTGGACACTCCCCATTCCTGTAGTGTCCTATCGGTTGGATTTTTAGATTGGACTGTTACTCCATTGGGAGCTACCTAAAAACACTTAAAATGAAGCTCTTCCTGGACACTCCCCCTTCCTGTAGTGTCCTATCGGTTGGATTCTTAGATTGGACTGTTACTCCATTGGGAGCTACCTAAAAACACTTAAAATGAAGCTCTTCCTGGACACTCCCCCTCCCTGCAGTTTCCTACCTGTAGGATTCTTAGATTGGACTGTTACTCCATTGGGAGCTACCTAAAAACACTTAAAATGAAGCTCTTCCTGGACACTCCCCCTCCCTGTAGTGTCCTATCGGTTGGATTCTTAGATTGGACTGTTACTCCATTGGGAGCTACCTAAAAACACTTAAAATGGAGCTCTTCCTGGACACTCCCCCTCCCTGCAGTCTCCTACCTGTAGGATTCTTAGATTGGACTGTTACTCCATTGGGAGCTACCTAAAAACACTTAAAATGAAGCTCTTCCTGGACACTCCCCCTCCCTGTAGTGTCCTATCGGTTGGATTCTTAGATTGGACTGTTACTCCATTGGGAGCTACCTAAAAACACTTAAAATGAAGCCTTTCCTGGACACTCCCCCTTCCTGTAGTGTCCTACCTGTTGGATTCTTAGATTGGACTGTTACTCCATTGGGAGCTACCTAAAAATACTTAAAATGAAGCTCTTCCTGGACACTCCCCCTTCCTGTAGTGTCCTACCTGTTGGATTCTTAGATTGGACTGTTACTCCATTGGGAGCTACCTAAAAACACTTAAAATGAAGCTCTTCCTGGACACTCCCCCTTCCTGTAGTGTCCTATCGGTTGGATTCTTAGATTGGATTGTTACTCCATTGGGAGCTACCTAAAAACACTTAAAATGAAGCTCTTCCTGGACACTCCCCATTCCTGTAGTGTCCTATCGGTTGGATTTTTAGATTGGACTGTTACTCCATTGGGAGCTACCTAAAAACACTTAAAATGAAGCTCTTCCTGGACACTCCCCCTTCCTGTAGTGTCGTATCGGTTGGATTCTTAGATTGGACTGTTACTCCATTGGGAGCTACCTAAAAACACTTAAAATGAAGCTCTTCCTGGACACTCCCCCTCCCTGCAGTCTCCTACCTGTAGGATTCTTAGATTGGACTGTTACTCCATTGGGAGCTACCTAAAAACACTTAAAATGAAGCTCTTCCTGGACACTCCCCCTCCCTGTAGTGTCCTATCGGTTGGATTCTTAGATTGGACTGTTACTCCATTGGGAGCTACCTAAAAACACTTAAAATGAAGCTCTTCCTGGACACTCCCCCTTCCTGTAGTGTCCTACCTGTTGGATTCTTAGATTGGACTGTTACTCCATTGGGAGCTACCTAAAAACACTGAAAATGAAGCTATTCCTGGACACTCCCCCTCCCTGCAGTCTCCTACCTGTAGGATTCTTAGATTGGACTGTTACTCCATTGGGAGCTACCTAAAAACACTTAAAATGAAGCTCTTCCTGGACACTCCCCCTCCCTGTAGTGTCCTATCGGTTGGATTCTTAGATTGGACTGTTACTCCATTGGGAGCTACCTAAAAACACTTAAAATAAAGCTCTTCCTGGACACTCCCCCTTCCTGTAGTGTCCTACCTGTTGGATTCTTAGATTGGACTGTTACTCCATTGGGAGCTACCTAAAAACACTTAAAATGAAGCTCTTCCTGGACACCCCCCCTTCCTGTAGTGTCCTATCGGTTGGATTCTTAGATTGGACTGTTACTCCATTGGGAGCTACCTAAAAACACTTAAAATGAAGCTCTTCCTGGACACTCCCCCTCCCTGTAGTGTCCTATCGGTTGGATTCTTAGATTGGACTGTTACTCCATTGGGAGCTACCTAAAAACACTTAAAATGAAGCTCTTCCTGGACACTCCCCCTCCCTGTAGTGTCCTATCGGTTTGATTCTTAGATTGGACTGTTACTCCATTGGAAGCTACCTAAAAACACTTAAAATGAAGCTCTTCCTGGACACTCCCCCTCCCTGTAGTGTCTTATCGGTTGGATTCTTAGATTGGACTGTTACTCCTTTGGGAGCTACCTAAAAACACTTAAAATGAAGCTCTTCCTGGACACTCCCCATTCCTGTAGTCTCTTACCTGTTGGATTCTTAGATTGGACTGTTACTCCATTGGGAGCTACCTAAAAACACTTAAAATGAAGCTCTTCCTGGACACTCCCCCTTCCTGTAGTGTCCTATCGGTTGGATTCTTAGATTGGACTGTTACTCCATTGGGAGCTACCTAAAAACACTTAAAATGAAGCTTTTCCTGGACACTCCCCCTTCTTGTAGTGTCTTATCGGTTGGATTCTTAGATTGGACTGTTACTCCATTGGGAGCTACCTAAAAACACTTAAAATGAAGCTCTTCCTGGACACTCCCCCTCCCTGTAGTGTCCTATCGGTTGGATTCTTAGATTGGACTGTTACTCCATTGGGAGCTACCTAAAAACACTTAAAATGAAGCCTTTCCTGGACACTCCCCCTTCCTGTAGTGTCCTACCTGTTGGATTCTTAGATTGGACTGTTACTCCATTGGGAGCTACCTAAAAATACTTAAAATGAAGCTCTTCCTGGACACTCCCCCTTCCTGTAGTGTCCTACCTGTTGGATTCTTAGATTGGACTGTTACTCCATTGGGAGCTACCTAAAAACACTTAAAATGAAGCTCTTCCTGGACACTCCCCCTTCCTGTAGTGTCCTATCGGTTGGATTCTTAGATTGGATTGTTACTCCATTGGGAGCTACCTAAAAACACTTAAAATGAAGCTCTTCCTGGACACTCCCCATTCCTGTAGTGTCCTATCGGTTGGATTTTTAGATTGGACTGTTACTCCATTGGGAGCTACCTAAAAACACTTAAAATGAAGCTCTTCCTGGACACTCCCCCTTCCTGTAGTGTCCTATCGGTTGGATTCTTAGATTGGACTGTTACTCCATTGGGAGCTACCTAAAAACACTTAAAATGAAGCTCTTCCTGGACACTCCCCCTCCCTGCAGTCTCCTACCTGTAGGATTCTTAGATTGGACTGTTACTCCATTGGGAGCTACCTAAAAACACTTAAAATGAAGCTCTTCCTGGACACTCCCCCTCCCTGTAGTGTCCTATCGGTTGGATTCTTAGATTGGACTGTTACTCCATTGGGAGCTACCTAAAAACACTTAAAATGGAGCTCTTCCTGGACACTCCCCCTCCCTGCAGTCTCCTACCTGTAGGATTCTTAGATTGGACTGTTACTCCATTGGGAGCTACCTAAAAACACTTAAAATGAAGCTCTTCCTGGACACTCCCCCTCCCTGTAGTGTCCTATCGGTTGGATTCTTAGATTGGACTGTTACTCCATTGGGAGCTACCTAAAAACACTTAAAATGAAGCCTTTCCTGGACACTCCCCCTTCCTGTAGTGTCCTACCTGTTGGATTCTTAGATTGGACTGTTACTCCATTGGGAGCTCCCTAAAAATACTTAAAATGAAGCTCTTCCTGGACACTCCCCCTTCCTGTAGTGTCCTACCTGTTGGATTCTTAGATTGGACTGTTACTCCATTGGGAGCTACCTAAAAACACTTAAAATGAAGCTCTTCCTGGACACTCCCCCTTCCTGTAGTGTCCTATCGGTTGGATTCTTAGATTGGATTGTTACTCCATTGGGAGCTACCTAAAAACACTTAAAATGAAGCTCTTCCTGGACACTCCCCATTCCTGTAGTGTCCTATCGGTTGGATTTTTAGATTGGACTGTTACTCCATTGGGAGCTACCTAAAAACACTTAAAATGAAGCTCTTCCTGGACACTCCCCCTTCCTGTAGTGTCCTATCGGTTGGATTCTTAGATTGGACTGTTACTCCATTGGGAGCTACCTAAAAACACTTAAAATGAAGCTCTTCCTGGACACTCCCCCTCCCTGCAGTCTCCTACCTGTAGGATTCTTAGATTTGACTGTTACTCCATTGGGAGCTACCTAAAAACACTTAAAATGAAGCTCTTCCTGGACACTCCCCCTCCCTGTAGTGTCCTATCGGTTGGATTCTTAGATTGGACTGTTACTCCATTGGGAGCTACCTAAAAACACTTAAAATGAAGCTCTTCCTGGACACTCCCCCTTCCTGTAGTGTCCTACCTGTTGGATTCTTAGATTGGACTGTTACTCCATTGGGAGCTACCTAAAAACACTTAAAATGAAGCTCTTCCTGGACACTCCCCCTCCCTGCAGTCTCCTACCTGTAGGATTCTTAGATTGGACTGTTACTCCATTGGGAGCTACCTAAAAACACTTAAAATGAAGCTCTTCCTGGACACTCCCCCTCCCTGTAGTGTCTTATCGGTTGGATTCTTAGATTGGACTGTTACTCCATTGGGAGCTACCTAAAAACACTTAAAATAAAGCTCTTCCTGGACACTCCCCCTTCCTGTAGTGTCCTACCTGTTGGATTCTTAGATTGGACTGTTACTCCATTGGGAGCTACCTAAAAACACTTAAAATGAAGCTCTTCCTGGACACCCCCCCTTCCTGTAGTGTCCTATCGGTTGGAATCTTAGATTGGACTGTTACTCCATTGGGAGCTACCTAAAAACACTTAAAATGAAGCTCTTCCTGGACACTCCCCCTCCCTGTAGTGTCCTATCGGTTGGATTCTTAGATTGGACTGTTACTCCATTGGGAGCTACCTAAAAACACTTAAAATGAAGCTCTTCCTGGACACTCCCCCTTCCTGTAGTGTCCTATCGGTTGGATTCTTAGATTGGACTGTTACTCCATTGGGAGCTACCTAAAAACACTTAAAATGAAGCTCTTCCTGGACACTCCCCCTTCCTGTAGTGTCTTATCGGTTGGATTCTTAGATTGGACTGTTACTCCATTGGGAGCTACCTAAAAACACTTAAAATGAAGCTCTTCCTGGACACTCCCCCTTCCTGTAGTGTCCTATCGGTTGGATCCTTAGATTGGACTGTTACTCCATTGGGAGCTACCTAAAAACACTGAAAATGAAGCTCTTCCTGGACACTCCCCCTCCCTGCAGTCTCCTACCTGTAGGATTCTTAGATTGGACTGTTACTCCATTGGGAGCTACCTAAAAACACTTAAAATGAAGCTCTTCCTGGACACTCCCCCTTCCTGTAGTGTCCTATCGGTTGGATTCTTAGATTGGACTGTTACTCCATTGGGAGCTACCTAAAAACACTTAAAATGAAGCTCTTCCTGGACACTCCCCCTTCCTGTAGTGTCCTATCGGTTGGATTCTTAGATTGGACTGTTACTCCATTGGGAGCTACCTAAAAACACTTAAAATGAAGCTCTTCCTGGACACTCCCCTTCCTGTAGTGTCCTATCGGTTGGATTCTTAGATTGGACTGTTACTCCATTGGGAGCTACCTAAAAACACTTAAAATGAAACTCTTCCTGGACACTCCCCTTCCCTGCAGTCTCCTACCTGTAGGATTCTTAGATTGGACTGTTACTCCATTGGGAGCTACCTAAAACACTTAAAATGAAGCTCTTCCTGGACACTCCCCCTTCCTGTAGTCTCCTACCTGTAGGATTCTTAGATTGGACTGTTACTCCATTGGGAGCTACCTAAAAACACTTAAAATGAAGCTCTTCCTGGACACTCCCCCTTCCTGTAGTCTCTTACCTGTAGGATGCTTAGATTGGACTGTTACTCCATTGGGAGCTACCTAAAAACACTTAAAATGAAGCTCTTCCTGGATACTCCCCCTTCCTGTAGTCTCTTACCTGTAGGATGCTTAGATTGGACTGTTACTCCATTGGGAGCTACCTAAAAACACTTAAAATGAAGCTCTTCCTGGACACTCCCCCTTCCTGTAGTCTCCTACCTGTAGGATTCTTAGATTGGACTGTTACTCCATTGGGAGCTACCTAAAAACACTTAAAATGAAGCTCTTCCTGGACACTCCCCCTTCCTGTAGTCTCCTACCTGTAGGATTCTTAGATTGGACTGTTACTCCATTGGGAGCTACCTAAAAACACTTAAAATGAAGCTCTTCCTGGACACTCCCCCTTCCTGTAGTGTCCTATCGGTTGGATTCTTAGATTGGACTGTTACTCCATTGGGAGCTACCTAAAAACACTTAGAATGAAGCTCTTCCTGGACACTCCCCTTCCTGTAGTGTCCTACCTGTAGGATTCTTAGATTGGACTGTTACTCCATTGGGAGCTACCTAAAAACACTTAAAATGAAGCTCTTCCTGGACACTCCCCCTTCCTGCAGTCTCCTACCTGTAGGATTCTTAGATTGGACTGTTACTCCATTGGGAGCTACCTAAAAACACTTAAAATGAAGCTCTTCCTGGACACTCCCCCTCCCTGCAGTCTCCTACCTGTAGGATTCTTAGATTGGACTGTTACTCCATTGGGAGCTACCTAAAAACACTTAAAATGAAGCTCTTCCTGGACACTCCCCCTTCCTGTAGTGTCCTATCGGTTGGATTCTTAGATTGGACTGTTACTCCATTGGGAGCTACCTAAAAACACTTAAAATGAAGCTCTTCCTGGACACTCCCCCTCCCTGCAGTCTCCTACCTGTAGGATTCTTAGATTGGACTGTTACTCCATTGGGAGCTACCTAAAAACACTTAAAATGAAGCTCTTCCTGGACACTCCCCCTTCCTGTAGTGTCCTATCGGTTGGATTCTTAGATTGGACTGTTACTCCATTGGGAGCTACCTAAAAACACTTAAAATGAAGCTCTTCCTGGACACTCCCCCTTCCTGTAGTCTCCTACCTGTAGGATTCTTAGATTGGACTGTTACTCCATTGGGAGCTACCTAAAAACACTTAAAATGAAGCTCTTCCTGGACACTCCCCCTCCCTGTAGTGTCGTATCGGTTGGATTCTTAGATTGGACTGTTACTCCATTGGGAGCTACCTAAAAACACTTAAAATGAAGCTCTTCCTGGACACTCCCCCTTCCTGTAGTGTCCTACCTGTTGGATTCTTAGATTGGACTGTTACTCCATTGGGAGCTACCTAAAAACACTGAAAATGAAGCTCTTCCTGGACACTCCCCCTCCCTGCAGTCTCCTACCTGTAGGATTCTTAGATTGGACTGTTACTCCATTGGGAGCTACCTAAAAACACTTGAAATGAAGCTCTTCCTGGACACTCCCCCTTCCTGTAGTCTCCTACCTGTTGGATTCTTAGATTGGACTTTTACTCCATTGGGAGCTACCTAAAAACACTTAAAATGAAGCTCTTCCTGGACACTCCCCCTCCCTGCAGTCTCCTACCTGTAGGATTCTTAGATTGGACTGTTACTCCATTGGGAGCTACCTAAAAACACTTAAAATGAAGCTCTTCCTGGACACTCCCCCTTCCTGTAGTCTCCTACCTGTTGGATTCTTAGATTGGACTGTTACTCCATTGGGAGCTACCTAAAAACACTTAAAATGAAGCTCTTCCTGGACACTCCCCCTTCCTGTAGTGTCCTATCGGTTGGATTCTTAGATTGGCCTGTTACTCCATTGGGAGCTACCTAAAAACACTTAAAATGAAGCTCTTCCTGGACACTCCCCCTCCCTGTAGTCTCTTACCTGTTGGATTCTTAGATTGGACTGTTACTCCATTGGGAGCTACCTAAAAACACTTAAAATGAAGCTCTTCCTGGACACTCCCCCTCCCTGTAGTGTCCTATCGGTTGGATTCTTAGATTGGACTGTTAATCCATTGGGAGCTACCTAAAAACACTTAAAATGAAGCTCTTCCTGGACACTCCCCATTCTTGTAGTGTCTTATCGGTTGGATTCTTAGATTGGACTGTTACTCCATTGGGAGCTACCTAAAAACACTTAAAATGAAGCTCTTCCTGGACACTCCCCCTCCCTGTAGTGTCCTATCGGTTGGATTCTTAGATTGGACTGTTACTCCATTGGGAGCTACCTAAAAACACTTAAAATGAAGCTCTTCCTGGACACTCCCCCTTCCTGTAGTGTCCTATCGGTTGGATTCTTAGATTGGACTGTTACTCCATTGGGAGCTACCTAAAAACACTTAAAATGAAGCTTTTCCTGGACACTCCCCTTCCTGTAGTGTCCTATCGGTTGGATTCTTAGATTGGACTGTTACTCCATTGGGAGCTACCTAAAAACACTTAAAATGAAGCTCTTCCTGGACACTCCCCCTCCCTGCAGTCTCCTACCTGTAGGATTCTTAGATTGGACTGTTACTCCATTGGGAGCTACCTAAAAACACTTAAAATGAAGCTCTTCCTGGACACTCCCCCTCCCTGTAGTGTCCTATCGGTTGGATTCTTAGATTGGACTGTTACTCCATTGGGAGCTACCTAAAAACACTTAAAATGAAGCTCTTCCTGGACACTCCCCCTTCCTGTAGTGTCCTACCTGTTGGATTCTTAGATTGGACTGTTACTCCATTGGGAGCTACCTAAAAACACTGAAAATGAAGCTCTTCCTGGACACTCCCCCTCCCTGCAGTCTCCTACCTGTAGGATTCTTAGATTGGACTGTTACTCCATTGGGAGCTACCTAAAAACACTTAAAATGAAGCTCTTCCTGGACACTCCCCCTCCCTGTAGTGTCCTATCGGTTGGATTCTTAGATTGGACTGTTACTCCATTGGGAGCTACCTAAAAACACTTAAAATGAAGCTCTTCCTGGACACTCCCCCTTCCTGTAGTGTCCTACCTGTTGGATTCTTAGATTGGACCGTTACTCCATTGGGAGCTACCTAAAAACACTTAAAATGAAGGTCTTCCTGGACACTCCCCCTTCCTGTAGTGTGGTATCGGTTGGATTCTTAGATTGGACTGTTACTCCATTGGGAGCTACCTAAAAACACTTAAAATGAAGCTCTTCCTGGACACTCCCCCTCCCTGCAGTCTCCTACCTGTAGGATTCTTAGATTGGACTGTTACTCCATTGGGAGCTACCTAAAAACACTTAAAATGAAGCTCTTCCTGGACACTCCCCCTTCCTGTAGTCTCCTACCTGTAGGATTCTTAGATTGGACTGTTACTCCATTGGGAGCTACCTAAAAACACTTAAAATGAAGCTCCTCCTGGACACTCCTCCTCCCTGTAGTGTCCTATCGGTTGGATTCTTAGATTGGACTGTTACTCCATTGGGAGCTACCTAAAAACACTTAAAATGAAGCTCTTCCTGGACACTCCCCCTTCCTGTAGTCTCCTACCTGTAGGATTCTTAGATTGGACTGTTACTCCATTGGGAGCTACCTAAAAACACTTAAAATGAAGCTCTTCCTGGACACTCCCCCCCCCCCTGTAGTGTCGTATCGGTTGGATTCTTAGATTGGACTGTTACTCCATTGGGAGCTACCTAAAAACACTTAAAATGAAGCTCTTCCTGGACACTCCCCCTTCCTGTAGTGTCCTACCTGTTGGATTCTTAGATTGGACTGTTACTCCATTGGGAGCTACCTAAAAACACTGAAAATGAAGCTCTTCCTGGACACTCCCCCTCCCTGCAGTCTCCTACCTGTAGGATTCTTAGATTGGACTGTTACTCCATTGGGAGCTACCTAAAAACACTTGAAATGAAGCTCTTCCTGGACACTCCCCCTTCCTGTAGTCTCCTACCTGTTGGATTCTTAGATTGGACTTTTACTCCATTGGGAGCTACCTAAAAACACTTAAAATGAAGCTCTTCCTGGACACTCCCCCTCCCTGCAGTCTCCTACCTGTAGGATTCTTAGATTGGACTGTTACTCCATTGGGAGCTACCTAAAAACACTTAAAATGAAGCTCTTCCTGGACACTCCCCCTTCCTGTAGTCTCCTACCTGTTGGATTCTTAGATTGGACTGTTACTCCATTGGGAGCTACCTAAAAACACTTAAAATGAAGCTCTTCCTGGACACTCCCCCTTCCTGTAGTGTCCTATCGGTCGGATTCTTAGATTGGCCTGTTACTCCATTGGGAGCTACCTAAAAACACTTAAAATGAAGCTCTTCCTGGACACTCCCCCTCCCTGTAGTCTCTTACCTGTTGGATTCTTAGATTGGACTGTTACTCCATTGGGAGCTACCTAAAAACACTTAAAATGAAGCTCTTCCTGGACACTCCCCTTCCTGTAGTGTCCTATCGGTTGGATTCTTAGATTGGACTGTTATTCCATTGGGAGCTACCTAAAAACACTTAAAATGAAGCTCTTCCTGGACACTCCCCCTTCCTGTAGTGTCCTACCTGTTGGATTCTTAGATTGGACTGTTACTCCATTGGGAGCTACCCAAAAACACTTAAAATGAAGCTCTTCCTGGACACTCCCCCTTCCTGTAGTGTCCTATCAGTTGGATTCTTAGATTGGACTGTTACTCCATTGGGAGCTACCTAAAAACACTTAAAATGAAGCTTTTCCTGGACACTCCCCCTTCCTGTAGTCTCTTACCTGTAGGATTCTTAGATTGGACTGTTACTCCATTGGGAGCTACCTAAAAACACTGAAAATGAAGCTCTTCCTGGACACTCCCCCTTCCTGTAGTGTCCTATCGTTTGGATTCTTAGATTGGACTGTTACTCCATTGGGAGCTACCTAAAAACACTTAAAATGAAGCTCTTCCTGGACACTCCCCCTCCCTGTAGTCTCTTACCTGTAGGATTCTTAGATTGGACTGTTACTCCATTGGGAGCTACCTAAAAACACTGAAAATGAAGCTCTTCCTGGACACTCCCCCTTCTTGTAGTGTCTTATCGGTTGGATTCTTAGATTGGACTGTTACTCCAATGGAAGCTACCTAAAAACACTTAAAATGAAGCTCTTCCTGGACACTCCCCCTTCCTGTAGTCTCCTATCGGTTGGATTCTTAGATTGGACTGTTACTCCATTGGGAGCTACCTAAAAACACTGAAAATAAAGCTCTTCCTGGACACTCCCCCTCCCTGTAGTGTCTTATCGGTTGGATTCTTAGATTGGACTGTTACTCCATTGGGAGCTACCTAAAAACACTTAAAATGAAGCTCTTCCTGGACACTCCCCCTTCCTGTAGTCTCCTATCGGTTGGATTCTTAGATTGGACTGTTACTCCATTGGGAACTACCTAAAAACACTGAAAATGAAGCTCTTCCTGGACACTCCCCCTCCCTGTAGTGTCTTATCGGTTGGATTCTTAGATTGGACTGTAACTCCATTGGGAGCTACCTAAAAACACTTAAAATGAAGCTCTTCCTGGACACTCCCCCTTCCTGTAGTCTCCTATCGGTTGGATTCTTAGATTGGACTGTTACTCCATTGGGAGCTACCTAAAAACACTGAAAATGAAGCTCTTCCTGGACACTCCCCCTTCCTGTATTCACCTACCTGTATGATTCTTAGATTGGACTGTTACTCCATTGGGAGCTACCTAAAAACACTTAAAATGAAGCTCTTCCTGGACACTCCCCCTCCCTTTAGTCTCTTACCTGTAGGATTCTTAGATTGGACTGTTACTCCAATGGAAGCTACCTAAAAACACTTAAAATGAAGCTCTTCCTGGACACTCCCCCTCCCTGTAGTCTCTTACCTGTAGGATTCTTAGATTGGACTGTTACTCCATTGGGAGCTACCTAAAAACACTGAAAATGAAGCTCTTCCTGGACACTCCCCCTCCCTGTAGTGTCTTACCTGTTGGATTCTTAGATTGGACTGTTACTCCATTGGGAGCTACCTAAAAACACTTAAAATGAAGCTCTTCCTGGACACTCCCCCTTCCTGTAGTGTCCTACCTGTTGGTTTCTTAGATTGGACTGTTACTCCATTGGGAGCTACCTAAAAACACTTAAAATGAAGCTCTTCCTGGACACTCCCCCTCCCTGTAGTGTCTTATCGGTTGGATTCTTAGATTGGACTGTTACTCCAATGGAAGCTACCTAAAAACACTTAAAATGAAGCTCTTCCTGGACACTCCCCCTCCCTGTAGTCTCTTACCTGTAGGATTCTTAGATTGGACTGTTACTCCATTGGGAGCTACCTAAAAACACTTAAAATGAAGCTCTTCCTGGACACTCCCCCTCCCTGTAGTGTCTTATCGGTTGGATTCTTAGATTGGACTGTTACTCCAATTGAAGCTACCTAAAAACACTTAAAATGAAGCTCTTCCTGGACACTCCCCCTCCCTGTAGTCTCTTACCTGTTAGATTCTTAGATTGGACTGTTACTCCATTGGGAGCTACCTAAAAACACTTAAAATTAAGCTCTTCCTGGACACTCCCCCTCCCTGTAGTGTCTTATCGGTTGGATTCTTAGATTGGACTGTTACTCCAATTGAAGCTACCTAAAAACACTTAAAATGAAGCTCTTCCTGGACACTCCCCCTCCCTGTAGTCTCCTACCTGTAGGATTCTTAGATTGGACTGTTACTCCAATGGAAGCTACCTAAAAACACTGAAGATGAAGCTCTTCCTGGACACTCCCCCTTCCTGTAGTCTCCTACCTGTAGGATTCTTAGATTGGACTGTTACTCCATTGGGAGCTACCTAAAAACACTGAAAATGAAGCTCTTCCTGGACACTCCCCCTCCCTGTAGTGTCTTACCTGTTGGATTCTTAGATTGGACTGTTACTCCATTGGGAGCTACCTAAAAACACTTAAAATGAAGCTCTTCCTGGACACTCCCCATTCCTGTAGTCTCCTACCTGTAGGATTCTTAGATTGGACTGTTACTCCATTGGGAGCTACCTAAAAACACTTAAAATGAAGCTCTTCCTGGACACTCCCCCTCCCTGTAGTGTCTTATCGGTTGGATTCTTAGATTGGACTGTTACTCCAATGGAAGCTACCTAAAAACACTTAAAATGAAGCTCTTCCTGGACACTCCCCCTCCCTGTAGTCTCTTACCTGTAGGATTCTTAGATTGGACTGTTACTCCATTGGGAGCTACCTAAAAACACTTAAAATGAAGCTCTTCCTGGACACTCCCCCTCCCTGTAGTGTCTTATCGGTTGGATTCTTAGATTGGACTGTTACTCCAATTGAAGCTACCTAAAAACACTTAAAATGAAGCTCTTCCTGGACACTCCCCCTCCCTGTAGTCTCTTACCTGTTAGATTCTTAGATTGGACTGTTACTCCATTGGGAGCTACCTAAAAACACTTAAAATTAAGCTCTTCCTGGACACTCCCCCTCCCTGTAGTGTCTTATCGGTTGGATTCTTAGATTGGACTGTTACTCCAATTGAAGCTACCTAAAAACACTTAAAATGAAGCTCTTCCTGGACACTCCCCCTCCCTGTAGTCTCCTACCTGTAGGATTCTTAGATTGGACTGTTACTCCATTGGGAGCTACCTAAAAACACTTAAAATGAAGCTCTTCCTGGACACTCCCCCTTCCTGTAGTCTCCTACCTGTAGGATTCTTAGATTGGACTGTTACTCCATTGGGAGCTACCTAAAAACACTGAAAATGAAGCTCTTCCTGGACACTCCCCCTCCCTGTAGTGTCTTACCTGTTGGATTCTTAGATTGGACTGTTACTCCATTGGGAGCTACCTAAAAACACTTAAAATGAAGCTCTTCCTGGACACTCCCCATTCCTGTAGTCTCCTACCTGTAGGATTCTTAGATTGGACTGTTACTCCATTGGGAGCTACCTAAAAACACTTAAAATGAAGCTCTTCCTGGACACTCCCCCTCCCTGTAGTGTCTTATCGGTTGGATTCTTAGATTGGACTGTTACTCCAATGGAAGCTACCTAAAAACACTTAAAATGAAGCTCTTCCTGGACACTCCCCCTCCCTGTAGTCTCTTACCTGTAGGATTCTTAGATTGGACTGTTACTCCATTGGGAGCTACCTAAAAACACTTAAAATGAAGCTCTTCCTGGACACTCCCCCTCCCTGTAGTGTCTTATCGGTTGGATTCTTAGATTGGACTGTTACTCCAATTGAAGCTACCTAAAAACACTTAAAATGAAGCTCTTCCTGGACACTCCCCCTCCCTGTAGTCTCTTACCTGTTAGATTCTTAGATTGGACTGTTACTCCATTGGGAGCTACCTAAAAACACTTAAAATTAAGCTCTTCCTGGACACTCCCCCTCCCTGTAGTGTCTTATCGGTTGGATTCTTAGATTGGACTGTTACTCCAATTGAAGCTACCTAAAAACACTTAAAATGAAGCTCTTCCTGGACACTCCCCCTCCCTGTAGTCTCCTACCTGTAGGATTCTTAGATTGGACTGTTACTCCAATGGAAGCTACCTAAAAACACTGAAGATGAAGCTCTTCCTGGACACTCCCCCTTCCTGTAGTCTCCTACCTGTAGGATTCTTAGATTGGACTGTTACTCCATTGGGAGCTACCTAAAAACACTTAAAATGAAGCTCTTCCTGGACACTCCCCCTTCCTGTAGTCTCCTACCTGTAGGATTCTTAGATTGGACTGTTACTCCATTGGGAGCTACCTAAAAACACTTAAAATGAAGCTCTTCCTGGACACTCCCCCTTCCTGTAGTCTCCTACCTGTAGGATTCTTAGATTGGACTGTTACTCCATTGGGAGCTACCTAAAAACACTTAAAATGAAGCTCTTCCTGGACACTCCCCCTTCGTGTAGTGTCCTACCTGTAGGATTCTTAGATTGGACTGTTACTCCATTGGGAGCTACCTAAAAACACTTAAAATGAAGCTCTTCCTGGACACTCCCCCTTCCTGTAGTCTCCTACCTGTAGGATTCTTAGATTGGACTGTTACTCCATTGGGAGCTACCTAAAAACACTTAAAATGAAGCTCTTCCTGGACACTCCCCCTCCCTGTAGTCTCCTACCTGTAGGATTCTTAGATTGGACTGTTACTCCATTGGGAGCTACCTAAAAACACTTAAAATGAAGCTCTTCCTGGACACTCCCCCTCCCTGTAGTCTCCTACCTGTAGGATTCTTAGATTGGACTGTTACTCCAATGGAAGCTACCTAAAAACACTTAAAATGAAGCTCTTCCTGGACACTCCCCCTTCCTGTAGTGTCCTACCTGTAGGATTCTTAGATTGGACTGTTACTCCAATTGAAGCTACCTAAAAACACTTAAAATGAAGCTCTTCCTGGACACTCCCCCTCCCTGTAGTCTCCTACCTGTAGGATTCTTAGATTGGACTGTTACTCCATTGGGAGCTACCTAAAAACACTTAAAATGAAGCTCTTCCTGGACACTCCCCCTTCCTGTAGTGTCCTACCTGTAGGATTCATAGATTGGACTGTTACTCCATTGGGAACTACCTAAAAACACTTAAAATGAAGCTTTTCCTGGACACTCCCCCTTCCTGTAGTGTCCTACCTGTAGGATTCTTAGATTGGACTGTTACTCCAATGGAAGCTACCTAAAAACACTTAAAATGAAGCTCTTCCTGGACACTCCCCCTTCCTGTACTCTCCTACCTGTAGGATTCTTAGATTGGACTGTTACTCCATTGGGAGCTACCTAAAAACACTTAAAATGAAGCTCTTCCTGGACACTCCCCCTTCCTGTAGTGTCGTATCGGTTGGATTCTTAGATTGGACTGTTACTCCATTGGGAGCTACCTAAAAACACTTAAAATGAAGCTCTTCCTGGACACTCCCCCTTCCTGTAGTGTCCTACCTGTAGGATTCTTAGATTGGACTGTTACTCCATTGGGAGCTACCTAAAAACACTTAAAATGAAGCTCTTCCTGGACACTCCCCCTTCCTGTAGTCTCCTACCTGTAGGATTCTTAGATTGGACTGTTACTCCATTGGGAGCTACCTAAAAACACTTAAAATGAAGCCCCTCCTGGACACTCCCCCTTCCTGTAGTGTCCTACCTGTAGGATTCTTAGATTGGACTGTTACTCCATTGGGAGCTACCTAAAAACACTGAAAATGAAGCTCTTCCTGGACACTCCCCCTTCCTGTAGTGTCCTACCTGTAGGATTCTTAGATTGGACTGTTACTCCATTGGGAGCTACCTAAAAACACTTAAAATGAAGCTCTTCCTGGACACTCCCCCTTCGTGTAGTGTCCTACCTGTAGGATTCTTAGATTGGACTGTTACTCCATTGGGAGCTACCTAAAAACACTTAAAATGAAGCTCTTCCTGGACACTCCCCCTTCCTGTAGTCTCCTACCTGTAGGATTCTTAGATTGGACTGTTACTCCAATGGAAGCTACCTAAAAACACTTAAAATGAAGCTCTTCCTGGACACTCCCCATTCCTGTAGTCTCCTACCTGTAGGATTCTTAGATTGGACTGTTACTCCATTGGGAGCTACCTAAAAACACTTAAAATGAAGCTCTTCCTGGACACTCCCCCTTCCTGTAGTGTCCTACCTGTAGGATTCTTAGATTGGACTGTTACTCCATTGGGAGCTACCTAAAAACACTTAAAATGAAGCTTTTCCTGGACACTCCCCCTTCCTGTAGTCTCCTACCTGTAGGATTCTTAGATTGGACTGTTACTCCATTGGGAGCTACCTAAAAACACTTAAAATGAAGCTCTTCCTGGACACTCCCCCTCCCTGTAGTCTCCTACCTGTAGGATTCTTAAATTGGACTGTTACTCCATTGGGAGCTACCTAAAAACACTTAAAATGAAGCTCTTCCTGGACACTCCCCCTTCCTGTAGTCTCCTACCTGTAGGATTCTTAGATTGGACTGTTACTCCAATGGAAGCTACCTAAAAACACTTAAAATGAAGCTCTTCCTGGACACTCCCCATTCCTGTAGTCTCCTACCTGTAGGATTCTTAGATTGGACTGTTACTCCATTGGGAGCTACCTAAAAACACTTAAAATGAAGCTCTTCCTGGACACTCCCCCTTCCTGTAGTGTCCTACCTGTAGGATTCTTAGATTGGACTGTTACTCCATTGGGAGCTACCTAAAAACACTTAAAATGAAGCTCTTCCTGGACACTCCCCCTTCCTGTAGTGTCCTACCTGTAGGATTCTTAGATTGGACTGTTACTCCATTGGGAGCTACCTAAAAACACTTAAAATGAAGCTCTTCCTGGACACTTCCCCTCCCTGCAGTCTCCTACCTGTAGGATTCTTAGATTGGACTGTTACTCCATTGGGAGCTACCTAAAAACACTTAAAATGAAGCTTTTCCTGGACACTCCCCCTTCCTGTAGTGTCGTATCGGTTGGATTCTTAGATTGGACTGTTACTCCATTGGGAGCTACCTAAAAACACTTAAAATGAAGCTCTTCCTGGACACTCCCCCTTCCTGTAGTGTCCTACCTGTAGGATTCTTAGATATGACTGTTACTCCATTGGGAGCTACCTAAAAACACTTAAAATGAAGCTCTTCCTGGACACTCCCCCTTCCTGTAGTCTCCTACCTGTAGGATTCTTAGATTGGACTGTTACTCCATTGGGAGCTACCTAAAAACACTTAAAATGAAGCTCTTCCTGGACACTCCCCCTTCCTGTAGTCTCCTACCTGTAGGATTCTTAGATTGGACTGTTACTCCATTGGGAGCTACCTAAAAACACTTAAAATGAAGCTTTTCCTGGACACTCCCCCTTCCTGTAGTGTCGTATCGGTTGGATTCTTAGATTGGACTGTTACTCCATTGGGAGCTACCTAAAAACACTTAAAATGAAGCTCTTCCTGGACACTCCCCCTTCCTGTAGTGTCCTACCTGTAGGATTCTTAGATTGGACTGTTACTCCATTGGGAGCTACCTAAAAACACTTAAAATGAAGCTCTTCCTGGACACTCCCCCTTCCTGTAGTCTCCTACCTGTAGGATTCTTAGATTGGACTGTTACTCCATTGGGAGCTACCTAAAAACACTTAAAATGAAGCTCTTCCTGGACACTCCCCCTTCCTGTAGTGTCCTACCTGTAGGATTCTTAGATTAGACTGTTACTCCATTGGGAGCTACCTAAAAACACTTAAAATGAAGCTCTTCCTGGACACTCCCCCTTCCTGTAGTGTCCTACCTGTAGGATTCTTAGATTGGACTGTTACTCCATTGGGAGCTACCTAAAAACACTTAAAATGAAGCTTTTCCTGGACACTCCCCCTCCCTGTAGTGTCCTACCTGTAGGATTCTTAGATTGGACTGTTACTCCATTGGGAGCTACCTAAAAACACTTAAAATGAAGCTCTTCCTGGACACTCCCCCTTCCTGTAGTCTCCTACCTGTAGGATTCTTAGATTGGACTGTTACTCCAATGGAAGCTACCTAAAAACACTTAAAATGAAGCTCTTCCTGGACACTCCCCATTCCTGTAGTCTCCTACCTGTAGGATTCTTAGATTGGACTGTTACTCCATTGGGAGCTACCTAAAAACACTTAAAATGAAGCTCTTCCTGGACACTCCCCCTTCCTGTAGTGTCCTACCTGTAGGATTCTTAGATTGGACTGTTACTCCATTGGGAGCTACCTAAAAACACTTAAAATGAAGCTCTTCCTGGACACTCCCCCTCCCTGTAGTCTCCTACCTGTAGGATTCTTAGATTGGACTGTTACTCCATTGGGAGCTACCTAAAAACACTTAAAATGAAGCTTTTCCTGGACACTCCCCCTTCCTGTAGTGTCCTACCTGTAGGATTCTTAGATTGGACTGTTACTCCATTGGGAGCTACCTAAAAACACTTAAAATGAAGCTTTTCCTGGACACTCCCCCTTCCTGTAGTCTCCTACCTGTAGGATTCTTAGATTGGACTGTTACTCCATTGGGAGCTACCTAAAAACACTTAAAATGAAGCTCTTCCTGGACACTCCCCCTTCCTATAGTGTCCTACCTGTAGGATTCTTAGATTGGACTGTTACTTCATTGGGAGCTACCTAAAAACACTTAAAATGAAGCTCTTCCTGGACACTCCCCCTTCCTGTAGTGTCCTACCTGTAGGATTCTTAGATTGGACTGTTACTCCATTGGGAGCTACCTAAAAACACTTAAAATGAAGCTCTTCCTGGACACTCCCCCTTCCTGTAGTCTCCTACCTGTAGGATTCTTAGATTGGACTGTTACTCCATTGGGAGCTACCTAAAAACACTTAAAATGAAGCCCCTCCTGGACACTCCCCCTTCCTGTAGTGTCCTACCTGTAGGATTCTTAGATTAGACTGTTACTCCATTGGGAGCTACCTAAAAACACTTAAAATGAAGCTCTTCCTGGACACTCCCCCTTCCTGTAGTGTCCTACCTGTAGGATTCTTAGATTGGACTGTTACTCCATTGGGAGCTACCTAAAAACACTTAAAATGAAGCTTTTCCTGGACACTCCCCCTCCCTGTAGTGTCCTACCTGTAGGATTCTTAGATTGGACTGTTACTCCATTGGGAGCTACCTAAAAACACTTAAAATGAAGCTCTTCCTGGACACTCCCCCTTCCTGTAGTCTCCTACCTGTAGGATTCTTAGATTGGACTGTTACTCCAATGGAAGCTACCTAAAAACACTTAAAATGAAGCTCTTCCTGGACACTCCCCATTCCTGTAGTCTCCTACCTGTAGGATTCTTAGATTGGACTGTTACTCCATTGGGAGCTACCTAAAAACACTTAAAATGAAGCTCTTCCTGGACACTCCCCCTTCCTGTAGTGTCCTACCTGTAGGATTCTTAGATTGGACTGTTACTCCATTGGGAGCTACCTAAAAACACTTAAAATGAAGCTCTTCCTGGACACTCCCCCTCCCTGTAGTCTCCTACCTGTAGGATTCTTAGATTGGACTGTTACTCCATTGGGAGCTACCTAAAAACACTTAAAATGAAGCTTTTCCTGGACACTCCCCCTTCCTGTAGTGTCCTACCTGTAGGATTCTTAGATTGGACTGTTACTCCATTGGGAGCTACCTAAAAACACTTAAAATGAAGCTTTTCCTGGACACTCCCCCTTCCTGTAGTCTCCTACCTGTAGGATTCTTAGATTGGACTGTTACTCCATTGGGAGCTACCTAAAAACACTTAAAATGAAGCTCTTCCTGGACACTCCCCCTTCCTGTAGTGTCCTACCTGTAGGATTCTTAGATTGGACTGTTACTTCATTGGGAGCTACCTAAAAACACTTAAAATGAAGCTCTTCCTGGACACTCCCCCTTCCTGTAGTGTCCTACCTGTAGGATTCTTAGATTGGACTGTTACTCCATTGGGAGCTACCTAAAAACACTTAAAATGAAGCTCTTCCTGGACACTCCCCCTTCCTGTAGTGTCCTACCTGTAGGATTCTTAGATTGGACTGTTACTCCATTGGGAGCTACCTAAAAACACTTAAATGAAGCTCTTCCTGGACACTCCCCCTTCCTGTAGTCTCCTACCTGTAGGATTCTTAGATTGGACTGTTTACTCCAAGGAAGCTACCTAAAAACACTTAAAATGAAGCTCTTCCTGGACACTCCCCATTCCTGTAGTCTCCTACCTGTAGGATTCTTAGATTGGACTGTTACTCCAATTGGGAGCTACCTAAAAACACTTAAAATGAAGCTCTTCCTGGACACTCCCCCTTCCTGTAGTCTCTTACCTGTAGGATTCTTAGATTGGACTGTTACTCCATTGGAGCTACCTAAAAACACTTAAAATGAAGCTCTTCCTGGACACTCCCCCTCCCTGTAGTCTCCTACCTGTAGGATTCTTAGATTGGACTGTTACTCCATTGGGAGCTACCTAAAAACACTTAAAATGAAGCTCTTCCTGGACACTCCCCCTTCCTGTAGTCTCCTACCTGTAGGATTCTTAGATTGGACTGTTACTCCAATGGAAGCTACCTAAAAACACTTAAAATGAAGCTCTTCCTGGACACTCCCCATTCCTGTAGTCTCCTACCTGTAGGATTCTTAGATTGGACTGTTACTCCATTGGGAGCTACCTAAAAACACTTAAAATGAAGCTCTTCCTGGACACTCCTCCTCCCTGTAGTCTCCTACCTGTAGGATTCTTAGATTGGACTGTTACTCCATTGGAGCTACCTAAAAACACTTAAAATGAAGCTCTTCCTGGACACTCCCCCTTCCTGTAGTCTCCTAACTGTTGGATGCGCAGATTGGACTGTTACTCCATTGGGAGCTACCTAAAAACACTTAAAATGAAGCTCTTCCTGGACACTCCCCCTTCCTGTAGTGTCCTACCTGTAGGATCTTAGATTGGACTGTTACTCCATTGGAGCTACCTAAAAACACTTAAAATGAAGCTCTTCTGGACACTCCCCCTTCCTGTAGTCTCCTACCTGTAGGATTCTTAGATTGGACTGTTACTCCATTGGGAGCTACCTAAAAACACTTAAAATGAAGCTCTTCCTGGACACTCCCCCTCCCAGTAGTCTCCTACCTGTTGGATTCTTAGATTGGACTGTTACTCCATTGGGAGCTACCTAAAAACACTTAAAATGAAGCTCTTCCTGGACACTCCCCCTTCCTGTAGTCTCCTACCTGTAGGATTCTTAGATTGGACTGTTACTCCATTGGGAGCTACCTAAAAACACTTAAAATGAAGCTCTTCCTGGACACTCCCCCTTCCTGTAGTCTCCTACCTGTAGGATTCTTAGATTGGACTGTTACTCCATTGGGAGCTACCTAAAAACACTTAAAATGAAGCTTTTCCTGGACACTCCCCCTTCCTGTAGTGTCGTATCGGTTGGATTCTTAGATTGGACTGTTACTCCATTGGGAGCTACCTAAAAACACTTAAAATGAAGCTCTTCCTGACACTCCCCCTCCTGTAGTGTCGTATCGGTTGGATTCTTAGATTGGACTGTTACTCCATTGGGAGCTACCTAAAAACACTTAAAATGAAGCTCTTCCTGGACACTCCCCCTTCCTGTAGTCTCCTACCTGTAGGATTCTTAGATTGGACTGTTACTCCATTGGGAGCTACCTAAAAACACTTAAAATGAAGCCCCTCCTGGACACTCCCCCTTCCTGTAGTGTCCTACCTGTAGGATTCTTAGATTGGACTGTTACTCCATTGGAGCTACCTAAAAACACTTAAAATGAAGCTCTTCCTGGACACTCCCCCTTCCTGTAGTGTCCTACCTGTAGGATTCTTAGATTGGACTGTTACTCCATTGGGAGCTACCTAAAAACACTTAAAATGAAGCTCTTCCTGGACACTCCCCCTTCCTGTAGTGTCCTACCTGTAGGATTCTTAGATTGGACTGTTACTCCATTGGAGCTACCTAAAAACACTTAAAATGAAGCTCTTCCTGGACACTCCCCCTTCCTGTAGTCTCCTACCTGTAGGATTCTTAGATTGGACTGTTACTCAATGGAAGCTACCTAAAAACACTTAAAATGAAGCTCTTCCTGGACACTCCCCATTCCTGTAGTCTCCTACCTGTAGGATTCTTAGATTGGACTGTTACTCCATTGGGAGCTACCTAAAAACACTTAAAATGAAGCTCTTCCTGGACACTCCCCCTTCCTGTAGTGTCTACCTGTAGGATTCTTAGATTGGACTGTTACTCCATTGGGAGCTACCTAAAAAACACTTAAAATGAAGCTTTTCCTGGACACTCCCCCTTCCTGTAGTCTCCTACCTGTAGGATTCTTAGATTGACTGTTACTCATTGGGAGCTACCTAAAAACACTTAAAATGAAGCTCTTCCTGGACACTCCCCCTCCCTGTAGTCTCCTACCTGTAGGATTCTTAAATTGGACTGTTACTCCATTGGGAGCTACCTAAAAACACTTAAATGAAGCTCTTCCTGGACACTCCCCCTTCCTGTAGTCTCCTACCTGTAGGATTCTTAGATTGGACTGTTACTCCAATGGAAGCTACTAAAAACACTTAAAATGAAGCTCTTCCTGGACACTCCCATTCCTGTAGTCTCCTACCTGTAGGATTCTTAGATTGGACTGTTACTCCATTGGGAGCTACCTAAAAACACTTAAAATGAAGCTCTTCCTGGACACTCCCCCTTCCTGTAGTGTCCTACCTGTAGGATTCTTAGATTGGACTGTTACTCCATTGGGAGCTACCTAAAAACACTTAAAATGAAGCTCTTCTGGACACTCCCCCTTCCTGTAGTGTCCTACCTGTAGGATTCTTAGATTGGACTGTTACTCATGGGAGCTACTAAAAACACTTAAAATGAAGCTCTTCCTGGACACTTCCCCTCCCTGCAGTCTCCTACCTGTAGGATTCTTAGATTGGACTGTTACTCCATTGGGAGCTACCTAAAAACACTTAAAATTGAAGCTTTTCCTGGACACTCCCCCTTCCTGTAGTGTCGTATCGGTTGGATTCTTAGATTGGACTGTTACTCCATTGGGAGCTACCTAAAAACACTTAAAATGAAGCTCTTCCTGGACACTCCCCTTCCTGTAGTGTCCTACCTGTAGGATTCTTAGATATGACTGTTACTCCATTGGGAGCTACCTAAAAACACTTAAAATGAAGCTCTTCCTGGACACTCCCCCTTCCTGTAGTCCTCCTACCTGTAGGATTCTTAGATTGGACTGTTACTCCATTGGGAGCTACCTAAAAACACTTAAAATGAAGCTCTTCCTGGACACTCCCCCTTCCTGTAGTCTCCTACTGTAGGATTCTTAGATTGGACTGTTACTCCATTGGGAGCTACCTAAAAACACTTAAAATGAAGCTCTTTCCTGGACACTCCCCTTCCTGTAGTGTCGTATCGGTTGGATTCTTAGATTGGACTGTTACTCCATTGGGAGCTACCTAAAAACACTTAAAATGAAGCTCTTCCTGGACACTCCCCCTTCCTGTAGTGTCCTACCTGTTGTCCTACCTGTAGGATTCTTAGATTGGACTGTTACTCCATTGGGAGCTACCTAAAAACACTTAAAATGAAGCTCTTCCTGGACACTCCCCCTTCCTGTAGTCTCCTACCTGTAGGATTCTTAGATTGGACTGTTACTCCATTGGGAGCTACCTAAAAACACTTAAAATGAAGCTCTTCCTGGACACTCCCCCTTCCTGTAGTCTCCTAACTGTAGGATGCGCAGATTGGACTGTTACTCCATTGGGAGCTACCTAAAAACACTTAAAATGAAGCTCTTCCTGGACACTCCCCATTCCTGTAGTCTCCTACCTGTAGGATTCTTAGATTGGACTGTTACTCCATTGGGAGCTACCTAAAAACACTTAAAATGAAGCTCTTCCTGGACACTCCCCCTTCCTGTAGTCTCCTATCGGTTGGATTCTTAGATTGGACTCTTACTCCATTGGAAGCTACCTAAAAACACTTAAAATGAAGCTCTTCCTGGACACTCCCCATTCCTGTAGTCTCCTACCTGTAGGATTCTTAGATTGGACTGTTACTCCATTGGAAGCTACCTAAAAACACTTAAAATGAAGCTCTTCCTGGACACTCCCCATTCCTGTAGTCTCCTACCTGTAGGATTCTTAGATTGGACTGTTACTCCATTGGGAGCTACCTAAAAACACTTAAAATGAAGCTCTTCCTGGACACTCCCCCTTCCTGTAGTCTCCTAACTGTAGGATGCTCAGATTGGACTGTTACTCCATTGGGAGCTACCTAAAAACACTTAAAATGAAGCTCTTCCTGGACACTCCCGATTCCTGTAGTCTCCTACCTGTAGGATTCTTAGATTGGACTGTTACTCCATTGGGAGCTACCTAAAAACACTTAAAATGAAGATTTTCCTGGACACTCCCCCTTCTTGTAGTGTCGTATCGGTTGGATTCTTAGATTGGACTGTTACTCCATTGGGAGCTACCTAAAAACACTTAAAATGAAGCTCTTCCTGGACACTCCCCCTTCCTGTAGTCTCCTATCGGTTGGATTCTTAGATTGGACTGTTACTCCATTGGGAGCTACATAAAAACACTTAAAATGAAGCTCTTCCTGGACACTCCCCATTCCTGTAGTCTCCTACCTGTAGGATTCTTAGATTGGACTGTTACTCCATTGGAAGCTACCTAAAAACACTTAAAATGAAGCTCTTCCTGGACACTCCCCATTCCTGTAGTCTCCTACCTGTAGGATTCTTAGATTGGACTGTTACTCCATTGGGAGCTACCTAAAAACACTTAAAATGAAGCTCTTCCTGGACACTCCCCCTTCCTGTAGTCTCCTAACTGTAGGATGCTCAGATTGGACTGTTACTCCATTGGGAGCTACCTAAAAACACTTAAAATGAAGCTCTTCCTGGACACTCCCCATTCCTGTAGTCTCCTACCTGTAGGATTCTTAGATTGGACTGTTACTCCATTGGGAGCTACCTAAAAACACTTAAAATGAAGCTCTTCCTGGACACTCCCCCTTCCTGTAGTCTCCTATCGGTTGGATTCTTAGATTGGACTGTTACTCCATTGGAAGCTACCTAAAAACACTTAAAATGAAGCTCTTCCTGGACACTCCCCATTCCTGTAGTCTCCTACCTGTAGGATTCTTAGATTGGACTGTTACTCCATTGGGAGCTACCTAAAAACACTTAAAATGAAGCTCTTCCTGGACACTCCCCATTCCTGTAGTCTCCTACCTGTAGGATTCTTAGATTGGACTGTTACTCCATTGGGAGCTACCTAAAAACACTTAAAATGAAGCTCTTCCTGGACACTCCCCCTTCCTGTAGTCTCCTATCGGTTGGATTCTTAGATTGGACTCTTACTCCATTGGAAGCTACCTAAAAACACTTAAAATGAAGCTCTTCCTGGACACTCCCCATTCCTGTAGTCTCCTACCTGTAGGATTCTTAGATTGGACTGTTACTCCATTGGAAGCTACCTAAAAACACTTAAAATGAAGCTCTTCCTGGACACTCCCCATTCCTGTAGTCTCCTACCTGTAGGATTCTTAGATTGGACTGTTACTCCATTGGGAGCTACCTAAAAACACTTAAAATGAAGCTCTTCCTGGACACTCCCCCTTCCTGTAGTCTCCTAACTGTAGGATGCTCAGATTGGACTGTTACTCCATTGGGAGCTACCTAAAAACACTTAAAATGAAGCTCTTCCTGGACACTCCCGATTCCTGTAGTCTCCTACCTGTAGGATTCTTAGATTGGACTGTTACTCCATTGGGAGCTACCTAAAAACACTTAAAATGAAGCTTTTCCTGGACACTCCCCCTTCTTGTAGTGTCGTATCGGTTGGATTCTTAGATTGGACTGTTACTCCATTGGGAGCTACCTAAAAACACTTAAAATGAAGCTCTTCCTGGACACTCCCCCTTCCTGTAGTCTCCTATCGGTTGGATTCTTAGATTGGACTGTTACTCCATTGGGAGCTACATAAAAACACTTAAAATGAAGCTCTTCCTGGACACTCCCCATTCCTGTAGTCTCCTACCTGTAGGATTCTTAGATTGGACTGTTACTCCATTGGAAGCTACCTAAAAACACTTAAAATGAAGCTCTTCCTGGACACTCCCCATTCCTGTAGTCTCCTACCTGTAGGATTCTTAGATTGGACTGTTACTCCATTGGGAGCTACCTAAAAACACTTAAAATGAAGCTCTTCCTGGACACTCCCCCTTCCTGTAGTCTCCTAACTGTAGGATGCTCAGATTGGACTGTTACTCCATTGGGAGCTACCTAAAAACACTTAAAATGAAGCTCTTCCTGGACACTCCCCATTCCTGTAGTCTCCTACCTGTAGGATTCTTAGATTGGACTGTTACTCCATTGGGAGCTACCTAAAAACACTTAAAATGAAGCTCTTCCTGGACACTCCCCCTTCCTGTAGTCTCCTATCGGTTGGATTCTTAGATTGGACTGTTACTCCATTGGAAGCTACCTAAAAACACTTAAAATGAAGCTCTTCCTGGACACTCCCCATTCCTGTAGTCTCCTACCTGTAGGATTCTTAGATTGGACTGTTACTCCATTGGAAGCTACCTAAAAACACTTAAAATGAAGCTCTTCCTGGACACTCCCCATTCCTGTAGTCTCCTACCTGTAGGATTCTTAGATTGGACTGTTACTCCATTGGAAGCTACCTAAAAACACTTAAAATGAAGCTCTTCCTGGACACTCCCCATTCCTGTAGTCTCCTACCTGTAGGATTCTTAGATTGGACTGTTACTCCATTGGGAGCTACCTAAAAAGACTTAAAATGAAGCTTTTCCTGGACACTCCCCCTTCCTGTAGTGTCCTATCGGTTGGATTCTTAGATTGGACTGTTACTCCATTGGGAGCTACCTAAAAACACTTAAAATGAAGCTTTTCCTGTACACTCCCCCTTCCTGTAGTGTCGTATCGGTTGGATTCTTAGTTTGGACTGTTACTCCATTGGGAGCTACCTAAAAACACTTAAAATGAAGCTCTTCCTGGACACTCCCCCTTCCTGTAGTGTCCTACCTGTTGGATTCTTAGATTGGACTGTTACTCCATTGGGAGCTACCTAAAAACACTTAAAATGAAGCTCTTTCTGGACACTCCCCCTTCCTGTAGTCTCCTATCGGTTGGATTCTTAGATTGGACTGGTACTCCATTGGGAGCTACCTAAAAACACTTAAAATGAAGCTCTTCCTGGACACTCCCCCTTCCTGTAGTCTCCTATCGGTTGGATTCTTTGATTGGACTGTTACTCCATTGGGAGCTACCTAAAAACACTTAAAATGAAGCTCTTCCTGGACACTCCCCCTTCCTGTAGTCTCCTAACTGTAGGATGCTCAGATTGGACTGTTACTCCATTGGGAGCTACCTAAAAACACTTAAAATGAAGCTCTTCCTGGACACTCCCCATTCCTGTAGTCTCCTACCTGTAGGATTCTTAGATTGGACTGTTACTCCATTGGGAGCTACCTAAAAACACTTAAAATGAAGCTCTTCCTGGACACTCCCCCTTCCTGTAGTCTCCTAACTGTAGGATGCTCAGATTGGACTGTTACTCCATTGGGAGCTACCTAAAAACACTTAAAATGAAGCTCTTCCTGGACACTCCCCCTTCCTGTAGTCTCCTACCTGTAGGATTCTTAGATTGGACTGTTACTCCATTGGGAGCTACCTAAAAACACTTAAAATGAAGCTCTTCCTGGACACTCCCCCTTCCTGTAGTCTCCTATCGGTTGGATTCTTAGATTGGACTGTTACTCCATTGGGAGCTACCTAAAAACACTTAAAATGAAGCTCTTCCTGGACACTCCCCATTCCTGTAGTCTCCTACCTGTAGGATTCTTAGATTGGACTCTTACTCCATTGGGAGCTACCTAAAAACACTTAAAATGAAGCTCTTCCTGGACACTCCCCCTTCCTTTAGTCTCCTATCGGTTGGATTCTTAGATTGGACTGTTACTCCATTGGGAGCTACCTAAAAACACTTAAAATGAAGCTCTTCCTGGACACTCCCCCTTCCTGTAGTCTCCTAACTGTAGGATGCTCAGATTGGACTGTTACTCCATTGGGAGCTACCTAAAAACACTTAAAATGAAGCTCTTCCTGGACACTCCCCATTCCTGTAGTCTCCTACCTGTAGGATTCTTAGATTGGACTGTTACTCCATTGGGAGCTACCTAAAAACACTTAAAGTGAAGCTCTTCCTGGACACTCCCCCTTCCTGTAGTCTCCTATCGGTTGGATTCTTAGATTGGACTGTTACTCCATTGGAAGCTACCTAAAAACACTTAAAATGAAGCTCTTCCTGGACATTCCCCCTTCCTGTAGTGTCCTATCGGTTGGATTCTTAGATTAGACTGTTACTCCAATGGAAACTACCTAAAAACACTTGAAATGAAGCTTTTCCTGGACACTCCTCATTCCTGTAGTCTCCTACCTGTAGGATTCTTAGATTGGACTCTTACTCCATTGGAAGCTACCTAAAAACACTTAAAATGAAGCTCTTCCTGGACACTCCCCATTCCTGTAGTCTCCTACCTGTAGGATTCTTAGATTGGACTGTTACTCCATTGGGAGCTACCTAAAAACACTTAAAATGAAGCTCTTCCTGGACACTCCCCATTCCTGTAGTCTCCTACCTGTAGGATTCTTAGATTGGACTGTTACTCCATTGGGAGCTACCTAAAAACACTTAAAATGAAGCTCTTCCTGGACACTCCCCCTTCCTGTAGTCTCCTAACTGTAGGATGCTCAGATTGGACTGTTACTCCATTGGGAGCTACCTAAAAACACTTAAAATGAAGCTCTTCCTGGACACTCCCCATTCCTGTAGTCTCCTACCTGTAGGATTCTTAGATTGGACTGTTACTCCATTGGGAGCTACCTAAAAACACTTAAAATGAAGCTCTTCCTGGACACTCCCCCTTCCTGTAGTCTCCTATCGGTTGGATTCTTAGATTGGACTGTTACTCCATTGGAAGCTACCTAAAAACACTTAAAATGAAGCTCTTCCTGGACACTCCCCATTCCTGTAGTCTCCTACCTGTAGGACTCTTAGATTGGACTGTTACTCCATTGGAAGCTACCTAAAAACACTTAAAATGAAGCTCTTCCTGGACACTCCCCATTCCTGTAGTCTCCTACCTGTAGGATTCTTAGATTGGACTGTTACTCCATTGGGAGCTACCTAAAAACACTTAAAATGAAGCTCTTCCTGGACACTCCCCCTTCCTGTAGTCTCCTAACTGTAGGATGCTCAGATTGGACTGTTACTCCATTGGGAGCTACCTAAAAACACTTAAAATGAAGCTCTTCCTGGACACTCCCCATTCCTGTAGTCTCCTACCTGTAGGATTCTTAGATTGGACTGTTACTCCATTGGGAGCTACCTAAAAACACTTAAAATGAAGCTCTTCCTGGACACTCCCCCTTCCTGTAGTCTCCTATCGGTTGGATTCTTAGATTGGACTCTTACTCCATTGGAAGCTACCTAAAAACACTTAAAATGAAGCTCTTCCTGGACATTCCCCCTTCCTGTAGTGTCCTATCGGTTGGATTCTTAGATTAGACTGTTACTCCAATGGAAACTACCTAAAAACACTTGAAATGAAGCTCTTCCTGGACACTCCCCCTTCCTGTAGTGTCCTATCGGTTGGATTCTTAGATTGGACTGTTACTCCATTGGGAGCTACCTAAAAACACTTAAAATGAAGCTCTTCCTGGACACTCCTCATTCCTGTAGTCTCCTACCTGTAGGATTCTTAGATTGGACTCTTACTCCATTGGAAGCTACCTAAAAACACTTAAAATGAAGCTCTTCCTGGACACTCCCCATTCCTGTAGTCTCCTACCTGTAGGATTCTTAGATTGGACTGTTACTCCATTGGGAGCTACCTAAAAACACTTAAAATGAAGCTCTTCCTGGACACTCCCCATTCCTGTAGTCTCCTACCTGTAGGATTCTTAGATTGGACTGTTACTCCATTGGGAGCTACCTAAAAACACTTAAAATGAAGCTCTTCCTGGACACTCCCCCTTCCTGTAGTCTCCTAACTGTAGGATGCTCAGATTGGACTGTTACTCCATTGGGAGCTACCTAAAAACACTTAAAATGAAGCTCTTCCTGGACACTCCCCATTCCTGTAGTCTCCTACCTGTAGGATTCTTAGATTGGACTGTTACTCCATTGGGAGCTACCTAAAAACACTTAAAATGAAGCTCTTCCTGGACACTCCCCCTTCCTGTAGTCTCCTATCGGTTGGATTCTTAGATTGGACTGTTACTCCATTGGAAGCTACCTAAAAACACTTAAAATGAAGCTCTTCCTGGACACTCCCCATTCCTGTAGTCTCCTACCTGTAGGACTCTTAGATTGGACTGTTACTCCATTGGAAGCTACCTAAAAACACTTAAAATGAAGCTCTTCCTGGACACTCCCCATTCCTGTAGTCTCCTACCTGTAGGATTCTTAGATTGGACTGTTACTCCATTGGGAGCTACCTAAAAACACTTAAAATGAAGCTCTTCCTGGACACTCCCCCTTCCTGTAGTCTCCTAACTGTAGGATGCTCAGATTGGACTGTTACTCCATTGGGAGCTACCTAAAAACACTTAAAATGAAGCTCTTCCTGGACACTCCCCCTTCCTGTAGTCTCCTACCTGTAGGATTCTTAGATTGGACTGTTACTCCATTGGGAGCTACCTAAAAACACTTAAAATGAAGCTCTTCCTGGACACTCCCCCTTCCTGTAGTCTCCTATCGGTTGGATTCTTAGATTGGACTGTTACTCCATTGGGAGCTACCTAAAAACACTTAAAATGAAGCTCTTCCTGGACACTCCCCATTCCTGTAGTCTCCTACCTGTAGGATTCTTAGATTGGACTCTTACTCCATTGGGAGCTACCTAAAAACACTTAAAATGAAGCTCTTCCTGGACACTCCCCCTTCCTTTAGTCTCCTATCGGTTGGATTCTTAGATTGGACTGTTACTCCATTGGGAGCTACCTAAAAACACTTAAAATGAAGCTCTTCCTGGACACTCCCCCTTCCTGTAGTCTCCTAACTGTAGGATGCTCAGATTGGACTGTTACTCCATTGGGAGCTACCTAAAAACACTTAAAATGAAGCTCTTCCTGGACACTCCCCATTCCTGTAGTCTCCTACCTGTAGGATTCTTAGATTGGACTGTTACTCCATTGGGAGCTACCTAAAAACACTTAAAATGAAGCTCTTCCTGGACACTCCCCCTTCCTGTAGTCTCCTATCGGTTGGATTCTTAGATTGGACTCTTACTCCATTGGAAGCTACCTAAAAACACTTAAAATGAAGCTCTTCCTGGACATTCCCCCTTCCTGTAGTGTCCTATCGGTTGGATTCTTAGATTAGACTGTTACTCCAATGGAAACTACCTAAAAACACTTGAAATGAAGCTTTTCCTGGACACTCCTCATTCCTGTAGTCTCCTACCTGTAGGATTCTTAGATTGGACTCTTACTCCATTGGAAGCTACCTAAAAACACTTAAAATGAAGCTCTTCCTGGACACTCCCCATTCCTGTAGTCTCCTACCTGTAGGATTCTTAGATTGGACTGTTACTCCATTGGGAGCTACCTAAAAACACTTAAAATGAAGCTCTTCCTGGACACTCCCCATTCCTGTAGTCTCCTACCTGTAGGATTCTTAGATTGGACTGTTACTCCATTGGGAGCTACCTAAAAACACTTAAAATGAAGCTCTTCCTGGACACTCCCCCTTCCTGTAGTCTCCTAACTGTAGGATGCTCAGATTGGACTGTTACTCCATTGGGAGCTACCTAAAAACACTTAAAATGAAGCTCTTCCTGGACACTCCCCATTCCTGTAGTCTCCTACCTGTAGGATTCTTAGATTGGACTGTTACTCCATTGGGAGCTACCTAAAAACACTTAAAATGAAGCTCTTCCTGGACACTCCCCCTTCCTGTAGTCTCCTATCGGTTGGATTCTTAGATTGGACTGTTACTCCATTGGAAGCTACCTAAAAACACTTAAAATGAAGCTCTTCCTGGACACTCCCCATTCCTGTAGTCTCCTACCTGTAGGACTCTTAGATTGGACTGTTACTCCATTGGAAGCTACCTAAAAACACTTAAAATGAAGCTCTTCCTGGACACTCCCCATTCCTGTAGTCTCCTACCTGTAGGATTCTTAGATTGGACTGTTACTCCATTGGAAGCTACCTAAAAACACTTAAAATGAAGCTCTTCCTGGACACTCCCCATTCCTGTAGTCTCCTACCTGTAGGATTCTTAGATTGGACTGTTACTCCATTGGGAGCTACCTAAAAAGACTTAAAATGAAGCTTTTCCTGGACACTCCCCCTTCCTGTAGTGTCCTATCGGTTGGATTCTTAGATTGGACTGTTACTCCATTGGGAGCTACCTAAAAACACTTAAAATGAAGCTTTTCCTGTACACTCCCCCTTCCTGTAGTGTCGTATCGGTTGGATTCTTAGATTGGACTGTTACTCCATTGGGAGCTACCTAAAAACACTTAAAATGAAGCTCTTCCTGGACACTCCCCATTCCTGTAGTCTCCTACCTGTAGGATTCTTAGATTGGACTCTTACTCCATTGGGAGCTACCTAAAAACACTTAAAATGAAGCTCTTCCTGGACACTCCCCCTTCCTTTAGTCTCCTATCGGTTGGATTCTTAGATTGGACTGTTACTCCATTGGGAGCTACCTAAAAACACTTAAAATGAAGCTCTTCCTGGACACTCCCCATTTCTGTAGTCTCCTACCTGTAGGATTCTTAGATTGGACTGTTACTCCATTGGGAGCTACCTAAAAACACTTAAAATGAAGCTCTTCCTGGACACTCCCCCTTCCTGTAGTCTCCTAACTGTAGGATGCTCAGATTGGACTGTTACTCCATTGGGAGCTACCTAAAAACACTTAAAATGAAGCTCTTCCTGGACACTCCCCATTCCTGTAGTCTCCTACCTGTAGGATTCTTAGATTGGACTGTTACTCCATTGGGAGCTACCTAAAAACACTTAAAATGAAGCTCTTCCTGGACACTCCCCCTTCCTGTAGTCTCCTATCGGTTGGATTCTTAGATTGGACTGTTACTCCATTGGGAGCTACCTAAAAACACTTAAAATGAAGCTCTTCCTGGACACTCCCCCTTCCTGTAGTGTCCTATCGGTTGGATTCTTAGATTGGACTGTTACTCCATTGGGAGCTACCTAAAAACACTTAAAATGAAGCTCTTCCTGGACACTCCCCATTCCTGTAGTCTCCTACCTGTAGGATTCTTAGATTGGACTGTTACTCCATTGGGAACTACCTAAAAACACTTAAAATGAAGCTCTTCCTGGACACTCCCCCTTCCTGTAGTGTCCTATCGGTTGGATTCTTAGATTGGACTGTTACTCCATTGGGAGCTACCTAAAAACACTTAAAATGAAGCTTTTCCTGGACACTCCCCCTCCCTGTAGTGTCCTATCGGTTGGATTCTTAGATTGGACTGTTACTCCATTGGGAGCTACCTAAAAACACTTAAAATGAAGCACTTCCTGGACACTCCCCATTCCTGTAGTCTCCTATCGGTTGGATTCTTAGATTGGACTGTTACTCCATTGGGAGCTACCTAAAAACACTTAAAATGAAGCACTTCCTGGACACTCCCCCTTCCTCTAGTCTCCTACCTGTAGGATTCTTAGATTGGACTGTTACTCCATTGGAAGCTATCTAAAAACACTTAAAATGAAGCTTTTCCTGGACACTCCCCCTTCCTGTAGTGTCGTATCGGTTGGATTCTTAGATTGGACTGTTACTCCATTGGAAGCTACCTAAAAACACTTAAAATGAAGCTCTTCCTGGACACTCCCCCTTCCTGTAGTCTCCGATCGGTTGGATTCTTAGATTGGACTGTTACTCCATTGGGAGCTACCTAAAAACACTTAAAATGAAGCTCTTCCTGGACACTCCCCATTCCTGTAGTCTCCTACCTGTAGGATTCTTAGATTGGACTGTTACTCCATTGGGAGCTACCTAAAAACACTTAAAATGAAGCTTTTCCTGGACACTCCCCCTTCCTGTAGTCTCCTACCTGTAGGATTCTTAGATTGGACTGTTACTCCATTGGGAGCTATCTAAAAACAATAAAATGAAGCTTTTCCTGGACACTCCCCCTTCCTGTAGTGTCGTATCGGTTGGATTCTTAGATTGGACTGTTACTCCATTGGAAGCTACCTAAAAACACTTAAAATGAAGCTCTTCCTGGACACTCCCCCTTCCTGTAGTCTCCTATCGGTTGGATTCTTAGATTGGACTGTTACTCCATTGGGAGCTACCTAAAAACACTTAAAATGAAGCTCTTCCTGGACACTCCCCATTCCTGTAGTCTCCTACCTGTAGGATTCTTAGATTGGACTGTTACTCCATTGGGAGCTACCTAAAAACACTTAAAATGAAGCTTTTCCTGGACACTCCCCCTTCCTGTAGTCTCCTACCTGTAGGATTCTTAGATTGGACTGTTACTCCATTGGGAGCTATCTAAAAACAATAAAATGAAGCTTTTCCTGGACACTCCCCCTTCCTGTAGTGTCGTATCGGTTGGATTCTTAGATTGGACTGTTACTCCATTGGAAGCTACCTAAAAACACTTAAAATGAAGCTCTTCCTGGACACTCCCCCTTCCTGTAGTCTCTTATCGGTTGGATTCTTAGATTGGACTGTTACTCCATTGGGAGCTACCTAAAAACACTTAAAATGAAGCTCTTCCTGGACACTCCCCATTCCTGTAGTCTCCTACCTGTAGGATTCTTAGATTGGACTGTTACTCCATTGGGAGCTACCTAAAAACACTTAAAATGAAGCTCTTCCTGGACACTCCCCATTCCTGTAGTCTCCTACCTGTAGGATTCTTAGATTGGACTCTTACTCCATTGGGAGCTACCTAAAAACACTTAAAATGAAGCTCTTCCTGGACACTCCCCATTCCTGTAGTCTCCTACCTGTAGGATTCTTAGATTGGACTCTTACTCCATTGGGAGCTACCTAAAAACACTTAAAATGAAGCTCTTCCTGGACACTCCCCCTTCCTGTAGTCTCCTATCGGTTGGATTCTTAGATTGGACTGTTACTCCATTGGGAGCTACCTAAAAACACTTAAAATGAAGCTCTTCCTGGACACTCCCCCTTCCTGTAGTCTCCTATCGGTTGGATTCTTAGATTGGACTGTTACTCCATTGGGAGCTACCTAAAAACACTTAAAATGAAGCTCTTCCTGGACACTCCCCCTTCCTGTAGTCTCCTAACTGTAGGATGCTCAGATTGGACTGTTACTCCATTGGGAGCTACCTAAAAACACTTAAAATGAAGCTCTTCCTGGACACTCCCCATTCCTGTAGTCTCCTACCTGTAGGATTCTTAGATTGGACTCTTACTCCATTGGGAGCTACCTAAAAACACTTAAAATGAAGCTCTTCCTGGACACTCCCCCTTCCTGTAGTCTCCTATCGGTTGGATTCTTAGATTGGACTGTTACTCCATTGGGAGCTACCTAAAAACACTTAAAATGAAGCTCTTCCTGGACACTCCCCCTCCCTGTAGTGTCCTATCGGTTGGATTCTTAGATTGGACTGTTACTCCATTGGGAGCTACCTAAAAACACTTAAAATGAAGCTCTTCCTGGACACTCCCCCTCCCTGTAGTGTCTTATCGGTTGGATTCTTAGATTGGACTGTTACTCCATTGGGAGCTACCTAAAAACACTTAAAATGAAGCTCTTCCTGGACACTCCCCCTTCCTGTAGTCTCCTATCGGTTGGATTCTTAGATTGGACTGTTACTCCATTGGGAGCTACCTAAAAACACTTAAAATGAAGCTCTTCCTGGACACTCCCCATTCCTGTAGTCTCCTATCGTTTGGATTCTTAGATTGGACTGTTACTCCATTGGGAGCTACCTAAAAACACTTAAAATGAAGCTCTTCCTGGACACTCCCCCTTCCTGTAGTGTCCTATCGGTTGGATTCTTAGATTGGACTGTTACTCCATTGGGAGCTACCTAAAAACACTTAAAATGAAGCTCTTCCTGGACACTCCCCATTCCTGTAGTGTCTTATCGGTTGGATTCTTAGATTGGACTGTTACTCCATTGGGAGCTACCTAAAAACACTTAAAATGAAGCTCTTCCTGGACACTCCCCATTCCTGTAGTCTCCTACCTGTAGGATTCTTAGATTGGACTCTTACTCCATTGGGAGCTACCTAAAAACACTTAAAATGAAGCTTTTCCTGGACACTCCCCATTCCTGTAGTCTCCTATCGGTTGGATTCTTAGATTGGACTGTTACTCCATTGGGAGCTACCTAAAAACACTTAAAATGAAGCTCTTCCTGGACACTCCCCCTTCCTGTAGTGTCCTATCGGTTGGATTCTTAGATTGGACTGTTACTCCATTGGGAGCTACCTAAAAACACTGAAAATGAAGCTCTTCAATGACACTCCCCCTTCCTGTAGTCTCCTACCTGTAGGATTCTTAGATTGGACTGTTACTCCATTGGGAGCTACCTAAAAACACTTAAAATGAAGCTCTTCCTGGACACTTCCCCTTCCTGTAGTCTCCTATCGGTTGGATTCTTAGATTGGACTGTTACTCCATTGGGAGCTACCTAAAAACACTTAAAATGAAGCTTTTCCTGGACACTTCCCCATCCTGTAGTCTCCTATCGGTTGGATTCTTAGATTGGACTGTTACTCCATTGGGAGCTACCTAAAAACACTTAAAATGAAGCTTTTCCTGGACACTCCTTATTCCTGTAGTCTCCTATCGGTTGGATTCTTAGATTGGACTGTTACTCCATTGGGAGCTACCTAAAAACACTTAAAATGAAGCTCTTCCTTGACACTCCCCCTTCCTGTAGTGTCGTATCGGTTGGATTCTTAGATTGGACTGTTACTCCATTGGGAGCTACCTAAAAACACTTAAAATGAAGCTCTTCCTGGACACTCCCCCTTCTTGTAGTCTCCTATCGGTTGGATTCTTAGATTGGACTGTTACTCCATTGGGAGCTACCTAAAAACACTTAAAATGAAGCTCTTCCTGGACACTCCCCATTCCTGTAGTCTCCTATCGGTTGGATTCTTAGATTGGACTGTTACTCCATTGGGAGCTACCTAAAAACACTTAAAATGAAGCTCTTCCTGGACACTCCCCCTTTTGTAGTCTCCTATCGGTTGGATTCTTAGATTGGACTGTTACTCCATTGGGAGCTACCTAAAAACACTTAAAATGAAGCTCTTCCTGGACACTCCCCCTCCCTGTAGTGTCCTATCGGTTGGATTCTTAGATTGGACTGTTACTCCATTGGGAGCTACCTAAAAACACTTAAAATGAAGCTCTTCCTGGACACTCCCCATTCCTGTAGTCTCCTACCTGTAGGATTCTTTGATTGGACTGTTACTCCATTGGGAGCTACCTAAAAACACTTAAAATGAAGCTCTTCCTGGACACTCCCCCTTCCTGTAGTCTCCTATCGGTTGGATTCTTAGATTGGACTGTTACTCCATTGGGAGCTACCTAAAAACACTTAAAATGAAGCTCTTCCTGGACACTCCCCATTCCTGTAGTCTCCTACCTGTAGGATTCTTAGATTGGACTGTTACTCCATTGGGAGCTACCTAAAAACACTTAAAATGAAGCTCTTCCTGGACACTCCCCATTCCTGTAGTCTCCTACCTGTAGGATTCTTAGATTGGACTGTTACTCCATTGGGAGCTACCTAAAAACACTTAAAATCAAGCTCTTCCTGGACACTCCCCTTTCCTGTAGTCTCCTACCTGTAGGATTCTTAGATTGGACTCTTACTCCATTGGGAGCTACCTAAAAACACTTAAAATGAAGCTCTTCCTGGACACTCCCCATTCCTGTAGTCTCCTACCTGTAGGATTCTTAGATTGGACTGTTACTCCATTGGGAGCTACCTAAAAACACTTAAAATGAAGCTCTTCCTGGACACTCCCCCTTCCTGTAGTCTCCTATCGGTTGGATTCTTAGATTGGACTGTTACTCCATTGGGAGCTACCTAAAAACACTTAAAATGAAGCTCTTCCTGGACACTCCCCATTCCTGTAGTCTCCTACCTGTAGGATTCTTAGATTGGACTGTTACTCCATTGGGAGCTACCTAAAAACACTTAAAATCAAGCTCTTCCTGGACACTCCCAATTCCTGTAGTCTCCTACCTGTAGGATTCTTAGATTGGACTGTTACTCCATTGGGAGCTACCTAAAAACACTTAAAATGAAGCTCTTCCTGGACACTCCCCATTCCTGTAGTCTCCTATCGGTTGGATTCTTAGATTGGACTGTTACTCCATTGGGAGCTACCTAAAAACACTTAAAATGAAGCTCTTCCTGGACACTCCCCATTCCTGTAGTCTCCTACCTGTAGGATTCTTAGATTGGACTGTTACTCCATTGGGAGCTACCTAAAAACACTTAAAATGAAGCTCTTCCTGGACACTCCCCCTTCCTGTAGTCTCCTACCTGTTGGATTCTTAGATTGGACTGTTACTCCATTGGGAGCTACCTAAAAACACTTGAAATGAAGCTCTTCCTGGACACTCCCCATTCCAGTAGTCTCCTACCTGTAGGATTCTTAGATTGGACTGTTACTCCATTGGGAGCTACCTAAAAACACTTAAAATGAAGCTCTTCCTGGACACTCCCCATTCCTGTAGTCTCCTACCTGTAGGATTCTTAGATTGGACTGTTACTCCATTGGGAGCTACCTAAAAACACTTAAAATGAAGCTCTTCCTGGACACTCCCCATTCCTGTAGTCTCCTATCGGTTGGATTCTTAGATTGGACTGTTACTCCATTGGGAGCTACCTAAAAACACTTAAAATGAAGCTCTTCCTGGACACTCCCCCTTCCTGTAGTCTCCTATCGGTTGGATTCTTAGATTGGACTGTTACTCTATTGGGAGCTACCTAAAAACACTTAAAATGAAGCTCTTCCTGGACACTCCCCATTCCTGTAGTCTCCTACCTGTAGGATTCTTAGATTGGACTGTTACTCCATTGGGAGCTACCTAAAAACACTTAAAATGAAGCTCTTCCTGGACACTCCCCATTCCTGTAGTCTCCTACCTGTAGGATTCTTAGATTGGACTGTTACTCCATTGGGAGTTACCTAAAAACACTTAAAATGAAGCTCTTCCTGGACACTCCCCATTCCTGTAGTCTCCTACCTGTAGGATTCTCAGATTGGACTGTTACTCCATTGGGAGCTACCTAAAAACACTTAAAATGAAGCTCTTCCTGGACACTCCCCCTCCCTGCAGTCTCCTACCTGTAGGATTCTTAGATTGGACTGTTACTCCATTGGGAGCTACCTAAAAACACTTAAAATGAAGCTCTTCCTGGACACTCCCCCTTCCTGTAGTGTCCTATCGGTTGGATTCTTAGATTGGACTGTTACTCCATTGGGAGCTACCTAAAAACACTTAAAATGAAGCTCTTCCTGGACACTCCCCATTCCTGTAGTCTCCTACCTGTAGGATTCTTAAATTGGACTGTTACTCCATTGGAAGCTACCTAAAAACACTTAAAATGAAGCTCTTCCTGGACACTCCCCCTTCCTGTAGTCTCCTATCGGTTGGATTCTTAGATTGGACTGTTACTCCATTGGGAGCTACCTAAAAACACTTAAAATGAAGCTCTTCCTGGACACTCCCCATTCCTGTAGTCTCCTACCTGTAGGATTCTTAGATTGGACTGTTACTCCATTGGGAGCTACCTAAAAACACTTAAAATGAAGCTTTTCCTGGACACTCCCCATTCCTGTAGTCTCCTATCGGTTGGATTCTTAGATTGGACTGTTACTCCATTGGGAGCTACCTAAAAACACTTAAAATGAAGCTCTTCCTGGACACTCCCCATTCCTGTAGTCTCCTACCTGTAGGATTCTTAGATTGGACAGTTACTCCAATGGGAGCTACCTAAAAACACTTAAAATGAAGCTTTTCCTGGACACTCCCCATTCCTATAGTCTCCTATCGGTTGGATTCTTAGATTGGACTGTTACTCCATTGGGAGCTACCTAAAAACACTTAAAATGAAGCTCTTCCTGGACACTCCCCATTCCTGTAGTCTCCTACCTGTAGGATTCTTTGATTGGACTGTTACTCCATTGGGAGCTACCTAAAAACACTTAAAATGAAGCTCTTCCTGGACACTCCCCCTTCCTGTAGTGTCCTATCGGTTGGATTCTTAATTGGACTGTTACTCCATTGGGAGCTACCTAAAAACACTTAAAATGACGCTCTTCCTGGACACTCCCCATTCCTGTAGTCTCCTACCTGTAGGATTCTTAGATTGGACTGTTACTCCATTGGGAGCTACCTAAAAACACTTAAAATGAAGCTTTTCCTGGACACTCCCCCTTCCTGTAGTGTCGTATCGGTTGGATTCTTAGATTGGACTGTTACTCCATTGGAAGCTACCTAAAAACACTTAAAATGAAGCTCTTCCTGGACACTCCCCCTTCCTGTAGTCTCCTATCGGTTGGATTCTTAGATTGGACTGTTACTCCATTGGGAGCTACCTAAAAACACTTAAAATGAAGCTCTTCCTGGACACTCCCCATTCCTGTAGTCTCCTACCTGTAGGATTCTTAGATTGGACTGTTACTCCATTGGGAGCTACCTAAAAACACTTAAAATGAAGCTCTTCCTGGACACTCCCCCTCCCTGCAGTCTCCTACCTGTAGGATTCTTAGATTGGACTGTTACTCCATTGGGAGCTACCTAAAAACACTTAAAATGAAGCTCTTCCTGGACACTCCCCATTCCTGTAGTCTCTTACCTGTAGGATTCTTAGATTGGACTGTTACTCCATTGGGAGCTACCTAAAAACACTTAAAATGAAGCTCTTAAGGGACACTCCCCTTTCCTGTAGTCTCCTACCTGTAGGATTCTTAGATTGGACTCTTACTCCATTGGGAGCTACCTAAAAACACTTAAAATGAAGCTCTTCCTGGACACTCCCCATTCCTGTAGTCTCCTACCTGTAGGATTCTTAGATTGGACTGTTACTCCATTGGGAGCTACCTAAAAACACTTAAAATGAAGCTCTTCCTGGACACTCCCCCTTCCTGTAGTCTCCTATCGGTTGGATTCTTAGATTGGACTGTTACTCCATTGGGAGCTACCTAAAAACACTTAAAATGAAGCTCTTCCTGGACACTCCCCATTCCTGTAGTCTCCTACCTGTAGGATTCTTAGATTGGACTGTTACTCCATTGGGAGCTACCTAAAAACACTTAAAATGAAGCTCTTCCTGGACACTCCCAATTCCTGTAGTCTCCTACCTGTAGGATTCTTAGATTGGACTGTTACTCCATTGGGAGCTACCTAAAAACACTTAAAATGAAGCTCTTCCTGGACACTCCCCATTCCTGTAGTCTCCTATCGGTTGGATTCTTAGATTGGACTGTTACTCCATTGGGAGCTACCTAAAAACACTTAAAATGAAGCTCTTCCTGGACACTCCCCATTCCTGTAGTCTCCTACCTGTAGGATTCTTAGATTGGACTGTTACTCCATTGGGAGCTACCTAAAAACATTTAAAATGAAGCTCTTTCTGGACACTCCCCCTTCCTGTAGTCTCCTACCTGTTGGATTCTTAGATTGGACTGTTACTCCATTGGGAGCTACCTAAAAACACTTAAAATGAAGCTCTTCCTGGACAGTCCCCATTCCAGTAGTCTCCTACCTGTAGGATTCTTAGATTGGACTGTTACTCCATTGGGAGCTACCTAAAAACACTTAAAATGAAGCTCTTCCTGGACACTCCCCATTCCTGTAGTCTCCTACCTGTAGGATTCTTAGATTGGACTGTTACTCCATTGGGAGCTACCTAAAAACACTTAAAATGAAGCTTTTCCTGGACACTCCCCATTCCTGTAGTCTCCTATCGGTTGGATTCTTAGATTGGACTGTTACTCCATTGGGAGCTACCTAAAAACACTTAAAATGAAGCTCTTCCTGGACACTTCCCCTTCCTGTAGTCTCCTATCGGTTGGATTCTTAGATTGGACTGTTACTCCATTGGGAGCTACCTAAAAACACTTAAAATGAAGCTCTTCCTGGACACTCCCCATTCCTGTAGTCTCCTACCTGTAGGATTCTTAGATTGGACTGTTACTCCATTGGGAGCTACCTAAAAACACTTAAAATGAAGCTCTTCCTGGACACTCCCCATTCCTGTAGTCTCCTACCTGTAGGATTCTTAGATTGGACTGTTACTCCATTGGGAGCTACCTAAAAACACTTAAAATAAAGCTCTTCCTGGACACTCCCCCTTCCTGTAGTCTCCTACCTGTAGGATTCTTAGATTGGACTCTTACTCCATTGGGAGCTACCTAAAAACACTTAAAATGAAGCTCTTCCTGGACACTCCCCCTTCCTGTAGTCTCCTATCGGTTGGATTCTTAGATTGGACTGTTACTCCATTGGGAGCTACCTAAAAACACTTAAAATGAAGCTCTTCCTGGACACTCCCCATTCCTGTAGTCTCCTACCTGTAAGATTCTTAGATTGGACTGTTACTCCATTGGGAGCTACCTAAAAACACTTAAAATGAAGCTCTTCCTGGACACTCCCCATTCCTGTAGTCTCCTACCTGTAGGATTCTTAGATTGGACTGTTACTCCATTGGAAGCTACCTAAAAACACTTAAAATGAAGCTCTTCCTGGACACTCCCCCTTCCTGTAGTCTCCTATCGGTTGGATTCTTAGATTGGACTGTTACTCCATTGGGAGCTACCTAAAAACACTTAAAATGAAGCTCTTCCTGGACACTCCCCATTCCTGTAGTCTCCTACCTGTAGGATTCTTAGATTGGACTGTTACTCCATTGGGAGCTACCTGACAACACTTAAAATGAAGCTTTTCCTGGACACTCCCCATTCCTGTAGTCTCCTATCGGTTGGATTCTTAGATTGGACTGTTACTCCATTGGGAGCTACCTAAAAACACTTAAAATGAAGCTCTTCCTGGACACTCCCCATTCCTGTAGTCTCCTACCTGTAGGATTCTTAGATTGGACTGTTACTCCATTGGGAGCTACCTAAAAACACTTAAAATGAAGCTCTTCCTGGACACTCCCCATTCCTGTAGTCTCCTATCGGTTGGATTCTTAGATTGGACTGTTACTCCATTGGGAGCTACCTAAAAACACTTAAAATGAAGCTCTTCCTGGACACTCCCCATTCCAGTAGTCTCCTACCTGTAGGATTCTTAGATTGGACTGTTACTCCATTGGGAGCTACCTAAAAACACTTAAAATGAAGCTCTTCCTGGACACTCCCCATTCCTGTAGTCTCCTACCTGTAGGATTCTTAGATTGGACTGTTACTCCATTGGGAGCTACCTAAAAACACTTAAAATGAAGCTTTTCCTGGACACTCCCCATTCCTGTAGTCTCCTATCGGTTGGATTCTTAGATTGGACTGTTACTCCATTGGGAGCTACCTAAAAACACTTAAAATGAAGCTCTTCCTGGACACTCCCCCTTCCTGTAGTCTCCTATCGGTTGGATTCTTAGATTGGACTGTTACTCCATTGGGAGCTACCTAAAAACACTTAAAATGAAGCTCTTCCTGGACACTCCCCCTTCCTGTAGTGTCCTATCGGTTGGATTCTTAGATTGGACTGTTACTCCATTGGAAGCTACCTAAAAACACTTAAAATGAAGCTCATCCTGGACACTCCCCCTTCCTGTAGTGTCCTATCGGTTGGATTCTTAGATTGGACTGTTACTCCAATGGAAGCTACCTAAAAACACTTAAAATGAAGCTCTTCCTGGACACTCCCCCTTCCTGTAGTGTCCTATCGGTTGGATTCTTAGATTGGACTGTTACTCCATTGGGAGCTACCTAAAAACACTTAAAAAGAAGCTTTTCCTGGACACTCCCCATTCCTGTAGTCTCCTATCGGTTGGATTCTTAGATTGGACTGTTACTCCATTGGGAGCTACCTAAAAACACTTAAAATGAAGCTCTTCCTGGACACTCCCCATTCCTGTAGTCTCCTACCTGTAGGATTCTTAGATTGGACTGTTACTCCATTGGGAGCTACCTAAAAACACTTAAAATGAAGCTTTTCCTGGACACTCCCCATTCCTGTAGTCTCCTATCGGTTGGATTCTTAGATTGGACTGTTACTCCATTGGGAGCTACCTAAAAACACTTAAAATGAAGCTCTTCCTGGACACTCCCCCTCCCTCTCAGTTTCCTACCTGTAGGATTCTTAGATCGGACTGTTACTCCATTGGGAGCTACCTAAAAACACTTAAAATGAAGCTCTTCCTGGACACTCCCCCTCCCTGTAGTGTCCTATCGGTTGGATTCTTAGATTGGACTGTTACTCCATTGGGAGCTACCTAAAAACACTTAAAATGAAGCCCTTCCTGGACACTCCCCCTCCCTGTAGTGTCCTATCGGTTGGATTCTTAGATTGGACTCTTACTCCATTGGGAGCTACCTAAAAACACTTAAAATGAAGCTCTTCCTGGACACTCCCCCTTCCTGTAGTCTCCTATCGGTTGGATTCTTAAATTGGACTGTTACTCCATTGGGAGCTACCTAAAAACACTTAAAATGAAGCTCATCCTGGACACTCCCCCTTCCTGTAGTCTCCTACCTGTAGGATTCTTAGATTGGACTGTTACTCCATTGGGAGCTACCTAAAAACACTTAAAATGAAGCTCTTCCTGGACACTCCCCCTTCCTGTAGTCTCCTACCTGTAGGATCCTTAGATTGGACTGTTACTCCATTGGGAGCTACCTAAAAACACTTAAAATGAAGCTCTTCCTGGACACTCCCCATTCCTGTAGTCTCCTACATTAGGATTTTTAGATTGGACTGTTACTCCATTGGGAGCTACCTAAAAACACTTAAAATGAAGCTTTTCCTGGACACTCCCCCTTCCTGTAGTCTCCTATCTGTAGGATTCTTAGATTGGACTGTTACTCCATTGGGAGCTACCTAAAAACACTTAAAATGAAGCTCTTCCTGGACACTCCCCATTCCTGTAGTCTCCTACCTGTAGGATTCTTAGATTGGACTGTTACTCCATTGGGAGCTACCTAAAAACACTTAAAATGAAGCTTTTCCTGGACACTCCCCCTTCCTGTAGTCTCCTATCTGTAGGATTCTTAGATTGGACTGTTACTCCATTGGGAGCTACCTAAAAACACTTAAAATGAAGCTCTTCCTGGACACTCCCCCTTCCTGTAGTCTCCTATCTGTAGGATTCTTAGATTGGACTGTTACTCCATTGGGAGCTACCTAAAAACACTTAAAATGAAGCTCTTCCTGGACACTCCCCCTTCCTGTAGTCTCCTATCGGTTGGATTCTTAGATTGGACTGTTACTCCATTGGGAGCTACCTAAAAACACTTAAAATGAAGCTCTTCCTGGACACTCCCCCTTCCTGTAGTCTCCTATCGGTTGGATTCTTAGATTGGACTGTTACTCCATTGGGAGCTACCTAAAAACACTTAAAATGAAGCTCTTCCTGGACACTCCCCTTCCTGTAGTGTCCTATCGGTTGGATTCTTAGATTGGACTGTTACTCCATTGGGAGCTACCTAAAAACACTTAAAATGAAGCTTTTCCTGGACACTCCCCATTCCTGTAGTCTCCTATCGGTTGGATTCTTAGATTGGACTGTTACTCCATTGGGAGCTACCTAAAAACACTTAAAATGAAGCTCTTCCTGGACACTCCCCCTTCCTGTAGTCTCCTACCTGTAGGATTCTTAGATTGGACTGTTACTCCATTGGGAGCTACCTAAAAACACTTAAAATGAAGCTCTTCCTGGACACTCCCCCTCCCTGTAGTGTCTTATCGGTTGGATTCTTAGATTGGACTGTTACTCCATTGGGAGCTACCTAAAAACACTTAAAATGAAGCTCTTCCTGGACACTCCCCCTCCCTCTCAGTCTCCTACCTGTAGGATTCTTAGATCGGACTGTTACTCCATTGGGAGCTACCTAAAAACACTTAAAATGAAGCTCTTCCTGGACACTCCCCCTCCCTGTAGTGTCCTATCGGTTGGATTCTTAGATTGGACTGTTACTCCATTGGGAGCTACCTAAAAACACTTAAAATGAAGCTCTTCCTGGACACTCCCCATTCCTGTAGTCTTCTATCGGTTGGATTCTTAGATTGGACTGTTACTCCATTGGGAGCTACCTAAAAACACTTAAAATGAAGCTTTTCCTGGACATTCCCCCCTCCTGTAGTCTCCTATCGGTTGGATTCTTAGATTGGACTGTTACTCCATTGGGAGCTACCTAAAAACACTTAAAATGAAGCTCTTCCTGGACACTCCCCATTCCTGTAGTCTTCTACCTGTACGATGCTTAGATTGGACTGTTACTCCATTGGGAGCTACCTAAAAACACTTAAAATGAAGCTCTTCCTGGACACTCCCCTTCCTGTAGTGTCCTATCGGTTGGATTCTTAGATTGGACTGTTACTCCATTGGGAGCTACCTAAAAACACTTAAAATGAAGCTTTTCTTGGACACTCCCCATTCCTGTAGTCTCCTATCGGTTGGATTCTTAGATTGGACTGTTACTCCATTGGGAGCTACCTAAAAACACTTAAAATGAAGCTCTTCCTGGACACTCCCCCTTCCTGTAGTCTCCTACCTGTAGGATTCTTAGATTGGACTGTTACTCCATTGGGAGCTACCTAAAAACACTTAAAATGAAGCTCTTCCTGGACACTCCCCCTTCCTGTAGTCTCCTATCGGTTGGATTCTTAGATTGGACTGTTACTCCATTGGGAGCTACCTAAAAACACTTAAAATGAAGCTCTTCCTGGACACTCCCCCTCCCTCTCAGTCTCCTACCTGTAGGATTCTTAGATTGGACTGTTACTCCATTGGGAGCTACCTAAAAACACTTAAAATGAAGCTCTTCCTGGACACTCCCCCTCCCTGTAGTGTCTTATCGGTTGGATTCTTAGATTGGACTGTTACTCCATTGGGAGCTACCTAAAAACACTTAAAATGAAGCTCTTCCTGGACACTCCCCCTTCCTGTAGTCTCCTATCGGTTGGATTCTTAGATTGGACTGTTACTCCATTGGGAGCTACCTAAAAACACTTAAAATGAAGCTTTTCCTGGACATTCCCCCTTCCTGTAGTCTCCTATCGGTTGGATTCTTAGATTGGACTGTTACTCCATTGGGAGCTACCTAAAAACACTTAAAATGAAGCTCTTCCTGGACACTCCCCATTCCTGTAGTCTTCTACCTGTACGATGCTTAGATTGGACTGTTACTCCATTGGGAGCTACCTAAAAACACTTAAAATGAAGCTCTTCCTGGACACTCCCCTTCCTGTAGTGTCCTATCGGTTGGATTCTTAGATTGGACTGTTACTCCATTGGGAGCTACCTAAAAACACTTAAAATGAAGCTTTTCCTGGACACTCCCCATTCCTGTAGTCTCCTATCGGTTGGATTCTTAGATTGGACTGTTACTCCATTGGGAGCTACCTAAAAACACTTAAAATGAAGCTCTTCCTGGACACTCCCCCTTCCTGTAGTCTCCTACCTGTAGGATTCTTAGATTGGACTGTTACTCCATTGGGAGCTACCTAAAAACACTTAAAATGAAGCTCTTCCTGGACACTCCCCATTCCTGTAGTGTCTTATCGGTTGGATTCTTAGATTGGACTGTTACTCCATTGGGAGCTACCTAAAAACACTTAAAATGAAGCTTTTCCTGGACACTCCCCCTTCCTGTAGTGTCTTATCGGTTGGATTCTTAGATTGGACTGTTACTCCATTGGGAGCTACCTAAAAACACTTAAAATGAAGCTCTTCCTGGACACTCCCCATTCCTGTAGTCTCCTACCTGTAGGATTCTTAGATTGGACTGTTACTCCATTGGGAGCTACCTAAAAACACTAGAAATGAAGCTCTTCCTGGACACTCCCCTTTCCTGTAGTGTCCTATCGGTTGGATTCTTAGATTGGACTGTTACTCCATTGGGAGCTACCTAAAAATACTTAAAATGAAGCTCTTCCTGGACACTCCCCCTTCCTGTAGTGTCTTATCGGTTGGATTCTTAGATTGGACTGTTACTCCATTGGGAGCTACCTAAAAACACTTAAAATGAAGCTCTTCCTGGACACTCCCCCTTCCTGTAGTGTCCTATCGGTTGGATTCTTAGATTGGACTGTTACTCCATTGGGAGCTACCTAAAAACACTTAAAATGAAGCTCTTCCTGGACACTCCCCCTTCCTGTAGTGTCCTATCGGTTGGATTCTTAGATTGGACTGTTACTCCATTGGGAGCTACCTAAAAACACTTAAAATGAAGCTCTTCCTGGACACTCCCCCTTCCTGTAGTGTCTTATCGGTTGGATTCTTAGATTGGACTGTTACTCCATTGGGAGCTACCTAAAAACACTTAAAATGAAGCTCTTCCTGGACACTCCCCATTCCTGTAGTCTCCTACCTGTTGGATTCTTAGATTGGACTGTTACTCCATTGGGAGCTACCTAAAAACACTTAAAATGAAGCTCTTCCTGGACACTCCCCCTTCCTGTAGTCTCCTACCTGTAGGATTCTTAGATTGGACTGTTACTCCATTGGGAGCTACCTAAAAACACTTAAAATGAAGCTCTTCCTGGACACTCCCCATTCCTGTAGTCTCCTACCTGTTGGATTCTTAGATTGGACTGTTACTCCATTGGGAGCTACCTAAAAACACTTAAAATGAAGCTCTTCCTGGACACTCCCCCTCCCTGTAGTGTCTTATCGGTTGGATTCTTAGATTGGACTGTTACTCCATTGGGAGCTACCTAAAAACACTTAAAATGAAGCTCTTCCTGGACACTCCCCCTTCCTGTAGTCTCCTATCGGTTGGATTCTTAGATTGGACTGTTACTCCATTGGGAGCTACCTAAAAACACTGAAAATGAAGCTCTTCCTGGACACTCCCCATTCCTGTAGTGTCCTACCTGTAGGATTCTTAGATTGGACTGTTACTCCATTGGGAGCTACCTAAAAACACTTAAAATGAAGCTCTTCCTGGACACTCCCCCTTCCTGTAGTCTCCTATCGGTTGGATTCTTAGATTGGACTGTTACTCCATTGGGAGCTACCTAAAAACACTTAAAATGAAGCTCTTCCTGGACACTCCCCATTCCTGTAGTCTCCTACCTGTAGGATTCTTAGATTGGACTGTTACTCCATTGGGAGCTACCTAAAAACACTTAAAATGAAGCTCTTCCTGGACACTCCCCCTTCCTGTAGTGTCCTATCGGTTGGATTCTTAGATTGGACTGTTACTCCATTGGGAGCTACCTAAAAACACTTAAAATGAAGCTCTTCCTGGACACTCCCCCTCCCTGTAGTGTCCTATCGGTTGGATTCTTAGATTGGACTGTTACTCCATTGGGAGCTACCTAAAAACACTTAAAATGAAGCTCTTCCTGGACACTCCCCCTCCCTGTAGTGTCTTATCGGTTGGATTCTTAGATTGGACTGTTACTCCATTGGGAGCTACCTAAAAACACTTAAAATGAAGCTCTTCCTGGACACTCCCCATTCCTGTAGTCTCCTACCTGTAGGATTCTTAGATTGGACTGTTACTCCATTGGGAGCTACCTAAAAACACTTAAAATGAAGCTCTTCCTGGACACTCCCCATTCCTGTAGTGTCCTATCGGTTGGATTCTTAGATTGGACTGTTACTCCATTGGGAGCTACCTAAAAACACTTAAAATGAAGCTCTTCCTGGACACTCCCCATTCCTGTAGTGTCCTATCGGTTGGATTCTTAGATTGGACTGTTACTCCAATGGAAGCTACCTAAAAACACTTAAAATGAAGCTCTTCCTGGACACTCCCCCTTCCTTTAGTGTCCTATCGGTTGGATTCTTAGATTGGACTGTTACTCCATTGGGAGCTACCTAAAAACATTGAAAATGAAGCTGTTTCTGGACACTCCCCCTTCCTGTAGTGTCCTACCTGTTGGATTCTTAGATTGGACTGTTACTCCATTGGGAGCTACCTAAAAACACTTAAAATGAAGCTCTTCCTGGACACTCCCCCTCCCTGCAGTCTCCTACCTGTAGGATTCTTAGATTGGACTGTTACTCCATTGGGAGCTACCTAAAAACACTTAAAATGAAGCTCTTCCTGGACACTCCCCCTTCCTGTAGTGTCCTACCTGTTGGATTCTTAGATTGGACTGTTACTCCATTGGGAGCTACCTAAAAATACTTAAAATGAAGCTCTTCCTGGACACTCCCCCTCCCTGTAGTGTCCTATCGGTTGGATTCTTAGATTGGACTGTTACTCCATTGGGAGCTACCTAAAAACACTTAAAATGAAGCTCTTCCTGGACACTCCCCATTCCTGTAGTCTCCTATCGGTTGGATTCTTAGATTGGACTGTTACTCCATTGGGAGCTACCTAAAAACACTTAAAATGAAGCTTTTCCTGGACACTCCCCATTCCTGTAGTCTCCTATCGGTTGGATTCTTAGATTGGACTGTTACTCCATTGGGAGCTACCTAAAAACACTTAAAATGAAGCTCTTCCTGGACACTCCCCCTCCCTGTAGTGTCCTATCGGTTGGATTCTTAGATTGGACTGTTACTCCATTGGGAGCTACCTAAAAACACTTAAAATGAAGCTCTTCCTGGACACTCCCCATTCCTGTAGTCTCCTACCTGTAGGATTCTTAGATTGGACTGTTACTCCATTAGGAGCTACCTAAAAACACTTAAAATGAAGCTCTTCCTGGACACTCCCCCTCCCTGTAGTGTCCTATCGGTTGGATTCTTAGATTGGACTGTTACTCCATTGGGAGCTACCTAAAAACACTTAAAATGAAGCTCATCCTGGACACTCCCCCTCCCTGTAGTGTCCTATCGGTTGGATTCTTAGATTGGACTGTTACTCCATTGGGAGCTACCTAAAAACACTTAAAATGAAGCTCTTCCTGGACACTCCCCCTTCCTGTAGTGTCCTATCGGTTGGATTCTTAGATTGGACTGTTACTCCATTGGGAGCTACCTAAAAACACTTAAAATGAAGCTCTTCCTGGACACTCCCCCTTCCTGTAGTGTCCTATCGGTTGGATTCTTAGATTAGACTGTTACTCCATTGGGAGCTACCTAAAAACACTTAAAATGAAGCTCTTCCTGGACACTCCCCATTCCTGTAGTGTCTTATCGGTTGGATTCTTAGATTGGACTGTTACTCCATTGGGAGCTACCTAAAAACACTTAAAATGAAGCTCTTCCTGGACACTCCCCCTCCCTGTAGTGTCCTATCGGTTGGATTCTTAGATTGGACTGTTACTCCATTGGGAGCTACCTAAAAACACTTAAAATAAAGCTCTTCCTGGACACTCCCCCTTCCTGTAGTGTCCTATCGGTTGGATTCTTAGATTGGACTGTTACTCCATTGGAAGCTACCTAAAAACACTTAAAATGAAGCTCTTCCTGGACACTCGCCCTTCCTGTAGTCTTCTACCTGTAGGATGCTTAGATTGGACTCTTACTCCATTGGGAGCTACCTAAAAACACTTAAAATGAAGCTCTTCCTGGACACTCCCCCTCCCTGTAGTGTCCTACCTGTAGGATTCTTAGATTGGACTGTTACTCCATTGGGAGCTACCTAAAAACACTTAAAATGAAGCTCTTCCTGGACACTCCCCCTCCCTGTAGTGTCCTACCTGTAGGATTCTTAGATTGGACTGTTACTCCATTGGGAGCTACCTAAAAACACTTAAAATGAAGCTCTTCCTGGACACTCCCCCTCCCTGTAGTCTCCTATCGGTTGGATTCTTAGATTGGACTGTTACTCCATTGGGAGCTACCTAAAAACACTTAAAATGAAGCTCTTCCTGGACACTCCCCCTCCCTGTAGTGTCCTATCGGTTGGATTCTTAGATTCGACTGTTACTCCATTGGGAGCTACCTAAAAACACTTAAAATGAAGCTCTTCCTGGACACTCCCCATTCCTGTAGTCTCCTACCTGTAGGATTCTTAGATTGGACTGTTACTCCATTGGGAGCTACCTAAAAACACTTAAAATGAAGCTCTTCCTGGACACTCCCCCTTCCTGTAGTGTCTTATCGGTTGGATTCTTAGATTGGACTGTTACTCCATTGGGAGCTACCTAAAAACACTTAAAATGAAGCTCTTCCTGGACACTCCCCCTACCTGTAGTGTCCTATCGGTTGGATTCTTAGATTGGACTGTTACTCCATTGGGAGCTACCTAAAAACACTTAAAATGAAGCTCTTCCTGGACACTCCCCCTTCCTGTAGTGTCTTATCGGTTGGATTCTTAGATTGGACTGTTACTCCATTGGGAGCTACCTAAAAACACTTAAAATGAAGCTCTTCCTGGACACTCCCCCTTCCTGTAGTGTCCTATCGGTTGGATTCTTAGATTGGACTGTTACTCCATTGGGAGCTACCTAAAAACACTGAAAATGAAGCTCTTCCAGGACACTCCCCCTTCCTGTAGTGTCCTATCGGTTGGATTCTTAGATTGGACTGTTACTCCATTGGAAGCTACCTAAAAACACTTAAAATGAAGCTCTTCCTGGACACTCGCCCTTCCTGTAGTCTTCTACCTGTAGGATGCTTAGATTGGACTCTTACTCCATTGGGAGCTACCTAAAAACACTTAAAATGAAGCTCTTCCTGGACACTCCCCCTCCCTGTAGTGTCCTATCGGTTGGATTCTTAGATTGGACTGTTACTCCATTGGGAGCTACCTAAAAACACTTAAAATGAAGCTCTTCCTGGACACTCCCCATTCCTGTAGTCTCCTACCTGTAGGATTCTTAGATTGGACTGTTACTCCATTAGGAGCTACCTAAAAACACTTAAAATGAAGCTCTTCCTGGACACTCCCCCTCCCTGTAGTGTCCTATAGGTTGGATTCTTAGATTGGACTGTTACTCCATTGGGAGCTACCTAAAAACACTTAAAATGAAGCTCTTCCTGGACACTCCCCCTCCCTGTAGTGTCCTATCGGTTGGATTCTTAGATTGGACTGTTACTCCATTGGGAGCTACCTAAAAACACTTAAAATGAAGCTCTTCCTGGACACTCCCCCTCCCTGTAGTGTCCTATCGGTTGGATTCTTAGATTGAACTGTTACTCCATTGGGAGCTACCTAAAAACACTTAAAATGAAGCTCTTCCTGGACACTCCCCCTTCCTGTAGTCTCCTATCGGTTGGATTCTTAGATTGGACTGTTACTCCATTGGGAGTTACCTAAAAACACTTAAAATGAAGCTCTTCCTGGACACTCCCCATTCCTGTAGTCTCCTATCGGTTGGATTCTTAGATTGGACTGTTACTCCATTGGGAGCTACCTAAAAACACTTAAAATGAAGCTCTTCCTGGACACTCCCCATTCCTGTAGTCTCCTACCTGTAGGACTCTTAGATTGGACTGTTACTCCATTGGAAGCTACCTAAAAACACTTAAAATGAAGCTCTTCCTGGACACTCCCCATTCCTGTAGTCTCCTACCTGTAGGATTCTTAGATTGGACTGTTACTCCATTAGGAGCTACCTAAAAACACTTAAAATGAAGCTCTTCCTGGACACTCCCCCTCCCTGTAGTGTCCTATCGGTTGGATTCTTAGATTGGACTGTTACTCCATTGGGAGCTACCTAAAAACACTTAAAATGAAGCTCATCCTGGACACTCCCCCTCCCTGTAGTGTCCTATCGGTTGGATTCTTAGATTGGACTGTTACTCCATTGGGAGCTACCTAAAAACACTTAAAATGAAGCTCTTCCTGGACACTCCCCCTTCCTGTAGTGTCCTATCGGTTGGATTCTTAGATTGGACTGTTACTCCATTGGGAGCTACCTAAAAACACTTAAAATGAAGCTCTTCCTGGACACTCCCCCTTCATGTAGTGTCCTATCGGTTGGATTCTTAGATTGGACTGTTACTCCATTGGGAGCTACCTAAAAACACTTAAAATGAAGCTCTTCCTGGACACTCCCCCTTCCTGTAGTGTCTTATCGGTTGGATTCTTAGATTGGACTGTTACTCCATTGGGAGCTACCTAAAAACACTTAAAATGAAGCTCTTCCTGGACACTCCCCCTTCCTGTAGTGTCCTATCGGTTGGATTCTTAGATTGGACTGTTACTCCATTGGGAGCTACCTAAAAACACTGAAAATGAAGCTCTTCCTTGACACTCCCCCTTCCTGTAGTGTCCTATCGGTTGGATTCTTAGATTGGACTGTTACTCCATTGGGAGCTACCTAAAAACACTTAAAATGAAGCTCTTCCTGGACACTCCCCCTCCCTGTAGTGTCCTATCGGTTGGATTCTTAGATTGGACTGTTACTCCATTGGGAGCTACCTAAAAACACTTAAAATAAAGCTCTTCCTGGACACTCCCCCTCCCTGTAGTGTCCTATCGGTTGGATTCTTAGATTGGACTGTTACTCCATTGGGAGCTACCTAAAAACACTTAAAATGAAGCTCTTCCTGGACACTCCCCCTTCCTGTAGTGTCCTATCGGTTGGATTCTTAGATTGGACTGTTACTCCATTGGGAGCTACCTAAAAACACTTAAAATGAAGCTCTTCCTGGACACTCCCCCTTCCTGTAGTGTCCTATCGGTTGGATTCTTAGATTAGACTGTTACTCCATTGGGAGCTACCTAAAAACACTTAAAATGAAGCTCTTCCTGGACACTCCCCATTCCTGTAGTGTCTTATCGGTTGGATTCTTAGATTGGACTGTTACTCCATTGGGAGCTACCTAAAAACACTTAAAATGAAGCTCTTCCTGGACACTCCCCCTCCCTGTAGTGTCCTATCGGTTGGATTCTTAGATTGGACTGTTACTCCATTGGGAGCTACCTAAAAACACTTAAAATAAAGCTCTTCCTGGACACTCCCCCTTCCTGTAGTGTCCTATCGGTTGGATTCTTAGATTGGACTGTTACTCCATTGGAAGCTACCTAAAAACACTTAAAATGAAGCTCTTCCTGGACACTCGCCCTTCCTGTAGTCTTCTACCTGTAGGATGCTTAGATTGGACTCTTACTCCATTGGGAGCTACCTAAAAACACTTAAAATGAAGCTCTTCCTGGACACTCGCCCTTCCTGTAGTCTTCTACCTGTAGGATGCTTAGATTGGACTCTTACTCCATTGGGAGCTACCTAAAAACACTTAAAATGAAGCTCTTCCTGGACACTCCCCCTCCCTGTAGTGTCCTACCTGTAGGATTCTTAGATTGGACTGTTACTCCATTGGGAGCTACCTAAAAACACTTAAAATGAAGCTCTTCCTGGACACTCCCCCTCCCTGTAGTCTCCTATCGGTTGGATTCTTAGATTGGACTGTTACTCCATTGGGAGCTACCTAAAAACACTTAAAATGAAGCTCTTCCTGGACACTCCCCCTCCCTGTAGTGTCCTATCGGTTGGATTCTTAGATTCGACTGTTACTCCATTGGGAGCTACCTAAAAACACTTAAAATGAAGCTCTTCCTGGACACTCCCCATTCCTGTAGTCTCCTACCTGTAGGATTCTTAGATTGGACTGTTACTCCATTGGGAGCTACCTAAAAACACTTAAAATGAAGCTCTTCCTGGACACTCCCCCTTCCTGTAGTGTCTTATCGGTTGGATTCTTAGATTGGACTGTTACTCCATTGGGAGCTACCTAAAAACACTTAAAATGAAGCTCTTCCTGGACACTCCCCCTTCCTGTAGTGTCCTATCGGTTGGATTCTTAGATTGGACTGTTACTCCATTGGAAGCTACCTAAAAACACTTAAAATGAAGCTCTTCCTGGACACTCGCCCTTCCTGTAGTCTTCTACCTGTAGGATGCTTAGATTGGACTCTTACTCCATTGGGAGCTACCTAAAAACACTTAAAATGAAGCTCTTCCTGGACACTCCCCCTCCCTGTAGTGTCCTACCTGTAGGATGCTTAGATTGGACTCTTACTCCATTGGGAGCTACCTAAAAACACTTAAAATGAAGCTCTTCCTGGACACTCCCCCTCCCTGTAGTGTCCTACCTGTAGGATTCTTAGATTGGACTGTTACTCCATTGGGAGCTACCTAAAAACACTTAAAATGAAGCTCTTCCTGGACACTCCCCCTCCCTGTAGTCTCCTATCGGTTGGATTCTTAGATTGGACTGTTACTCCATTGGGAGCTACCTAAAAACACTTAAAATGAAGCTCTTCCTGGACACTCCCCCTCCCTGTAGTGTCCTATCGGTTGGATTCTTAGATTCGACTGTTACTCCATTGGGAGCTACCTAAAAACACTTAAAATGAAGCTCTTCCTGGACACTCCCCATTCCTGTAGTCTCCTACCTGTAGGATTCTTAGATTGGACTGTTACTCCATTGGGAGCTACCTAAAAACACTTAAAATGAAGCTCTTCCTGGACACTCCCCCTTCCTGTAGTGTCTTATCGGTTGGATTCTTAGATTGGACTGTTACTCCATTGGGAGCTACCTAAAAACACTTAAAATGAAGCTCTTCCTGGACACTCCCCCTTCCTGTAGTGTCCTATCGGTTGGATTCTTAGATTGGACTGTTACTCCATTGGGAGCTACCTAAAAACACTTAAAATGAAGCTCTTCCTGGACACTCCCCCTTCCTGTAGTGTCTTATCGGTTGGATTCTTAGATTGGACTGTTACTCCATTGGGAGCTACCTAAAAACACTTAAAATGAAGCTCTTCCTGGACACTCCCCCTTCCTGTAGTGTCCTATCGGTTGGATTCTTAGATTGGACTGTTACTCCATTGGGAGCTACCTAAAAACACTGAAAATGAAGCTCTTCCAGGACACTCCCCCTTCCTGTAGTGTCCTATCGGTTGGATTCTTAGATTGGACTGTTACTCCATTGGAAGCTACCTAAAAACACTTAAAATGAAGCTCTTCCTGGACACTCGCCCTTCCTGTAGTCTTCTACCTGTAGGATGCTTAGATTGGACTCTTACTCCATTGGGAGCTACCTAAAAACACTTAAAATGAAGCTCTTCCTGGACACTCCCCCTCCCTGTAGTGTCCTATCGGTTGGATTCTTAGATTGGACTGTTACTCCATTGGGAGCTACCTAAAAACACTTAAAATGAAGCTCTTCCTGGACACTCCCCATTCCTGTAGTCTCCTACCTGTAGGATTCTTAGATTGGACTGTTACTCCATTAGGAGCTACCTAAAAACACTTAAAATGAAGCTCTTCCTGGACACTCCCCCTCCCTGTAGTGTCCTATAGGTTGGATTCTTAGATTGGACTGTTACTCCATTGGGAGCTACCTAAAAACACTTAAAATGAAGCTCTTCCTGGACACTCCCCCTCCCTGTAGTGTCCTATCGGTTGGATTCTTAGATTGGACTGTTACTCCATTGGGAGCTACCTAAAAACACTTAAAATGAAGCTCTTCCTGGACACTCCCCCTCCCTGTAGTGTCCTATCGGTTGGATTCTTAGATTGAACTGTTACTCCATTGGGAGCTACCTAAAAACACTTAAAATGAAGCTCTTCCTGGACACTCCCCCTTCCTGTAGTCTCCTATCGGTTGGATTCTTAGATTGGACTGTTACTCCATTGGGAGTTACCTAAAAACACTTAAAATGAAGCTCTTCCTGGACACTCCCCATTCCTGTAGTCTCCTATCGGTTGGATTCTTAGATTGGACTGTTACTCCATTGGGAGCTACCTAAAAACACTTAAAATGAAGCTCTTCCTGGACACTCCCCATTCCTGTAGTCTCCTACCTGTAGGACTCTTAGATTGGACTGTTACTCCATTGGAAGCTACCTAAAAACACTTAAAATGAAGCTCTTCCTGGACACTCCCCATTCCTGTAGTCTCCTACCTGTAGGATTCTTAGATTGGACTGTTACTCCATTAGGAGCTACCTAAAAACACTTAAAATGAAGCTCTTCCTGGACACTCCCCCTCCCTGTAGTGTCCTATCGGTTGGATTCTTAGATTGGACTGTTACTCCATTGGGAGCTACCTAAAAACACTTAAAATGAAGCTCATCCTGGACACTCCCCCTCCCTGTAGTGTCCTATCGGTTGGATTCTTAGATTGGACTGTTACTCCATTGGGAGCTACCTAAAAACACTTAAAATGAAGCTCTTCCTGGACACTCCCCCTTCCTGTAGTGTCCTATCGGTTGGATTCTTAGATTGGACTGTTACTCCATTGGGAGCTACCTAAAAACACTTAAAATGAAGCTCTTCCTGGACACTCCCCCTTCATGTAGTGTCCTATCGGTTGGATTCTTAGATTGGACTGTTACTCCATTGGGAGCTACCTAAAAACACTTAAAATGAAGCTCTTCCTGGACACTCCCCCTTCCTGTAGTGTCTTATCGGTTGGATTCTTAGATTGGACTGTTACTCCATTGGGAGCTACCTAAAAACACTTAAAATGAAGCTCTTCCTGGACACTCCCCCTTCCTGTAGTGTCCTATCGGTTGGATTCTTAGATTGGACTGTTACTCCATTGGGAGCTACCTAAAAACACTGAAAATGAAGCTCTTCCTTGACACTCCCCCTTCCTGTAGTGTCCTATCGGTTGGATTCTTAGATTGGACTGTTACTCCATTGGGAGCTACCTAAAAACACTTAAAATGAAGCTCTTCCTGGACACTCCCCCTCCCTGTAGTGTCCTATCGGTTGGATTCTTAGATTGGACTGTTACTCCATTGGGAGCTACCTAAAAACACTTAAAATAAAGCTCTTCCTGGACACTCCCCCTCCCTGTAGTGTCCTATCGGTTGGATTCTTAGATTGGACTGTTACTCCATTGGGAGCTACCTAAAAACACTTAAAATGAAGCTCTTCCTGGACACTCCCCCTTCCTGTAGTGTCCTATCGGTTGGATTCTTAGATTGGACTGTTACTCCATTGGGAGCTACCTAAAAACACTTAAAATGAAGCTCTTCCTGGACACTCCCCCTTCCTGTAGTGTCCTATCGGTTGGATTCTTAGATTAGACTGTTACTCCATTGGGAGCTACCTAAAAACACTTAAAATGAAGCTCTTCCTGGACACTCCCCATTCCTGTAGTGTCTTATCGGTTGGATTCTTAGATTGGACTGTTACTCCATTGGGAGCTACCTAAAAACACTTAAAATGAAGCTCTTCCTGGACACTCCCCCTCCCTGTAGTGTCCTATCGGTTGGATTCTTAGATTGGACTGTTACTCCATTGGGAGCTACCTAAAAACACTTAAAATAAAGCTCTTCCTGGACACTCCCCCTTCCTGTAGTGTCCTATCGGTTGGATTCTTAGATTGGACTGTTACTCCATTGGAAGCTACCTAAAAACACTTAAAATGAAGCTCTTCCTGGACACTCGCCCTTCCTGTAGTCTTCTACCTGTAGGATGCTTAGATTGGACTCTTACTCCATTGGGAGCTACCTAAAAACACTTAAAATGAAGCTCTTCCTGGACACTCCCCCTCCCTGTAGTGTCCTACCTGTAGGATTCTTAGATTGGACTGTTACTCCATTGGGAGCTACCTAAAAACACTTAAAATGAAGCTCTTCCTGGACACTCCCCCTCCCTGTAGTGTCCTACCTGTAGGATTCTTAGATTGGACTGTTACTCCATTGGGAGCTACCTAAAAACACTTAAAATGAAGCTCTTCCTGGACACTCCCCCTCCCTGTAGTCTCCTATCGGTTGGATTCTTAGATTGGACTGTTACTCCATTGGGAGCTACCTAAAAACACTTAAAATGAAGCTCTTCCTGGACACTCCCCCTCCCTGTAGTGTCCTATCGGTTGGATTCTTAGATTCGACTGTTACTCCATTGGGAGCTACCTAAAAACACTTAAAATGAAGCTCTTCCTGGACACTCCCCATTCCTGTAGTCTCCTACCTGTAGGATTCTTAGATTGGACTGTTACTCCATTGGGAGCTACCTAAAAACACTTAAAATGAAGCTCTTCCTGGACACTCCCCCTTCCTGTAGTGTCTTATCGGTTGGATTCTTAGATTGGACTGTTACTCCATTGGGAGCTACCTAAAAACACTTAAAATGAAGCTCTTCCTGGACACTCCCCCTTCCTGTAGTGTCCTATCGGTTGGATTCTTAGATTGGACTGTTACTCCATTGGGAGCTACCTAAAAACACTTAAAATGAAGCTCTTCCTGGACACTCCCCCTTCCTGTAGTGTCTTATCGGTTGGATTCTTAGATTGGACTGTTACTCCATTGGGAGCTACCTAAAAACACTTAAAATGAAGCTCTTCCTGGACACTCCCCCTTCCTGTAGTGTCCTATCGGTTGGATTCTTAGATTGGACTGTTACTCCATTGGGAGCTACCTAAAAACACTGAAAATGAAGCTCTTCCAGGACACTCCCCCTTCCTGTAGTGTCCTATCAGTTGGATTCTTAGATTGGACTGTTACTCCATTGGAAGCTACCTAAAAACACTTAAAATGAAGCTCTTCCTGGACACTCGCCCTTCCTGTAGTCTTCTACCTGTAGGATGCTTAGATTGGACTCTTACTCCATTGGGAGCTACCTAAAAACACTTAAAATGAAGCTCTTCCTGGACACTCCCCCTCCCTGTAGTGTCCTATCGGTTGGATTCTTAGATTGGACTGTTACTCCATTGGGAGCTACCTAAAAACACTTAAAATGAAGCTCTTCCTGGACACTCCCCATTCCTGTAGTCTCCTACCTGTAGGATTCTTAGATTGGACTGTTACTCCATTAGGAGCTACCTAAAAACACTTAAAATGAAGCTCTTCCTGGACACTCCCCCTCCCTGTAGTGTCCTATAGGTTGGATTCTTAGATTGGACTGTTACTCCATTGGGAGCTACCTAAAAACACTTAAAATGAAGCTCTTCCTGGACACTCCCCCTCCCTGTAGTGTCCTATCGGTTGGATTCTTAGATTGGACTGTTACTCCATTGGGAGCTACCTAAAAACACTTAAAATGAAGCTCTTCCTGGACACTCCCCCTCCCTGTAGTGTCCTATCGGTTGGATTCTTAGATTGAACTGTTACTCCATTGGGAGCTACCTAAAAACACTTAAAATGAAGCTCTTCCTGGACACTCCCCCTTCCTGTAGTCTCCTATCGGTTGGATTCTTAGATTGGACTGTTACTCCATTGGGAGTTACCTAAAAACACTTAAAATGAAGCTCTTCCTGGACACTCCCCATTCCTGTAGTCTCCTATCGGTTGGATTCTTAGATTGGACTGTTACTCCATTGGGAGCTACCTAAAAACACTTAAAATGAAGCTCTTCCTGGACACTCCCCATTCCTGTAGTCTCCTATCGGTTGGATTCTTAGATTGGACTGTTACTCCATTGGGAGCTACCTAAAAACACTTAAAATGAAGCTCTTCCTGGACACTCCCCATTCCTGTAGTCTCCTACCTGTAGGATTCTTAGATTGGACTGTTACTCCATTAGGAGCTACCTAAAAACACTTAAAATGAAGCTCTTCCTGGACACTCCCCCTCCCTGTAGTGTCCTATCGGTTGGATTCTTAGATTGGACTGTTACTCCATTGGGAGCTACCTAAAAACACTTAAAATGAAGCTCATCCTGGACACTCCCCCTCCCTGTAGTGTCCTATCGGTTGGATTCTTAGATTGGACTGTTACTCCATTGGGAGCTACCTAAAAACACTTAAAATGAAGCTCTTCCTGGACACTCCCCCTTCCTGTAGTGTCCTATCGGTTGGATTCTTAGATTGGACTGTTACTCCATTGGGAGCTACCTAAAAACACTTAAAATGAAGCTCTTCCTGGACACTCCCCCTTCATGTAGTGTCCTATCGGTTGGATTCTTAGATTGGACTGTTACTCCATTGGGAGCTACCTAAAAACACTTAAAATGAAGCTCTTCCTGGACACTCCCCCTTCCTGTAGTGTCTTATCGGTTGGATTCTTAGATTGGACTGTTACTCCATTGGGAGCTACCTAAAAACACTTAAAATGAAGCTCTTCCTGGACACTCCCCCTTCCTGTAGTGTCCTATCGGTTGGATTCTTAGATTGGACTGTTACTCCATTGGGAGCTACCTAAAAACACTGAAAATGAAGCTCTTCCTTGACACTCCCCCTTCCTGTAGTGTCCTATCGGTTGGATTCTTAGATTGGACTGTTACTCCATTGGGAGCTACCTAAAAACACTTAAAATGAAGCTCTTCCTGGACACTCCCCCTCCCTGTAGTGTCCTATCGGTTGGATTCTTAGATTGGACTGTTACTCCATTGGGAGCTACCTAAAAACACTTAAAATAAAGCTCTTCCTGGACACTCCCCCTCCCTGTAGTGTCCTATCGGTTGGATTCTTAGATTGGACTGTTACTCCATTGGGAGCTACCTAAAAACACTTAAAATGAAGCTCTTCCTGGACACTCCCCCTTCCTGTAGTGTCCTATCGGTTGGATTCTTAGATTGGACTGTTACTCCATTGGAAGCTACCTAAAAACACTTAAAATGAAGCTCTTCCTGGACACTCGCCCTTCCTGTAGTCTTCTACCTGTAGGATGCTTAGATTGGACTCTTACTCCATTGGGAGCTACCTAAAAACACTTAAAATGAAGCTCTTCCTGGACACTCCCCCTCCCTGTAGTGTCCTATCGGTTGGATTCTTAGATTGGACTGTTACTCCATTGGGAGCTACCTAAAAACACTTAAAATGAAGCTCTTCCTGGACACTCCCCCTCCCTGTAGTGTCCTATCGGTTGGATTCTTAGATTGGACTGTTACTCCATTGGGAGCTACCTAAAAACACTTAAAATGAAGCTCTTCCTGGACACTCCCCCTCCCTGTAGTGTCCTATCGGTTGGATTCTTAGATTGGACTGTTACTCCATTGGGAGCTACCTAAAAACACATAAAATGAAGCTCTTCCTGGACACTCCCCATTCCTGTAGTCTCCTACCTGTAGGATTCTTAGATTGGACTGTTACTCCATTAGGAGCTACCTAAAAACACTTAAAATGAAGCTCTTCCTGGACACTCCCCCTTCCTGTAGTGTCTTATCGGTTGGATTCTTAGATTGGACTGTTACTCCATTGGGAGCTACCTAAAAACACTTAAAATGAAGCTCTTCCTGGACACTCCCCCTTCCTGTAGTGTCCTATCGGTTGGATTCTTAGATTGGACTGTTACTCCATTGGGAGCTACCTAAAAACACTTAAAATGAAGCTCTTCCTGGACACTCCCCCTTCCTGTAGTGTCTTATCGGTTGGATTCTTAGATTGGACTGTTACTCCATTGGGAGCTACCTAAAAACACTTAAAATGAAGCTCTTCCTGGACACTCCCCCTTCCTGTAGTGTCCTATCGGTTGGATTCTTAGATTGGACTGTTACTCCATTGGGAGCTACCTAAAAACACTGAAAATGAAGCTCTTCTTGGACACTCCCCCTTCCTGTAGTGTCCTATCGGTTGGATTCTTAGATTGGATTGTTACTCCATTGGGAGCTACCTAAAAACACTTAAAATGAAGCTCTTCCTGGACACTCGCCCTTCCTGTAGTCTTCTACCTGTAGGATGCTTAGATTGGACTCTTACTCCATTGGGAGCTACCTAAAAACACTTAAAATGAAGCTCTTCCTGGACACTCCCCCTCCCTGTAGTGTCCTATCGGTTGGATTCTTAGATTGGACTGTTACTCCATTGGGAGCTACCTAAAAACACTTAAAATGAAGCTCTTCCTGGACACTCCCCATTCCTGTAGTCTCCTACCTGTAGGATTCTTAGATTGGACTGTTACTCCATTAGGAGCTACCTAAAAACACTTAAAATGAAGCTCTTCCTGGACACTCCCCCTCCCTGTAGTGTCCTATCGGTTGGATTCTTAGATTGGACTGTTACTCCATTGGGAGCTACCTAAAACACTTAAAATGAAGCTCTTCCTGGACACTCCCCCTCCCTGTAGTGTCCTATCGGTTGGATTCTTAGATTAGACTGTTACTCCAATGGAAGCTACCTAAAAACACTTAAAATGAAGCTCTTCCTGGACACTCCCCCTTCCTGTAGTCTCCTACCTGTAGGATTCTTAGATTGGACTGTTACTCCATTGGGAGCTACCTAAAAACACTTAAAATGAAGCTCTTCCTGGACGCTCCCCCTTTCTGTAGTGTCCTATCGGTTGGATTCTTAGATTGGACTGTTACTCCATTGGGAGCTACCTAAAAACACTTAAAATGAAGATCTTCCTGGACACTCCCCATTCCTGTAGTCTCCTACCTGTAGGATTCTTAGATTGGACTGTTACTCCATTGGGAGCTACCTAAAAACACTTAAAATGAAGCTCTTCCTGGACACTCCCCCTTCCTGTAGTGTCCTATCGGTTGGATTCTTAGATTGGACTGTTACTCCATTGGGAGCTACCTAAAAACACTTAAAATGAAGCTCTTCCTGGACACTCCCCCTCCCTGTAGTGTCCTATCGGTTGGATTCTTAGATTGGACTGTTACTCCATTGGGAGCTACCTAAAAACACTTAAAATGAAGCTCTTCCTGGACACTCCCCATTCCTGTAGTCTCCTACCTGTAGGATTCTTAGATTGGACTGTTACTCCATTGGGAGCTACCTAAAAACACTTAAAATGAAGCTCTTCCTGGACACTCCCCCTTCCTGTAGTGTCCTATCGGTTGGATTCTTAGATTGGACTTTTACTCCATTGGGAGCTACCTAAAAACACTTAAAATGAAGCTCTTCCTGGACACTCCCCCTCCCTGTAGTGTCCTATCGGTTGGATTCTTAGATTGGACTGTTACTCCATTGGGAGCTACCTAAAAACACTTAAAATGAAGCTCTTCCTGGACACTCCCCCTTCCTGTAGTGTCCTATCGGTTGGATTCTTAGATTGGACTGTTACTCCATTGGGAGCTACCTAAAAACACTTAAAATGAAGCTCTTCCTGGACACTCCCCCTTCCTGTAGTGTCCTACCTGTTGGATTCTTAGATTGGACTGTTACTCCATTGGGAGCTACCTAAAAACACTTAAAATGAAGCTCTTCCTGGACACTCCCCCTTCCTGTAGTGTCCTATCGGTTGGATTCTTAGATTGGACTGTTACTCCATTGGGAGCTACCTAAAAACACTGAAAATGAAGCTCTTCCTGGACACTCCCCATTCCTGTAGTCTCCTACCTGTAGGATTCTTAGATTGGACTGTTACTCCATTGGGAGCTACCTAAAAACACTTAAAATGAAGCTCTTCCTGGACACTCCCCCTTCCTGTAGTCTCCTACCTGTTGGATTCTTAGATTGGACTGTTACTCCATTGGGAGCTACCTAAAAACACTTAAAATGAAGCTCTTCCTGGACACTCCCCCTTCCTGTAGTGTCCTATCGGTTGGATTCTTAGATTGGACTGTTACTCCATTGGGAGCTACCTAAAAACACTGAAAATGAAGCTCTTCCTGGACACTCCCCCTCCCTGTAGTGTCCTATCGGTTGGATTCTTAGATTGGACTGTTACTCCATTGGGAGCTACCTAAACACACTTAAAATGAAGCTCTTCCTGGACACTCCCCCTTCCTGTAGTCTCCTACCTGTTGGATTCTTAGATTGGACTGTTACTCCATTGGGAGCTACCTAAAAACACTTAAAATGAAGCTTTTCCTGGACATTCCCCCTTCCTGTAGTGTCCTACCTGTAGGATTCTTAGATTGGACTGTTACTCCAATGGAAGCTACCTAAAAACACTTAAAATGAAGCTCTTCCTGGACACTCCCCATTCCTGTAGTCTCCTACCTGTAGATTTTTTGATTGGACTGTTACTCCATTGGGAGCTACCTAAAAACACTTAAAATGAAGCTCTTCCTGGACACTCCCCATTCCTGTAGTCTCCTACCTGTAGGATTCTTAGATTGGACTGTTACTCCATTGGGAGCTACCTAAAAACACTTAAAATGAAGCTCTTCCTGGACACTCCCCCTTCCTGTAGTGTCCTATCGGTTGGATTCTTAGATTGGACTGTTACTCCAATGGAAGCTACCTAAAAACACTTAAAATGAAGCTCTTCCTGGACACTCCCCCTCCCTGTAGTGTCCTATCGGTTGGATTCTTAGATTGGACTGTTACTCCATTGGGAGCTACCTAAAAACACTTAAAATGAAGCTCTTCCTGGACACTCCCCCTTCCTGTAGTGTCCTATCGGTTGGATTCTTAGATTAGACTGTTACTCCATTGGGAGCTACCTAAAAACACTTAAAATGAAGCTCTTCCTGGACACTCCCCCTCCCTGTAGTGTCCTATCGGTTGGATTCTTAGATTGGACTGTTACTCCATTGGGAGCTACCTAAAAACACTTAAAATGAAGCTCTTCCTGGACACTCCCCCTTCCTGTAGTCTCCTACCTGTAGGATTCTTTGATTGGACTGTTACTCCAATGGAAGCTACCTAAAAACACTTAAAATGAAGCACTTCCTGGACACTCCCCCTTCCTGTAGTCTCCTACCCGTAGGATTCTCAGATTGGACTGTTACTCCATTGGGAGCTACCTAAAGACACTTAAAATGAGGCTCTTCCTTGACACTCCCCATTCCTGTAGTCTCCTACCTGTAGGATTCTTAGATTGGACTGTTACTCCATTGGGAGCTACCTAAAAACACTTAAAATGAAGCTCTTCCTGGACACTCCCCCTTCCTGTAGTGTCCTATCGGTTGGATTCTTAGATTGGACTGTTACTCCATTGGGAGCTACCTAAAAACACTTAAAATGAAGCTCTTCCTGGACACTCCCCCTTCCTGTAGTCTCCTACCTGTAGGATTCTTAGATTGGACTGTTACTCCATTGGGAGCTACCTAAAAACACTTAAAATGAAGCTCTTCCTTGACACTCCCCCTTCCTGTAGTCTCCTATCGGTTGGATTCTTAGATTGGACTGTTACTCCATTGGGAGCTACCTAAAAACACTTAAAATGAAGCTCTTCCTGGACACTCCCCCTTCCTGTAGTCTCCTATCGGTTGGATTCTTAGATTGGACTGTTACTCCATTGGGAGCTACCTAAAAACACTTAAAATGAAGCTCTTCCTGGACACTCCCCCTTCCTGTAGTCTCCTATCGGTTGGATTCTCAGATTGGACTGTTACTCCATTGGGAGCTACCTAAAAACACTTAAAATGAAGCTCTTCCTGGACACTCCCCATTCCTGTAGTCTCCTACCTGTAGGATTCTTAGATTGGACTGTTACTCCATTGGGAGCTACCTAAAAACACTTAAAATGAAGCTCTTCCTGGACACTCCCCCTTCCTGTAGTGTCCTATCGGTTGGATTCTTAGATTGGACTGTTACTCCATTGGGAGCTACCTAAAAACACTTAAAATGAAGCTCTTCCTGGACACCCCCCTCCCTGTAGTGTCTTATCGGTTGGATTCTTAGATTGGACTGTTACTCCATTGGGAGCTACCTAAAAACACTTAAAATGAAGCTCTTCCTGGACACTCCCCCTCCCTGTAGTGTCTTATCGGTTGGATTCTTAGATTGGACTGTTACTCCATTGGGAGCTACCTAAAAACACTTAAAATGAAGCTCTTCCTGGACACTCCCCCTTCCTGTAGTCTCCTACCTGTAGGATTCTTAGATTGGACTGTTACTCCATTGGGAGCTACCTAAAAACACTTAAAATGAAGCTCTTCCTGGACACTCCCCCTTCCTGTAGTCTCCTACCTGTAGGATTCTTAGATTGGACTGTTACTCCAATGGAAGCTACCTAAAAACACTTAAAATGAAGCTCTTTCTGGACACTCCCCCTTCCTGTAGTCTCCTATCTGTAGGATTCTTAGATTGGACTGTTACTCCATTGGGAGCTACCTAAAAACACTTAAAATGAAGCTCTTCCTGGACACTCCCCATTCCTGTAGTCTCCTACCTGTAGGATTCTTAGATTGGACTGTTACTCCATTGGGAGCTACCTAAAAACACTTAAAATGAAGCTCTTCCTGGACACTCCCCCTTCCTGTAGTCTCCTATCGGTTGGATTTTTAGATTGGACTGTTACTCCATTGGGAGCTACCTAAAAACACTTAAAATGAAGCTCTTCCTGGACACTCCCCATTCCTGTAGTCTCCTACCTGTAGGATTCTTAGATTGGACTGTTACTTCATTGGGAGCTACCTAAAAACACTTAAAATGAAGCTCTTCCTGGACACTCCCCTTTCCTGTAGTCTCCTATCGGTTGGATTCTTAGATTGGACTGTTACTCCATTGGGAGCTACCTAAAAACACTTAAAATGAAGCTCTTCCTGGACACTCCCCATTCCTGTAGTCTCCTACCTGTAGGATTCTTAGATTGGACTGTTACTCCATTGGGAGCTACCTAAAAACACTTAAAATGAAGCTTTTCCTGGACACTCCCCCTTCCTGTAGTCTCCTATCGGTTGGATTCTTAGATTGGACTGTTACTCCATTGGGAGCTACCTAAAAACACTGAAAATGAAGCTTTTCTTGGACACTCCCCATTCCTGTAGTCTCCTACCTGTAGGATTCTTAGATTGGACTGTTACTCCATTGGGAGCTACCTAAAAACACTTAAAATGAAGCTCTTCCTGGACACTCCCCCTTCCTGTAGTCTCCTATCGGTTGGATTCTTAGATTGGACTGTTACTCCATTGGGAGCTACCTAAAAACACTTAAAATGAAGCTCTTCCTGGACACTCCCCCTTCCTGTAGTCTCCTATCGGTTGGATTCTTAGATTGGACTGTTACTCCATTGGGAGCTACCTAAAAACACTTAAAATGAAGCTCTTCCTGGACACTCCCCCTTCCTGTAGTGTCCTATCGGTTGGATTCTTAGATTGGACTGTTACTCCATTGGAAGCTACCTAAAAACACTTAAAATGAAGCTCTTCCTGGACACTCCCCCTTCCTGTAGTGTCGTATCGGTTGGATTCTTAGATTGGACTGTTACTCCATTGGGAGCTACCTAAAAACACTTAAAATGAAGCTCTTCCTGGACACTCCCCCTTCCTGTAGTCTCCTACCTGTAGGATTCTTAGATTGGACTGTTACTCCATTGGGAGCTACCTAAAAACACTTAAAATGAAGCTCTTCCTGGACACTCCCCCTTCCTGTAGTGTCCTATCGGTTGGATTCTTAGATTGGACTGTTACTCCATTGGGAGCTACCTAAAAACACTTAAAATGAAGCTCTTCCTGGACACTCCCCCTCCCTGTAGTGTCTTATCGGTTGGATTCTTAGATTGGACTGTTACTCCATTGGGAGCTACCTAAAAACACTGAAAATGAACCTCTTCCTGGACACTCCCCATTCCTGTAGTCTCCTACCTGTAGGATTCTTAGATTGGACTGTTACTCCATTGGGAGGTACATAAAAACACTCAAAATGAAGCTCTTCCTGGACACTCCCCCTTCCTGTGGTCTCCTATCGGTTGGATTCTTAGATTGGACTGTTACTCCATTGGAAGCTACCTAAAAACACTTAAAATGAAGCTCTTCCTGGACACTCCCCCTCCCTGTAGTGTCTTATCGGTTGGATTCTTAGATTGGACTGTTACTCCATTGGGAGCTACCTAAAAACACTTAAAATGAAGCTCTTCCTGGACACTCCCCCTTCCTGTAGTCTCCTATCGGTTGGATTCTTAGATTGGACTGTTACTCCATTGGGAGCTACCTAAAAACACTTAAAATGAAGCTCTTCCTGGACACTCCCCCTTCCTGTAGTCTCCTATCGGTTGGATTCTTAGATTGGACTGTTACTCCATTGGGAGCTACCTAAAAACACTTAAAATGAAGCTCTTCCTGGACACTCCCCCTTCCTGTAGTGTCCTATCGGTTGGATTCTTAGATTGGACTGTTACTCCATTGGGAGCTACCTAAAAACACTTAAAATGAAGCTCTTCCTGGACACTCCCCCTTCCTGTAGTCTCCTATCGGTTGGATTCTTAGATTGGACTGTTACTCCATTGGGAGCTACCTAAAAACACTTAAATGAAGCTCTTCCTGGACACTCCCCCTTCCTGTAGTCTCCTATCGGTTGGATTCTTAGATTGGACTGTTACTCCATTGGAAGCTACCTAAAAACACTTAAAATGAAGCTCTTCCTGGACACTCCCCCTTCCTGTAGTGTCCTATCGGTTGGATTCTTAGATTGGACTGTTACTCCATTGGGAGCTACCTAAAAACACTTAAAATGAAGCTCTTCCTGGACACTCCCCCTTCCTGTAGTCTCCTACCTGTAGGATTCTTAGATTGGACTGTTACTCCATTGGGAGCTACCTAAAAACACTTAAAATGAAGCTCTTCCTGGACACTCCCCCTTCCTGTAGTGTCCTATCGGTTGGATTCTTAGATTGGACTGTTACTCCATTGGGAGGTACCTAAAAACACTTAAAATGAAGCTCTTCCTGGACACTCCCCCTTCCTGTAGTGTCCTATCGGTTGGATTCTTAGATTGGACTGTTACTCCATTGGAAGCTACCTAAAAACACTTAAAATGAAGCTCTTCCTGGACACTCCCCCTCCCTGTAGTGTCTTATCGGTTGGATTCTTAGATTGGACTGTTACTCCATTGGGAGCTACCTAAAAACACTTAAAATGAAGCTCTTCCTGGACACTCCCCCTTCCTGTAGTCTCCTATCGGTTGGATTCTTAGATTGGACTGTTACTCCATTGGGAGCTACCTAAAAACACTTAAAATGAAGCTCTTCCTGGACACTCCCCCTTCCTGTAGTCTCCTATCGGTTGGATTCTTAGATTGGACTGTTACTCCATTGGGAGCTACCTAAAAACACTTAAAATGAAGCTCTTCCTGGACACTCCCCCTTCCTGTAGTGTCCTATCGGTTGGATTCTTAGATTGGACTGTTACTCCATTGGGAGCTACCTAAAAACACTTAAAATGAAGCTCTTCCTGGACACTCCCCCTCCCTGTAGTGTCTTATCGGTTGGATTCTTAGATTGGACTGTTACTCCATTGGGAGCTACCTAAAAACACTTAAAATGAAGCTCTTCCTGGACACTCCCCCTCCCTGTAGTGTCTTATCGGTTGGATTCTTAGATTGGACTGTTACTCCATTGGGAGCTACCTAAAAACACTTAAAATGAAGCTCTTCCTGGACACTCCCCCTTCCTGTAGTCTCCTATCGGTTGGATTCTTAGATTGGACTGTTACTCCATTGGGAGCTACCTAAAAACACTTAAAATGAAGCTCTTCCTGGACACTCCCCATTCCTGTAGTCTCCTACCTGTAGGATTCTTAGATTGGACTGTTACTCCATTGGGAGCTACCTAAAAACACTCAAAATGAAGCTCTTCCTGGACACTCCCCATTCCTGTAGTCTCCTACCTGTAGGATTCTTAGATTGGACTGTTACTCCATTGGGAGCTACCTAAAAACACTTAAAATGAAGCTCTTCCTGGACACTCCCCCTTCCTGTAGTCTCCTATCGGTTGGATTCTTAGATTGGACTGTTACTCCATTGGGAGCTACCTAAAAACACTTAAAATGAAGCTCTTCCTGGACACTCCCCCTTCCTGTAGTCTCCTATCGGTTGGATTCTTAGATTGGACTGTTACTCCATTGGGAGCTACCTAAAAACACTTAAAATGAAGCTCTTCCTGGACACTCCCCATTCCTGTAGTGTCCTATCGGTTTGATTCTTAGATTGGACTGTTACTCCATTGGGAGCTACCTAAAAACACTTAAAATGAAGCTCTTCCTGGACACTCCCCCTTCCTGTAGTCTCCTATCGGTTGGATTCTTAGATTGGACTGTTACTCCATTGGGAACTACCTAAAAACACTTAAAATGAAGCTCTTCCTGGACACTCCCCCTTCCTGTAGTGTCCTATCGGTTGGATTCTTAGATTGGACTGTTACTCCATTGGGAGCTACCTAAAAACACTTAAAATGAAGCTCTTCCTGGACACTCCCCCTCCCTGTAGTGTCTTATCGGTTGGATTCTTAGATTGGACTGTTACTCCATTGGGAGCTACCTAAAAACACTTAAAATGAAGCTCTTCCTGGACACTCCCCCTCCCTGTAGTGTCTTATCGGTTGGATTCTTAGATTGGACTGTTACTCCATTGGGAGCTACCTAAAAACACTTAAAATGAAGCTCTTCCTGGACACTCCCCCTCCCTGTAGTGTCTTATCGGATGGATTCTTAGATTGGACTGTTACTCCATTGGGAGCTACCTAAAAACACTTAAAATGAAGCTCTTCCTGGACACTCCCCCTTCCTGTAGTCTCCTATCGGTTGGATTCTTAGATTGGACTGTTACTCCATTGGGAGCTACCTAAAAACACTTAAAATGAAGCTCTTCCTGGACACTCCCCCTTCCTGTAGTGTCTTATCGGTTGGATTCTTAGATTGGACTGTTACTCCATTGGGAGCTACCTAAAAACACTTAAAATGAAGCTCTTCCTGGACACTCCCCCTCCCTGTAGTGTCTTATCGGTTGGATTCTTAGATTGGACTGTTACTCCATTGGGAGCTACCTAAAAACACTTAAAATGAAGCTCTTCCTGGACACTCCCCCTTCCTGTAGTGTCTTATCGGTTGGATTCTTAGATTGGACTGTTACTCCATTGGGAGCTACCTAAAAACACTTAAAATGAAGCTCTTCCTGGACACTTCCCCTCCCTGCAGTCTCCTACCTGTAGGATTCTTAGATTGGACTGTTACTCCATTGGGAGCTACCTAAAAACACTTAAAATGAAGCTCTTCCTGGACACTCCCCCTCCCTGTAGTGTCCTATCGGTTGGATTCTTAGATTGGACTGTTACTCCATTGGGAGCTACCTAAAAACACTTAAAATGAAGCTCTTCCTGGACACTCCCCCTCCCTGTAGTGTCTTATCGGTTGGATTCTTAGATTGGACTGTTACTCCATTGGGAGCTACCTAAAAACACTTAAAATGAAGCTCTTCCTGGACACTCCCCCTCCCTGTAGTGTCTTATCGGTTGGATTCTTAGATTGGACTGTTACTCCATTGGGAGCTACCTAAAAACACTTAAAATGAAGCTCTTCCTGGACACTCCCCCTTCCTGTAGTGTCTTATCGGTTGGATTCTTAGATTGGACTGTTACTCCATTGGGAGCTACCTAAAAACACTGAAAATGAAGCTCTTCCTGGACACTCCCCCTTCCTGTAGTGTCCTATCGGTTGGATTCTTAGATTGGACTGTTACTCCATTGGGAGCTACCTAAAAACACTTAAAATGAAGCTCTTCCTGGACACTCCCCATTCCTGTAGTCTCCTACCTGTAGGATTCTTAGATTGGACTGTTACTCCATTGGGAGCTACCTAAAAACACTTAAAATGAAGCTCTTCCTGGACACTCCCCCTTCCTGTAGTGTCCTATCGGTTGGATTCTTAGATTGGACTGTTACTCCATTGGGAGCTACCTAAAAACACTTAAAATGAAGCTCTTCCTGGACACTCCCCATTCCTGTAGTCTCCTACCTGTAGGATTCTTAGATTGGACTGTTACTCCATTGGGAGCTACCTAAAAACACTTAAAATGAAGCTCTTCCTGGACACTCCCCTTTCCTGTAGTCTCCTATCGGTTGGATTCTTAGATTGGACTGTTACTCCATTGGGAGCTACCTAAAAACACTTAAAATGAAGCTCTTCCTGGACACTCGCCCTTCCTGTAGTCTCCTACCTGTAGGATTCTTAGATTGGACTGTTACTCCATTGGGAGCTACCTAAAAACACTTAAAATGAAGCTCTTCCTGGACACTCCCCCTCCCTGTAGTGTCTTATCGGTTGGATTCTTAGATTGGACTGTTACTCCATTGGGAGCTACCTAAAAACACTTAAAATGAAGCTCTTCCTGGACACTCCCCCTTCCTGTAGTGTCTTATCGGTTGGATTCTTAGATTGGACTGTTACTCCATTGGGAGCTACCTAAAAACACTTAAAATGAAGCTCTTCCTGGACACTTCCCCTCCCTGCAGTCTCCTACCTGTAGGATTCTTAGATTGGACTGTTACTCCATTGGGAGCTACCTAAAAACACTTAAAATGAAGCTCTTCCTGGACACTCCCCCTCCCTGTAGTGTCCTATCGGTTGGATTCTTAGATTGGACTGTTACTCCATTGGGAGCTACCTAAAAACACTTAAAATGAAGCTCTTCCTGGCCACTTCCCCTCCCTGTAGTCTCCTACCTGTAGGATTCTTAGATTGGACTGTTACTCCATTGGGAGCTACCTAAAAACACTTAAAATGAAGCTCTTCCTGGACACTCCCCCTTCCTGTAGTGTCTTATCGGTTGGATTCTTAGATTGGACTGTTACTCCATTGGGAGCTACCTAAAAACACTTAAAATGAAGCTCTTCCTGGACACTCCCCATTCCTGTAGTCTCCTACCTGTAGGATTCTTAGATTGGACTGTTACTCCATTGGGAGCTACCTAAAAACACTTAAAATGAAGCTCTTCCTGGACACTCCCCCTTCCTGTAGTGTCTTATCGGTTGGATTCTTAGATTGGACTGTTACTCCATTGGGAGCTACCTAAAAACACTTAAAATGAAGCTCTTCCTGGACACTCCCCCTTCCTGTAGTGTCTTATCGGTTGGATTCTTAGATTGGACTGTTACTCCATTGGGAGCTACCTAAAAACACTTAAAATGAAGCTCTTCCTGGACACTTCCCCTCCCTGCAGTCTCCTACCTGTAGGATTCTTAGATTGGACTGTTACTCCATTGGGAGCTACCTAAAAACACTTAAAATGAAGCTCTTCCTGGACACTCCCCCTCCCTGTAGTGTCTTATCGGTTGGATTCTTAGATTGGACTGTTACTCCATTGGGAGCTACCTAAAAACACTTAAAATGAAGCTCTTCCTGGACACTCCCCCTTCCTGTAGTCTCCTACCTGTTGGATTCTTAGATTGGACTGTTACTCCATTGGGAGCTACCTAAAAACACTTAAAATGAAGCTCTTCCTGGACACTCCCCCTCCCTGTAGTGTCTTATCGGTTGGATTCTTAGATTGGACTGTTACTCCATTGGGAGCTACCTAAAAACACTTAAAATGAAGCTCTTCCTGGACACTCCCCCTTCCTGTAGTGTCTTATCGGTTGGATTCTTAGATTGGACTGTTACTCCATTGGGAGCTACCTAAAAACACTTAAAAAGAAGCTCTTCCTGGACACTCCCCCTCCCTGTAGTGTCTTATCGGTTGGATTCTTAGATTGGACTGTTACTCCATTGGGAGCTACCTAAAAACACTTAAAATGAAACTCTTCCTGGACACTCCCCCTCCCTGTAGTGTCTTATCGGTTGGATTCTTAGATTGGACTGTTACTCCATGGGGAGCTACCTAAAAACACTTAAAATGAAGCTCTTCCTGGACACTCCCCCTTCCTGTAGTGTCTTATCGGTTGGATTCTTAGATTGGACTGTTACTCCATTGGGAGCTACCTAAAAACACTTAAAATGAAGCTCTTCCTGGACACTCCCCCTTCCTGTAGTCTCCTATCGGTTGGATTCTTAGATTGGACTGTTACTCCATTGGGAGCTACCTAAAAACACTTAAAATGAAGCTCTTCCTGGACACTCCCCCTTCCTGTAGTGTCTTATCGGTTGGATTCTTAGATTGGACTGTTACTCCATTGGGAGCTACCTAAAAACACTTAAAATGAAGCTCTTCCTGGACACTCCCCCTTCCTGTAGTGTCTTATCGGTTGGATTCTTAGATTGGACTGTTACTCCATTGGGAGCTACCTAAAAACACTTAAAATGAAGCTCTTCCTGGACACTCCCCCTTCCTGTAGTGTCCTATCAGTTGGATTCTTAGATTGGACTGTTACTCCATTGGGAGCTACCTAAAAACACTTAAAATGAAGCTCTTCCTGGACACTCCCCCTCCCTGTAGTCTCCTACCTGTAGGATTCTTAGATTGGACTGTTACTCCATTGGGAGCTACCTAAAAACACTTAAAATGAAGCTCTTCCTGGACACTCCCCATTCCTGTAGTCTCCTACCTGTAGGATTCTTAGATTGGACTGTTACTCCATTGGGAGCTACCTAAAAACACTTAAAATGAAGCTCTTCCTGGACACTCCCCCTTCCTGTAGTGTCCTATCGGTTGGATTCTTAGATTGGACTGTTACTCCATTGGGAGCTACCTAAAAACACTTAAAATGAAGCTCTTCCTGGACACTCCCCCTTCCTGTAGTGTCTTATCGGTTGGATTCTTAGATTGGACTGTTACTCCATTGGGAGCTACCTAAAAACACTTAAAATGAAGCTCTTCCTGGACACTCCCCCTTCCTGTAGTCTCCTACCTGTAGGATTCTTAGATTGGACTGTTACTCCATTGGGAGCTACCTAAAAACACTTAAAATGAAGTTCTTCCTGGACACTCCCCATTCCTGTAGTCTCCTACCTGTTGGATTCTTAGATTGGACTGTTACTCCATTGGGAGCTACCTAAAAACACTTAAAATGAAGCTCTTCCTGGACACTCCCCATTCCTGTAGTCTCCTACCTGTAGGATTCTTAGATTGGACTGTTACTCCATTGGGAGCTACCTAAAAACACTTAAAATGAAGCTCTTCCTGGACACTCCCCCTTCCTGTAGTGTCTTATCGGTTGGATTCTTAGATTGGACTGTTACTCCATTGGGAGCTACCTAAAAACACTTAAAATGAAGCTCTTCCTGGACATTCCCCATTCCTGTAGTCTCCTACCTGTAGGATTCTTAGATTGGACTGTTACTCCATTGGGAGCTACCTAAAAACACTTAAAATGAAGCTCTTCCTGGACACTCCCCCTTCCTGTAGTGTCCTATCGGTTGGATTCTTAGATTGGACTGTTACTCCATTGGGAGCTACCTAAAAACACTTAAAATGAAGCTCTTCCTGGACACTCCCCCTTCCTGTAGTGTCCTATCGGTTGGATTCTTAGATTGGACTGTTACTCCATTGGGAGCTACCTAAAAACACTTAAAATGAAGCTCTTCCTGGACACTCCCTCTTCCTGTAGTGTCTTATCGGTTGGATTCTTAGATTGGACTGTTACTCCATTGGGAGCTACCTAAAAACACTTAAAATGAAGCTCTTCCTGGACACTCCCCCTTCCTGTAGTCTCCTACCTGTAGGATTCTAAGATTGGACTGTTACTCCATTGGGAGCTACCTAAAAACACTTAAAATGAAGCTCTTCCTGGACACTCCCCATTCCTGTAGTCTCCTACCTGTAGGATTCTTAGATTGGACTGTTACTCCATTGGGAGCTACCTAAAAACACTTAAAATGAAGCTCTTCCTGGACACTCCCCCTTCCTGTAGTCTCCTACCTGTAGGATTCTAAGATTGGACTGTTACTCCATTGGGAGCTACCTAAAAACACTTAAAATGAAGCTCTTCCTGGACACTCCCCCTTCCTGTAGTGTCTTATCGGTTGGATTCTTAGATTGGACTGTTACTCCATTGGGAGCTACCTAAAAACACTTAAAATGAAGCTCTTCCTGGACACTCCCCCTTCCTGTAGTCTCCTACCTGTAGGATTCTAAGATTGGACTGTTACTCCATTGGGAGCTACCTAAAAACACTTAAAATGAAGCTCTTCCTGGACACTCCCCATTCCTGTAGTCTCCTACCTGTAGGATTCTTAGATTGGACTGTTACTCCATTGGGAGCTACCTAAAAACACTTAAAATGAAGCTCTTCCTGGACACTCCCCCTTCCTGTAGTGTCCTATCGGTTGGATTCTTAGATTGGACTGTTACTCCATTGGGAGCTACCTAAAAACACTTAAAATGAAGCTCTTCCTGGACACTCCCCCTTCCTGTAGTGTCTTATCGGTTGGATTCTTAGATTGGACTGTTACTCCATTGGGAGCTACCTAAAAACACTGAAAATGAAGCTCTTCCTGGACACTCCCCCTTCCTGTAGTGTCCTATCGGTTGGATTCTTAGATTGGACTGTTACTCCATTGGGAGCTACCTAAAAACACTTAAAATGAAGCTCTTCCTGGACACTCCCCATTCCTGTAGTCTCCTACCTGTAGGATTCTTAGATTGGACTGTTACTCCATTGGGAGCTACCTAAAAACACTTAAAATGAAGCTCTTCCTGGACACTCCCCCTTCCTGTAGTGTCCTATCGGTTGGATTCTTAGATTGGACTGTTACTCCATTGGGAGCTACCTAAAAACACTTAAAATGAAGCTCTTCCTGGACACTCCCCCTTCCTGTAGTCTCCTACCTGTAGGATTCTTAGATTGGACTGTTACTCCATTGGGAGCTACCTAAAAACACTTAAAATGAAGCTCTTCCTGGACACTCCCCCTCCCTGTAGTCTCTTACCTGTAGGATTCTTAGATTGGACTGTTACTCCATTGGGAGCTACCTAAAAACACTTAAAATGAAGCTCTTCCTGGACACTCCCCCTTCCTGTAGTCTCCTACCTGTAGGATTCTTAGATTGGACTGTTACTCCATTGGGAGCTACCTAAAAACACTTAAAATGAAGCTCTTCCTGGACACTCCCCCTTCCTGTAGTCTCCTACCTGTAGGATTCTTAGATTGGACTGTTACTCCATTGGGAGCTACCTAAAAACACTTAAAATGAAGCTCTTCCTGGACACTCCCCCTTCCTGTAGTGTCCTACCTGTTGGATTCTTAGATTGGACTGTTACTCCATTGGGAGCTACCTAAAAACACTTAAAATGAAGCTCTTCCTGGACACTCCCCCTCCCTGTAGTGTCCTATCGGTTGGATTCTTAGATTGGACTGTTACTCCATTGGGAGCTACCTAAAAACACTTAAAATGAAGCTCTTCCTGGACACTCCCCCTCCCTGCAGTCTCCTACCTGTAGGATTCTTAGATTGGACTGTTACTCCATTGGGAGCTACCTAAAAACACTTAAAATGAAGCTCTTCCTGGACATTCCCCCTTCCTGTAGTCTCCTATCGGTTGGATTCTTAGATTGGACTGTTACTCCAATGGAAGCTACCTAAAAACACTTAAAATGAAGCTCTTCCTGGACACTCCCCCTTCCTGTAGTCTCCTACCTGTAGGATTCTTAGATTGGACTGTTACTCCATTGGGAGCTACCTAAAAACACTTAAAATGAAGCTCTTCCTGGACACTCCCCCTTCCTGTAGTGTCCTACCTGTTGGATTCTTAGATTGGACTGTTACTCCATTGGGAGCTACCTAAAAACACTTAAAATGAAGCTCTTCCTGGACACTCCCCCTCCCTGTAGTGTCCTATCGGTTGGATTCTTAGATTGGACTGTTACTCCATTGGGAGCTACCTAAAAACGCTTAAAATGAAGCTCTTCCTGGACACTCCCCCTTCCTGTAGTCTCTTACCTGTAGGATTCTTAGATTGGACTGTTACTCCATTGGGAGCTACCTAAAAACACTTAAAATGAAGCTCTTCCTGGACACTCCCCCTTCCTGTAGTGTCCTATCGGTTGGATTCTTAGATTGGACTGTTACTCCATTGGGAGCTACCTAAAAACACTTAAAATGAAGCTCTTCCTGGACACTCCCCCTTCCTGTAGTGTCTTATCGGTTGGATTCTTAGATTGGACTGTTACTCCATTGGGAGCTACCTAAAAACACTGAAAATGAAGCTCTTCCTGGACACTCCCCCTTCCTGTAGTGTCCTATCGGTTGGATTCTTAGATTGGACTGTTACTCCATTGGGAGCTACCTAAAAACACTTAAAATGAAGCTCTTCCTGGACACTCCCCCTCCCTGTAGTGTCTTATCGGTTGGATTCTTAGATTGGACTGTTACTCCATTGGGAGCTACCTAAAAACACTTAAAATGAAGCTCTTCCTGGACACTCCCCCTTCCTGTAGTGTCCTATCGGTTGGATTCTTAGATTGGACTGTTACTCCATTGGGAGCTACCTAAAAACACTTAAAATGAAGCTCTTCCTGGACACTCCCCATTCCTGTAGTCTCCTACCTGTAGGATTCTTAGATTGGACTGTTACTCCATTGGGAGCTACCTAAAAACACTTAAAATGAAGCTCTTCCTGGACACTCCCCCTCCCTGTAGTCTCTTACCTGTAGGATTCTTAGATTGGACTGTTACTCCATTGGGAGCTACCTAAAAACACTTAAAATGAAGCTCTTCCTGGACACTCCCCCTTCCTGTAGTCTCCTACCTGTAGGATTCTTAGATTGGACTGTTACTCCATTGGGAGCTACCTAAAAACACTTAAAATGAAGCTCTTCCTGGACACTCCCCCTTCCTGTAGTCTCCTACCTGTAGGATTCTTAGATTGGACTCTTACTCCATTGGGAGCTACCTAAAAACACTTAAAATGAAGCTCTTCCTGGACACTCCCCCTTCCTGTAGTTTCCTACCTGTTGGATTCTTAGATTGGACTGTTACTCCATTGGGAGCTACCTAAAAACACTTAAAATGAAGCTCTTCCTGGACACTCCCCCTCCCTGTAGTGTCCTATCGGTTGGATTCTTAGATTGGACTGTTACTCCATTGGGAGCTACCTAAAAACACTTAAAATGAAGCTCTTCCTGGACACTCCCCCTCCCTGCAGTCTCCTACCTGTAGGATTCTTAGATTGGACTGTTACTCCATTGGGAGCTACCTAAAAACACTTAAAATGAAGCTCTTCCTGGACACTCCCCCTTCCTGTAGTCTCCTACCTGTAGGATTCTTAGATTGGACTCTTACTCCATTGGGAGCTACCTAAAAACACTTAAAATGAAGCTCTTCCTGGACACTCCCCCTCCCTGTAGTGTCCTATCGGTTGGATTCTTAGATTGGACTGTTACTCCATTGGGAGCTACCTAAAAACACTTAAAATGAAGCTCTTCCTGGACACTCCCCCTCCCTGCAGTCTCCTACCTGTAGGATTCTTAGATTGGACTGTTACTCCATTGGGAGCTACCTAAAAACACTTAAAATGAAGCTCTTCCTGGACACTCCCCCTTCCTGTAGTCTCCTACCTGTAGGATTCTTAGATTGGACTGTTACTCCATTGGGAGCTACCTAAAAACACTTAAAATGAAGCTCTTCCTGGACACTCCCCCTTCCTGTAGTCTCCTACCTGTAGGATTCTTAGATTGGACTCTTACTCCATTGGGAGCTACCTAAAAACACTTAAAATGAAGCTCTTCCTGGACACTCCCCCTTCCTGTAGTTTCCTACCTGTTGGATTCTTAGATTGGACTGTTACTCCATTGGGAGCTACCTAAAAACACTTAAAATGAAGCTCTTGCTGGACACTCCCCCTCCCTGTAGTGTCCTATCGGTTGGATTCTTAGATTGGACTGTTACTCCATTGGGAGCTACCTAAAAACACTTAAAATGAAGCTCTTCCTGGACACTCCCCCTCCCTGCAGTCTCCTACCTGTAGGATTCTTAGATTGGACTGTTACTCCATTGGGAGCTACCTAAAAACACTTAAAATGAAGCTCTTCCTGGACACTCCCCCTTCCTGTAGTCTCCTATCGGTTGGATTCTTAGATTGGACTGTTACTCCAATTGAAGCTACCTAAAAACACTTAAAATGAAGCTCTTCCTGGACACTCCCCCTTCCTGTAGTCTCCTACCTGTAGGATTCTTAGATTGGACTGTTACTCCATTGGGAGCTACCTAAAAACACTTAAAATGAAGCTCTTCCTGGACACTCCCCCTTCCTGTAGTGTCCTACCTGTTGGATTCTTAGATTGGACTGTTACTCCATTGGGAGCTACCTAAAAACACTTAAAATGAAGCTCTTCCTGGACACTCCCCCTCCCTGTAGTGTCCTATCGGTTGGATTCTTAGATTGGACTGTTACTCCATTGGGAGCTACCTAAAAACACTTAAAATGAAGCTCTTCCTGGACACTCCCCCTTCCTGTAGTTTCCTACCCGTAGGATTCTTAGATTGGACTGTTACTCCATTGGGAGCTACCTAAAAACACTTAAAATGAAGCTCTTCCTGGACACTCCCCCTTCCTGTAGTGTCCTATCGGTTGGATTCTTAGATTGGACTGTTACTCCATTGGGAGCTACCTAAAAACACTTAAAATGAAGCTCTTCCTGGACACTCCCCATTCCTGTAGTCTCCTACCTGTGGGATTCTTAGATTGGACTGTTACTCCATTGGGAGCTACCTAAAAACACTTAAAATGAAGCTCTTCCTGGACACTCCCCATTCCTGTAGTCTCCTACCTGTAGGATTCTTAGATTGGACTGTTACTCCATTGGGAGCTACCTAAAAACACTTAAAATGAAGCTCTTCCTGGACACTCCCCCTTCCTGTAGTGTCCTACCTGTTGGATTCTTAGATTGGACTGTTACTCCATTGGGAGCTACCTAAAAACACTTAAAATGAAGCTCTTCCTGGACACTCCCCCTCCCTGTAGTGTCCTATCGGTTGGATTCTTAGATTGGACTGTTACTCCATTGGGAGCTACCTAAAAACACTTAAAATGAAGCTCTTCCTGGACACTCCCCCTCCCTGCAGTCTCCTACCTGTAGGATTCCTAGATTGGACTGTTACTCCATTGGGAGCTACCTAAAAACACTTAAAATGAAGCTCTTCCTGGACACTCCCCCTTCCTGTAGTCTCCTATCGGTTGGATTCTTAGATTGGACTGTTACTCCAATGGAAGCTACCTAAAAACACTTAAAATGAAGCTCTTCCTGGACACTCCCCCTTCCTGTAGTCTCCTACCTGTAGGATTCTTAGATTGGACTGTTACTCCATTGGGAGCTACCTAAAAACACTTAAAATGAAGCTCTTCCTGGACACTCCCCCTTCCTGTAGTGTCCTACCTGTTGGATTCTTAGATTGGACTGTTACTCCATTGGGAGCTACCTAAAAACACTTAAAATGAAGCTCTTCCTGGACACTCCCCCTCCCTGTAGTGTCCTATCGGTTGGATTCTTAGATTGGACTGTTACTCCATTGGGAGCTACCTAAAAACACTTAAAATGAAGCTCTTCCTGGACACTCCCCCTTCCTGTAGTCTCCTACCTGTAGGATTCTTAGATTGGACTGTTACTCCATTGGGAGCTACCTAAAAACACTTAAAATGAAGCTCTTCCTGGACACTCCCCCTCCCTGTAGTGTCCTATCGGTTGGATTCTTAGATTGGACTGTTACTCCATTGGGAGCTACCTAAAAACACTTAAAATGAAGCTCTTCCTGGACACTCCCCATTCCTGTAGTCTCCTACCTGTGGGATTCTTAGATTGGACTGTTACTCCATTGGGAGCTACCTAAAAACACTTAAAATGAAGCTCTTCCTGGACACTCCCCATTCCTGTAGTCTCCTACCTGTAGGATTCTTAGATTGGACTGTTACTCCATTGGGAGCTACCTAAAAACACTTAAAATGAAGCTCTTCCTGGACACTCCCCCTTCCTGTAGTGTCCTACCTGTTGGATTCTTAGATTGGACTGTTACTCCATTGGGAGCTACCTAAAAACACTTAAAATGAAGCTCTTCCTGGACACTCCCCCTCCCTGTAGTGTCCTATCGGTTGGATTCTTAGATTGGACTGTTACTCCATTGGGAGCTACCTGAAAACACTTAAAATGAAGCTGTTCCTGGACACTCCTCCTTCCTGTAGTCTCCTACCTGTAAGATTCTTAGATTGGACTGTTACTCCATTGGGAGCTACCTAAAAACACTTAAAATGAAGCTCTTCCTGGACACTCCCCCTTCCTGTAGTGTCCTACCTGTTGGATTCTTAGATTGGACTGTTACTCCATTGGGAGCTACCTAAAAACACTTAAAATGAAGCTCTTCCTGGACACTCCCCCTTCCTGTAGTCTCCTACCTGTAGGATTCTTAGATTGGACTGTTACTCCATTGGGAGCTACCTAAAAACACTTAAAATGAAGCTCTTCCTGGACACTCCCCCTTCCTGTAGTGTCCTATCGGTTTGATTCTTAGATTGGACTGTTACTCCATTGGGAGCTACCTAAAAACACTTAAAATGAAGCTCTTCCTGGACACTCCCCCTTCCTGTAGTCTCCTACCTGTAAGATTCTTAGATTGGACTGTTACTCCATTGGGAGCTACCTAAAAACACTTAAAATGAAGCTCTTCCTGGACACTCCCCCTTCCTGTAGTGTCCTACCTGTTGGATTCTTAGATTGGACTGTTACTCCATTGGGAGCTACCTAAAAACACTTAAAATGAAGCTCTTCCTGGACACTCCCCCTTCCTGTAGTCTCCTACCTGTAGGATTCTTAGATTGGACTGTTACTCCATTGGGAGCTACCTAAAAACACTTAAAATGAAGCTCTTCCTGGACACTCCCCCTTCCTGTAGTGTCCTATCGGTTTGATTCTTAGATTGGACTGTTACTCCATTGGGAGCTACCTAAAAACACTTAAAATGAAGCTCTTCCTGGACACTCCCCCTTCCTGTAGTGTCCTATCGGTTGGATTCTTAGATTGGACTGTTACTCCATTGGGAGCTACCTAAAAACACTTAAAATGAAGCTCTTCCTGGACACTCCCCCTTCCTGTAGTGTCCTATCGGTTGGATTCTTAGATTGGACTGTTACTCCAATGGAAGCTACCTAAAAACACTTAAAATGAAGCTCTTCCTGGACACTCCCCCTTCCTGTAGTCTCCTACCTGTAGGATTCTTAGATTGGACTGTTACTCCATTGGGAGCTACCTAAAAACACTTAAAATGAAGCTTTTCCTGGACACTCCCCCTTCCTGTAGTGTCCTACCTGTTGGATTCTTAGATTGGACTGTTACTCCATTGGGAGCTACCTAAAAACACTTAAAATGAAGCTCTTCCTGGACACTCCCCCTTCCTTTAGTGTCCTATCGGTTGGATTCTTAGATTGGACTGTTAATCCATTGGGAGCTACCTAAAAACACTTAAAATGAAGCTCTTCCTGGACACTCCCCATTCCTGTAGTCTCCTACCTGTAGGATTCTTAGATTGGACTGTTACTCCATTGGGAGCTACCTAAAAACACTTAAAATGAAGCTCTTCCTGGACACTCCCCCTTCCTGTAGTGTCCTACCTGTTGGATTCTTAGATTGGACTGTTACTCCATTGGGAGCTACCTAAAAACGCTTAAAATGAAGCTCTTCCTGGACACTCCCCCTTCCTGTAGTCTCTTACCTGTAGGATTCTTAGATTGGACTGTTACTCCATTGGGAGCTACCTAAAAACACTTAAAATGAAGCTCTTCCTGGACACTCCCCATTCCTGTAGTCTCCTATCGGTTGGATTCTTAGATTGGACTGTTACTCCATTGGGAGCTACCTAAAAACACTTAAAATGAAGCTCTTCCTGGACACTCCTCCTTCCTGTAGTCTCCTACCTGTAGGATTCTTAGATTGGACTCTTACTCCATTGGAAGCTACCTAAAAACACTTAAAATGAAGCTCTTCCTGGACACTCCCCATTCCTGTAGTCTCCTACCTGTAGGATTCTTAGATTGGACTCTTACTCCATTGGAAGCTACCTAAAAACACTTAAAATGAAGCTCTTCCTGGACACTCCCCCTTCCTGTAGTCTCCTACCTGTAGGATTCTTAGATTGGACTCTTACTCCATTGGAAGCTACCTAAAAACACTTAAAATGAAGCTCTTCCTGGACACTCCCCCTCCCTGTAGTGTCCTATCGGTTGGATTCTTAGATTGGACTGTTACTCCATTGGGAGCTACCTAAAAACACTTAAAATGAAGCTCTTCCTGGACACTCCCCCTTCCTGTAGTCTCCTACCTGTAGGATTCTTAGATTGGACTGTTACTCCATTGGGAGCTACCTAAAAACACTTAAAATGAAGCTCTTCCTGGACACTCCCCCTTCCTGTAGTGTCCTATCGGTTGGATTCTTAGATTGGACTGTTACTCCATTGGGAGCTACCTAAAAACACTTAAAATGAAGCTCTTCCTGGACACTCCCCCTTCCTGTAGTGTCCTACCTGTAGGATTCTTAGATTGGACTGTTACTCCATTGGGAGCTACCTAAAAACACTTAAAATGAAGCTCTTCCTGGACACTCCCCCTTCCTGTAGTCTCCTACCTGTAAGATTCTTAGATTGGACTGTTACTCCATTGGGAGCTACCTAAAAACACTTAAAATGAAGCTCTTCCTGGACACTCCCCCTTCCTGTAGTGTCCTACCTGTTGGATTCTTAGATTGGACTGTTACTCCATTGGGAGCTACCTAAAAACACTTAAAATGAAGCTCTTCCTGGACACTCCCCCTCCCTGTAGTGTCCTATCGGTTGGATTCTTAGATTGGACTGTTACTCCATTGGGAGCTACCTAAAAACACTTAAAATGAAGCTCTTCCAAGACACTCCCCCTTCCTGTAGTGTCTTATCGGTTGGATTCTTAGATTGGACTGTTACTCCATTGGGAGCTACCTAAAAACACTTAAAATGAAGCTCTTCCTGGACACTCCCCCTTCCTGTAGTGTCCTACCTGTTGGATTCTTAGATTGGACTGTTACTCCATTGGGAGCTACCTAAAAACACTTAAAATGAAGCTCTTCCTGGACACTCCCCCTTCCTGTAGTCTCCTACCTGTAGGATTCTTAGATTGGACTGTTACTCCATTGGGAGCTACCTAAAAACACTTAAAATGAAGCTCTTCCTGGACACTCCCCCTCCCTGTAGTGTCCTATCGGTTGGATTCTTAGATTGGACTGTTACTCCATTGGGAGCTACCTAAAAACACTTAAAATGAAGCTCTTCCTGGACACTCCCCCTTCCTGTAGTGTCCTATCGGTTGGATTCTTAGATTGGACTGTTACTCCATTGGGAGCTACCTAAAAACACTTAAAATGAAGCTCTTCCTGGACACTCCCCCTTCCTGTAGTGTCCTATCGGTTGGATTCTTAGATTGGACTGTTACTCCAATGGAAGCTACCTAAAAACACTTAAAATGAAGCTCTTCCTGGACACTCCCCCTTCCTGTAGTGTCCTACCTGTTGGATTCTTAGATTGGACTGTTACTCCATTGGGAGCTACCTAAAAACACTTAAAATGAAGCTCTTCCTGGACACTCCCCCTCCCTGTAGTGTCCTATCGGTTGGATTCTTAGATTGGACTGTTACTCCATTGGGAGCTACCTAAAAACACTTAAAATGAAGCTCTTCCTGGACACTCCCCCTTCCTTTAGTGTCCTATCGGTTGGATTCTTAGATTGGACTGTTAATCCATTGGGAGCTACCTAAAAACACTTAAAATGAAGCTCTTCCTGGACACTGCACATTCCTGTAGTCTCCTACCTGTAGGATTCTTAGATTGGACTGTTACTCCATTGGGAGCTACCTAAAAACACTTAAAATGAAGCTCTTCCTGGACACTCCCCCTTCCTGTAGTGTCCTACCTGTTGGATTCTTAGATTGGACTGTTACTCCATTGGGAGCTACCTAAAAACGCTTAAAATGAAGCTCTTCCTGGACACTCCCCCTTCCTGTAGTCTCTTACCTGTAGGATTCTTAGATTGGACTGTTACTCCATTGGGAGCTACCTAAAAACACTTAAAATGAAGCTCTTCCTGGACACTCCCCATTCCTGTAATCTCCTATCGGTTGGATTCTTAGATTGGACTGTTACTCCATTGGGAGCTACCTAAAAACACTTAAAATGAAGCTCTTCCTGGACACTCCCCCTTCCTGTAGTCTCCTACCTGTAGGATTCTTAGATTGGACTGTTACTCCATTGGGAGCTACCTAAAAACACTTAAAATGAAGCTCTTCCTGGACACTCCTCCTTCCTGTAGTCTCCTACCTGTAGGATTCTTAGATTGGACTCTTACTCCATTGGAAGCTACCTAAAAACACTTAAAATGAAGCTCTTCCTGGACACTCCCCATTCCTGTAGTCTCCTACCTGTAGGATTCTTAGATTGGACTCTTACTCCATTGGAAGCTACCTAAAAACACTTAAAATGAAGCTCTTCCTGGACACTCCCCCTTCCTGTAGTCTCCTACCTGTAGGATTCTTAGATTGGAGTCTTACTCCATTGGAAGCTACCTAAAAACACTTAAAATGAAGCTCTTCCTGGACATTCCCCATTCCTGTAATCTCCTACCTGTAGGATTCTTAGATTGGACTGTTACTCCATTGGGAGCTACCTAAAAACACTTAAAATGAAGCTCTTCCTGGACACTCCTCCTTCCTGTAGTCTCCTACCTGTAGGATTCTTAGATTGGACTGTTACTCCATTGGAAGCTACCTAAAAACACTTAAAATGAAGCTCTTCCTGGACACTCCTCCTTCCTGTAGTCTCCTACCTGTAGGATTCTTAGATTGGACTCTTACTCCATTGGAAGCTACCTAAAAACACTTGAAATGAAGCTCTTCCTGGACACTCCCCCTTCCTGTAGTCTCCTACCTGTAGGATTCTTAGATTGGACTCTTACTCCATTGGAAGCTACCTAAAAACACTTAAAATGAAGCTCTTCCTGGACACTCCCCATTCCTGTAATCTCCTACCTGTAGGATTCTTAGATTGGACTGTTACTCCATTGGGAGCTACCTAAAAACACTTAAAATGAAGCTCTTCCTGGACACTCCCCCTTCCTGTAGTCTCCTATCGGTTGGATTCTTAGATTGGACTGTTACTCCATTGGGAGCTACCTAAAAACACTTAAAATAAAGCTCTTCCTGGACACTCCCCCTTCCTGTAGTCTCCTACCTGTAGGATTCTTAGATTGGACTCTTACTCCATTGGGAGCTACCTAAAAACACTTAAAATGAAGCTCTTCCTTGACACTCCCCCTTCCTGTAGTCTCCTATCGGTTGGATTCTTAGATTGGACTGTTACTCCTTTGGGAGCTACCTAAAAACACTTAAAATGAAGCTCTTCCTGGACACTCCCCCTTCCTGTAGTCTCCTACCTGTAGGATTCTTAGATTGGACTGTTACTCCATTGGGAGCTACCTAAAAACACTTAAAATGAAGCTTTTCCTGGACACTCCCCATTCCTGTAGTCTCCTACCTGTAGGATTCTTAGATTGGACTGTTACTCCATTGGGAGCTACCTAAAAACACTTAAAATGAAGCTCTTCCTGGACACTCCCCATTCCTGTAGTCTCCTACCTGTAGGATTCTTAGATTGGACTGTTACTCCATTGGGAGCTACCTAAAAACACTTAAAATGAAGCTTTTCCTGGACACTCCCCCTTCCTGTAGTCTCCTACCTGTAGGATTCTTAGATTGGACTGTTACTCCATTGGGAGCTACCTAAAAACACTTAAAATGAAGCTCTTCCTGGACACTCCCCCTCCCTGTAGTGTCCTATCGGTTGGATTCTTAGATTGGACTGTTACTCCATTGGGAGCTACCTAAAAACACTTAAAATGAACCTCTTCCTGGACACTCCCCCTTCCTGTAGTCTCCTACCTGTTGGATTCTTAGATTGGACTGTTACTCCATTGGGAGCTACCTAAAAACACTTAAAATGAAGCTTTTCCTGGACACTCCCCCTTCCTGTAGTCTCCTACCTGTAGGATTCTTAGATTGGACTGTTACTCCATTGGGAGCTACCTAAAAACACTTAAAATGAAGCTCTTCCTGGACACTCCCCCTCCCTGTAGTGTCCTATCGGTTGGATTCTTAGATTGGACTGTTACTCGATTGGGAGCTACCTAAAAACACTTAAAATGAACCTCTTCCTGGACACTCCCCCTTCCTGTAGTCTCCTACCTGTTGGATTCTTAGATTGGACTGTTACTCCATTGGGAGCTACCTAAAAACACTTAAAATGAAGCTCTTCCTGGACACTCCCCCTTCCTGTAGTGTCCTACCTGTTGGATTCTTAGATTGGACTGTTACTCCATTGGGAGCTACCTAAAAACACTTAAAATGAAGCTCTTCCTGGACACTCCCCCTTCCTGTAGTCTCCTACCTGTTGGATTCTTAGATTGGACTGTTACTCCATTGGGAGCTACCTAAAAACACTTAAAATGAAGCTCTTCCTGGACACTCCCCCTTCCTGTAGTCTCCTACCTGTTGGATTCTTAGATTGGACTGTTACTCCATTGGGAGCTACCTAAAAACACTTAAAATGAAGCTCTTCCTGGACACTCCCCCTCCCTGTAGTGTCCTATCGGTAGGATTCTTAGATTGGACTGTTACTCCAATGGAAGCTACCTAAAAACACTTAAAATGAAGCTCTTCCTGGACACTCCCCCTCCCTGTAGTGTCCTATCGGTTGGATTCTTAGATTGGACTGTTACTCCATTGGGAGGTACCTAAAAACACTTAAAATGAAGCTCTTCCTGGACACTTCCCCTTCCTGTAGTCTCCTACCTGTAAGATTCTTAGATTGGACTGTTACTCCATTGGAAGCTACCTAAAAACACTTAAAATGAAGCTCTTCCTGGACACTCCCCCTTCCTGTAGTCTCCTACCTGTACAATGCTTAGATTGGACTGTTACTCCATTGGGAGCTACCTAAAAACACTTAAAATGAAGCTCTTCCTGGACACTCCCCCTTCCTGTAGTCTCCTACCTGTTGGATTCTTAGATTGGACTGTTACTCCATTGGGAGCTACCTAAAAACACTTAAAATGAAGCTCTTCCTGGACACTCCCCCTTCCTGTAGTCTCCTACCTGTTGGATTCTTAGATTGGACTGTTACTCCATTGGGAGCTACCTAAAAACACTTAAAATGAAGCTCTTCCTGGACACTCCCCCTTCCTGTAGTCTCCTACCTGTAGGATTCTTAGATTGGACTGTTACTCCATTGGGAGCTACCTAAAAACACTTAAAATGAAGCTCTTCCTGGACACTCCCCCTTCCTGTAGTCTCCTACCTGTAGGATTCTTAGATTGGACTGTTACTCCATTGGGAACTACCTAAAAACACTTAAAATGAAGCTCTTCCTGGACACTCCCCCTTCCTGTAGTGTCCTATCGGTTGGATTCTTAGATTGGACTGTTACTCCATTGGGAGCTACCTAAAAACACTTAAAATGAAGCTCTTCCTGGACACTCCCCCTTCCTGTAGTGTCCTATCGGTTGGATTCTTAGATTGGACTGTTACTCCATTGGGAGCTACCTAAAAACACTTAAAATGAAGCTCTTCCTGGACACTCCCCCTTCCTTTAGTGTCCTATCGGTTGGATTCTTAGATTGGACTGTTACTCCATTGGGAGCTACCTAAAAACACTTAAAATGAAGCTCTTCCTGGACACTCCCCCTTCCTGTAGTGTCCTATCGGTTGGATTCTTAGATTGGACTGTTACTCCATTGGGAGCTACCTAAAAACACTTAAAATGAAGCTCTTCCTGGACACTCCCCCTTCCTTTAGTGTCCTATCGGTTGGATTCTTAGATTGGACTGTTACTCCATTGGGAGCTACCTAAAAACACTTAAAATGAAGTACTTCCTGGACACTCCCCCTTCCTTTAGTCTCCTATCGGTTGGATTCTTAGATTGGACTGTTACTCCATTGGGAGCTACCTAAAAACACTTAAAATGAAGCTCTTCCTGGACACTCCCCCTTCCTGTAGTCTCCTATCGGTTGGATTCTTAGATTGGACTGTTACTCCATTGGGAGCTACCTAAAAACACTTAAAATGAAGCACTTCCTGGACACTCCCCCTCCCTGCAGTCTCCTACCTGTAGGATTCTCAGATTGGACTGTTACTCCATTGGGAGCTACCTAAAAACACTTAAAATGAAGCTCTTCCTGGACACTCCCCATTCCTGTAGTCTCCTACCTGTAGGATTCTTAGATTGGACTGTTACTCCATTGGGAGCTACCTAAAAACACTTAAAATGAAGCTCTTCCTGGACACTCCCCATTCCTGTAGTCTCCTACCTGTAGGATTCTTAGATTGGACTGTTACTCCATTGGGAGCTACCTAAAAACACTTAAAATGAAGCTCTTCCTGGACACTCCCCATTCCTGTAGTCTCCTACCTGTAGGATTCTTAGATTGGACTGTTACTCCATTGGGAGCTACCTAAAAACACTTAAAATGAAGCTCATCCTGGACACTCCCCCTTCCTGTAGTCTCCTACCTGTTGGATTCTTAGATTGGACTGTTACTCCATTGGGAGCTACCTAAAAACACTTAAAATGAAGCTCTTCCTGGACACTCCCCCTCCCTGTAGTGTCCTATCGGTAGGATTCTTAGATTGGACTGTTACTCCAATGGAAGCTACCTAAAAACACTTACAATGAAGCTCTTCCTGGACACTCCCCCTTCCTTTAGTGTCCTATCGGTTGGATTCTTCGATTGGACTGTTACTCCATTGGAAGCTACCTAAAAACACTTAAAATGAAGCTCTTCCTGGACACTCCCCCTTCCTGTAGTTTCCTATCGGTTGGATTCTTAGATTGGACTGTTACTCCATTGGGAGCTACCTAAAAACACTTAAAATGAAGCACTTCCTGGACACTCCCCCTCCCTGCAGTCTCCTACCTGTAGGATTCTTAGATTGGACTGTTACTCCATTGGGAGCTACCTAAAAACACTTAAAATGAAGCTCTTCCTGGACACTCCCCATTCCTGTAGTCTCCTACCTGTAGGATTCTTAGATTGGACTGTTACTCCATTGGGAGCTACCTAAAAACACTTAAAATGAAGCTCTTCCTGGACACTCCCCATTCCTGTAGTCTCCTACCTGTAGGATTCTTAGATTGGACTGTTACTCCATTGGGAGCTACCTAAAAACACTTAAAATGAAGCTCTTCCTGGACACTCCCCCTTCCTGTAGTCTCCTACCTGTAGGATTCTTAGATTGGACTGTTACTCCATTGGGAGCTACCTAAAAACACTTAAAATGAAGCTCTTCCTGGACACTCCCCCTTCCTGTAGTCTCCTACCTGTAGGATTCTTAGATTGGACTGTTACTCCATTGGGAACTACCTAAAAACACTTAAAATGAAGCTCTTCCTGGACACTCCCCCTTCCTGTAGTGTCCTATCGGTTGGATTCTTAGATTGGACTGTTACTCCATTGGGAGCTACCTAAAAACACTTAAAATGAAGCTCTTCCTGGACACTCCCCCTTCCTGTAGTGTCCTATCGGTTGGATTCTTAGATTGGACTGTTACTCCATTGGGAGCTACCTAAAAACACTTAAAATGAAGCTCTTCCTGGACACTCCCCCTTCCTTTAGTGTCCTATCGGTTGGATTCTTAGATTGGACTGTTACTCCATTGGGAGCTACCTAAAAACACTTAAAATGAAGCTCTTCCTGGACACTCCCCCTTCCTGTAGTGTCCTATCGGTTGGATTCTTAGATTGGACTGTTACTCCATTGGGAGCTACCTAAAAACACTTAAAATGAAGCTCTTCCTGGACACTCCCCCTTCCTTTAGTGTCCTATCGGTTGGATTCTTAGATTGGACTGTTACTCCATTGGGAGCTACCTAAAAACACTTAAAATGAAGTACTTCCTGGACACTCCCCCTTCCTTTAGTCTCCTATCGGTTGGATTCTTAGATTGGACTGTTACTCCATTGGGAGCTACCTAAAAACACTTAAAATGAAGCTCTTCCTGGACACTCCCCCTTCCTGTAGTCTCCTATCGGTTGGATTCTTAGATTGGACTGTTACTCCATTGGGAGCTACCTAAAAACACTTAAAATGAAGCACTTCCTGGACACTCCCCCTCCCTGCAGTCTCCTACCTGTAGGATTCTCAGATTGGACTGTTACTCCATTGGGAGCTACCTAAAAACACTTAAAATGAAGCTCTTCCTGGACACTCCCCATTCCTGTAGTCTCCTACCTGTAGGATTCTTAGATTGGACTGTTACTCCATTGGGAGCTACCTAAAAACACTTAAAATGAAGCTCTTCCTGGACACTCCCCATTCCTGTAGTCTCCTACCTGTAGGATTCTTAGATTGGACTGTTACTCCATTGGGAGCTACCTAAAAACACTTAAAATGAAGCTCTTCCTGGACACTCCCCATTCCTGTAGTCTCCTACCTGTAGGATTCTTAGATTGGACTGTTACTCCATTGGGAGCTACCTAAAAACACTTAAAATGAAGCTCATCCTGGACACTCCCCCTTCCTGTAGTCTCCTACCTGTTGGATTCTTAGATTGGACTGTTACTCCATTGGGAGCTACCTAAAAACACTTAAAATGAAGCTCTTCCTGGACACTCCCCCTCCCTGTAGTGTCCTATCGGTAGGATTCTTAGATTGGACTGTTACTCCAATGGAAGCTACCTAAAAACACTTACAATGAAGCTCTTCCTGGACACTCCCCCTTCCTTTAGTGTCCTATCGGTTGGATTCTTCGATTGGACTGTTACTCCATTGGAAGCTACCTAAAAACACTTAAAATGAAGCTCTTCCTGGACACTCCCCCTTCCTGTAGTTTCCTATCGGTTGGATTCTTAGATTGGACTGTTACTCCATTGGGAGCTACCTAAAAACACTTAAAATGAAGCTCTTCCTGGACACTCCCCCTTCCTGTAGTCTCCTACCTGTAAGATTCTTAGATTGGACTGTTACTCCATTGGAAGCTACCTAAAAACACTTAAAATGAAGCACTTCCTGGACACTCCCCCTCCCTGCAGTCTCCTACCTGTAGGATTCTTAGATTGGACTGTTACTCCATTGGGAGCTACCTAAAAACACTTAAAATGAAGCTCTTCCTGGACACTCCCCCTCCCTGTAGTGTCCTATCGGTAGGATTCTTAGATTGGACTGTTACTCCAATGGAAGCTACCTAAAAACACTTACAATGAAGCTCTTCCTGGACACTCCCCCTTCCTTTAGTGTCCTATCGGTTGGATTCTTCGATTGGACTGTTACTCCATTGGAAGCTACCTAAAAACACTTAAAATGAAGCTCTTCCTGGACACTCCCCCTTCCTGTAGTTTCCTATCGGTTGGATTCTTAGATTGGACTGTTACTCCATTGGGAGCTACCTAAAAACACTTAAAATGAAGCTCTTCCTGGACACTCCCCCTTCCTGTAGTCTCCTACCTGTAAGATTCTTAGATTGGACTGTTACTCCATTGGAAGCTACCTAAAAACACTTAAAATGAAGCACTTCCTGGACACTCCCCCTCCCTGCAGTCTCCTACCTGTAGGATTCTTAGATTGGACTGTTACTCCATTGGGAGCTACCTAAAAACACTTAAAATGAAGCTCTTCCTGGACACTCCCCCTCCCTGTAGTGTCCTATCGGTAGGATTCTTAGATTGGACTGTTACTCCAATGGAAGCTACCTAAAAACACTTACAATGAAGCTCTTCCTGGACACTCCCCCTTCCTTTAGTGTCCTATCGGTTGGATTCTTCGATTGGACTGTTACTCCATTGGAAGCTACCTAAAAACACTTAAAATGAAGCTCTTCCTGGACACTCCCCCTTCCTGTAGTTTCCTATCGGTTGGATTCTTAGATTGGACTGTTACTCCATTGGGAGCTACCTAAAAACACTTAAAATGAAGCTCTTCCTGGACACTCCCCCTTCCTGTAGTCTCCTACCTGTAAGATTCTTAGATTGGACTGTTACTCCATTGGGAGCTACCTAAAAACACTTAAAATGAAGCACTTCCTGGACACTCCCCCTCCCTGCAGTCTCCTACCTGTAGGATTCTTAGATTGGACTGTTACTCCATTGGGAGCTACCTAAAAACACTTAAAATGAAGCTCTTCCTGGACACTCCCCATTCCTGTAGTCTCCTACCTGTAGGATTCTTAGATTGGACTGTTACTCCATTGGGAGCTACCTAAAAACACTTAAAATGAAGCTCTTCCTGGACACTCCCCATTCCTGTAGTCTCCTACCTGTAGGATTCTTAGATTGGACTGTTACTCCATTGGGAGCTACCTAAAAACACTTAAAATGAAGCTCTTCCTGGACACTCCCCATTCCTGTAGTCTCCTACCTGTAGGATTCTTAGATTGGACTGTTACTCCATATGGAGCTACCTAAAAACACTTAAAATGAAGCTCATCCTGGACACTCCCCCTTCCTGTAGTCTCCTACCTGTTGGATTCTTAGATTGGACTGTTACTCCATTGGGAGCTACCTAAAAACACTTAAAATGAAGCTCTTCCTGGACACTCCCCCTCCCTGTAGTGTCCTATCGGTAGGATTCTTAGATTGGACTGTTACTCCAATGGAAGCTACCTAAAAACACTTACAATGAAGCTCTTCCTGGACACTCCCCCTCCCTGTAGTGTCCTATCGGTTGGATTCTTAGATTAGACTGTTACTCCATTGGGAGCTACCTAAAAACACTTAAAATGAAGCTCTTCCTGGACACTCCCCCTTCCTGTAGTCTCCTACCTGTAAGATTCTTAGATTGGACTGTTACTCCATTGGAAGCTACCTAAAAACACTTAAAATGAAGCTCTTCCTGGACACTCCCCCTTCCTGTAGTCTCCTACCTGTTGGATTCTTAGATTGGACTGTTACTCCATTGGGAGCTACCTAAAAACACTTAAAATGAAGCTCTTCCTGGACACTCCCCCTTCCTGTAGTCTCCTACCTGTAGGATTCTTAGATTGGACTGTTACTCCATTGGGAGCTACCTAAAAACACTTAAAATGAAGCTCTTCCTGGACACTCCCCCTTCCTGTAGTCTCCTACCTGTAGGATTCTTAGATTGGACTGTTACTCCATTGGGAGCTACCTAAAAACACTTAAAATGAAGCTCTTCCAGGACACTCCCCCTTCCTGTAGTTTCCTACCTGTTGGATTCTTAGATTGGACTGTTACTCCATTGGGAGCTACCTAAAAACACTTAAAATGAAGCTCTTCCTGGACACTCCCCCTTCCTGTAGTCTCCAACCTGTTGGATTCTTAGATTGGACTCTTACTCCATTGGAAGCTACCTAAAAACACTTAAAATGAAGCTCTTCCTGGACACTCCCCATTCCTGTAGTCTCCTACCTGTAGGATTCTTAGATTGGACTCTTACTCCATTGGAAGCTACCTAAAAACACTTAAAATGAAGCTCTTCCTGGACACTCCCCCTTCCTGTAGTCTCCTACCTGTAGGATTCTTAGATTGGACTCTTACTCCATTGGAAGCTACGTAAAAACACTTAAAATGAAGCTCTTCCTGGACACTCCCCCTCCCTGTAGTGTCCTATCGGTTGGATTCTTAGATTGGACTGTTACTCCATTGGGAGCTACCTAAAAACACTTAAAATGAAGCTCTTCCTGGACACTCCCCCTTCCTTTAGTGTCCTATCGGTTGGATTCTTAGATTGGACTGTTACTCCATTGGGAGCTACCTAAAAACACTTAAAATGAAGCTCTTCCTGGACACTCCCCCTTCCTGTGGTCTCCTATCGGTTGGATTCTTAGATTGGACTGTTACTCCATTGGGAGCTACCTAAAAACACTTAAAATGAAGCTCTTCCTGGACACTCCCCCTCCCTGCAGTCTCCTACCTGTAGGATTCTTAGATTGGACTGTTACTCCATTGGGAGCTACCTAAAAACACTTAAAATGAAGCTCTTCCTGGACACTCCCCATTCCTGTAGTCTCCTACCTGTAGGATTCTTAGATTGGACTCTTACTCCATTGGGAGCTACCTAAAAACACTTAAAATGAAGCTCTTCCTGGACACTCCCCATTCCTGTAGTGTCCTATCGGTTGGATTCTTAGATTGGACTGTTACTCCATTGGGAGCTACCTAAAAACACTTAAAATGAAGCTCTTCCTGGACACTCCCCCTTCCTGTAATCTCCTATCGGTTGGATTCTTAGATTGGACTGTTACTCCATTGGGAGCTACCTAAAAACACTTAAAATGAAGCTCTTCCTGGACACTCCCCCTTCCTGTAGTCTCCTATCGGTTGGATTCTTAGATTGGACTGTTACTCCATTGGGAGCTACCTAAAAACACTTAAAATGAAGCTCTTCCTGGACACTCCCCATTCCTGTAGTCTCCTACCTGTAGGATTCTTAGATTGGACTGTTACTCCATTGGGAGCTACCTAAAAACACTTAAAATGAAGCTCTTCCTGGACACTCCCCATTCCTGTAGTCTCCTACCTGTAGGATTCTTAGATTGGACTGTTACTCCATTGGGAGCTACCTAAAAACACTTAAAATGAAGCTCTTCCTGGACACTCCCCATTCCTGTAGTCTCCTACATGTAGGATTCTTAGATTGGACTGTTACTCCATTGGGAGCTACCTAAAAACACTTAAAATGAAGCTCTTCCTGGACACTCCCCATTCCTGTAGTCTCCTACCTGTAGGATTCTTAGATTGGACTGTTACTCCATTGGGAGCTACCTAAAAACACTTAAAATGAAGCTCTTCCTGGACACTCCCCCTTCCTATAGTCTCCTATCGGTTGGATTCTTAGATTGGACTGTTACTCCATTGGGAGCTACCTAAAAACACTTGAAATGAAGCTCTTCCTGGACACTCCCCATTCCTGTAGTCTCCTACCTGTAGGATTCTTAGATTGGACTGTTACTCCATTGGGAGCTACCTAAAAACACTTAAAATGAAGCTCTTCCTGGACACTCCCCCTTCCTGTAGTGTCCTATCGGTTGGATTCTTAGATTGGACTGTTACTCCATTGGGAGCTACCTAAAAACACTTAAAATGAAGCTCTTCCTGGACACTCCCCCTTCCTTTAGTGTCCTATCGGTTGGATTCTTAGATTGGACTGTTACTCCATTGGGAGCTACCTAAAAACACTTAAAATGAAGCTCTTCCTGGACACTCCCCCTCCCTGCAGTCTCCTACCTGTAGGATTCTTAGATTGGACTGTTACTCCATTGGGAGCTACCTAAAAACACTTAAAATGAAGCTCTTCCTGGACACTCCCCCTCCCTGCAGTCTCCTACCTGTAGGATTCTTAGATTGGACTGTTACTCAATTGGGAGCTACCTAAAAACACTTAAAATGAAGCTTTTCCTGGACACTCCCCCTTCCTGTAGTCTCTTATCGGTTGGATTCTTAGATTGGACTGTTACTCCATTGGGAGCTACCTAAAAACACTTAAAATGAAGCTCTTCCTGGACACTCCCCCTCCCTGCAGTCTCCTACCTGTAGGATTCTTAGATTGGACTGTTACTCCATTGGGAGCTACCTAAAAACACTTAAAATGAAGCTCTTCCTGGACACTCCCCCTCCCTGTAGTCTCCTAACTGTTGGATTCTTAGATTGGACTGTTACTCCATGGGGAGCTACCTAAAAACACTTAAAATGAAGCTCTTCCTGGACACTCCCCATTCCTGTAGTCTCCTACCTGTAGGATTCTTAGATTGGACTGTTACTCCATTGGGAGCTACCTAAAAACACTTAAAATGAAGCTCTTCCTGGACACTTCCCCTCCCTGCAGTCTCCTACCTGTAGGATTCTTAGATTGGACTGTTACTCCATCGGGAGCTACCTAAAAACACTTAAAATGAAGCTCTTCCTGGACACTCCCCCTTCCTGTAGTGTCCTATCGGTTGGATTCTTAGATTGGACTGTTACTCCATGGGGAGCTACCTAAAAACACTTAAAATGAAGCTCTTCCTGGACACTCCCCATTCCTGTAGTCTCCTACCTGTAGGATTCTTAGATTGGACTGTTACTCCATTGGGAGCTACCTAAAAACACTTAAAATGAAGCTCTTCCTGGACATTCCCCCTTCCTGTAGTCTCCTACCTGTTGGATTCTTAGATTGGACTGTTACTCCATGGGGAGCTACCTAAAAACACTTAAAATGAAGCTCTTCCTGGACACTCCCCATTCCTGTAGTCTCCTACCTGTAGGATTCTTAGATTGGACTGTTACTCCATTGGGAGCTACCTAAAAACACTTAAAATGAAGCTCTTCCTGGACACTTCCCCTCCCTGCAGTCTCCTACCTGTAGGATTCTTAGATTGGACTGTTACTCCATTGGGAGCTACCTAAAAACACTTAAAATGAAGCTCTTCCTGGACACTCCCCCTTCCTGTAGTGTCCTACCGGTTGGATTCTTAGATTGGCCTGTTACTCCATTGGGAGCTACTTAAAAACACTTAAAATGAAGCTCTTCCTGGACACTCCCCCTTCCTTTAGTGTCCTATCGGTTGGATTCTTAGATTGGACTGTTAATCCATTGGGAGCTACCTAAAAACACTTAAAATGAAGCTCTTCCTGGACACTCCCCATTCCTGTAGTCTCCTACCTGTACAATGCTTAGATTGGACTGTTACTCCATTGGGAGCTACCAAAAAACACTTAAAATGAAGCTCTTCCTGGTAACTCCCCTTCCCTGTAGTCTCCTACCTGTAGGATTCTTAGATTGGACTGTTACTCCATTGGGAGCTACCTAAAAACACTTAAAATGAAGCACTTACTGGACACTCCCCATTCCTGTAGTCTCCTACCTGTAGGATTCTTAGATTGGACTGTTACTCCATTGGGAGCTACGTAAGAACACTTAAAATGAAGCTGTTCCTGGACACTCCCCCTCCCTGTAGTCTCCTACCTGTAGGATTCTTAGATTGGACTGTTACTCCATTGGGAGCTACCTAAAAACACTTAAAATGAAGCTCTTCCTGGACACTCCCCCTTCCTGTAGTCTCCTACCTGTAGGATTCTTAGATTGGACTGTTACTCCATTGGGAGCTACCTAAAAACACTTAAAATGAAGCTCTTCCTGGACACTCCCCCTTCGTGTAGTCTCCTACCTGTAGGATTCTTAGATTGGACTGTTACTCCAATGGAAGCTACCTAAAAACACTTAAAATGAAGCTCTTCCTGGACACTCCCCCTTCCTGTAGTGTCCTATCGGTTGGATTCTTAGATTGGACTGTTGCTCCATTGGGAGCTACCTAAAAACACTTAAAATGAAGCTCTTCCTGGACACTCCCCCTTCCTGTAGTGTCCTACCTGTTGGATTCTTAGATTGGACTGTTACTCCATTGGGAGCTACCTAAAAACACTTAAAATGAAGCTCTTCCTTGACACTCCCCCTCCCTGTAGTCTCCTACCTGTAGGATTTTTAGATTGGACTGTTACTCCATTGGGAGGTACCTAAAAACACTTAAAATGAAGCTCTTCCTGGACACTCCCCCTCCCTGTAGTGTCCTATCGGTAGGATTCTTAGATTGGACTGTTACTCCAATGGAAGCTACCTAAAAACACTTAAAATGAAGCTCTTCCTGGACACTCCCCCTTCCTGTAGTCTCCTACCTGTAGGATTCTTAGATTGGACTGTTACTCCATTGGGAGCTACCTAAAAACACTTAAAATGAAGCTCTTCCTGGACACTCCCCCTTCCTGTAGTGTCCTATCGGTTGGATTCTTACATTGGACTGTTACTCCATTGGGAGCTACCTAAAAACACTTAAAATGAAGCTCTTCCTGGACACTCCCCCTCCCTGTAGTCTCCTACCTGTAGGATTCTCAGATTGGACTCTTACTCCAATGGAAGCTACCTAAAAACACTTAAAATGAAGCTCTTCCTGGACACTCCCCATTCCTGTAGTCTCCTACCTGTACAATGCTTAGATTGGACTGTTACTCCATTGGGAGCTACCTAAAAACACTTAAAATGATGCTCTTCCTGGACACTCCCCTTCCCTGTAGTCTCCTCCCTGTAGGATTCTTAGATTGGACTGTTACTCCAATGGAAGCTACCTAAAAACACTTAAAATGAAGCTCTTCCTGGACACTCCCCCTTCCTGTAGTCTCCTACCTGTACAATGCTTAGATTGGACTGTTGCTCCATTGGGAGCCACCTAAAAACACTGAAAATGAAGCTCTTACTGGACACTCCCCATTCCTGTAGTCTCCTACCTGTAGGATTCTTAGATTGGACTGTTACTCCAATGGAAGCTACCTAAAAACACTTAAAATGAAGCTCTTCCTGGACACTCCCCATTCCTGTAGTCTCGTACCTGTACAATGCTTAGATTGGACTGTTACTCCATTGGGAGCTACCTAAAAACACTGAAAATGAAGCTCTTCCTGGACACTCCTCCTCCCTGTAGTCTCCTATCTGTAGGATTCTTAGATTGGACTGTTACTCCATTGGGAGCTACCTAAAAACACTTAAAATGAAGCTCTTCCTGGACACTCCCCCTTCCTGTAGTCTCCTACCTGTAGGATTCTTAGATTGGACTGTTACTCCAATGGAAGCTACCTAAAAAAACTTAAAATGAAGCTCTTCCTGGACACTCCCCCTCCCTGTAGTCTCCTACCTGTACAATGCTTAGATTGGACTGTTACTCCATTGGGAGCTACCTAAAAACACTTAAGATGAAGCTCTTCCTGGACACTCCCCCTCCCTGTAGTCTCCTACCTGTAGGATTCTAAGATTGGACTGTTACTCCAATGGATGCTACCTAAAAACACTTAAAATGAAGCTCTTCCTGGACACTCCCCATTCCTGTAGTCTCCTACCTGTACAATGCTTAGATTGGACTGTTACTCCATTGGGAGCTACCTAAAAACACTTAAAATGAAGCTCTTCCTGGACACTCCCCCTTCCTGTAGTCTCCTACCTGTAGGATTCTTAGATTGGACTGTTACTCCATTGGGAGCTACCTAAAAACACTTAAAATGAAGCTCTTCCTGGACACTCCCCCTTCTTGTAGCGACCTATCGGTTGGATTCCTAGATTGGACTGTTACTCCATTGGGAGCTACCTAAAAACACTTAAAATGAAGCTCTTCCTGGACACTCCCCCTTCCTGTAGTGTCTTATCGGTTGGATTCTTAGATTGGACTGTTACTCCATTGGGAGCTACCTAAAAACACTTAAAATGAAGCTCTTCCTGGACACTCCCCCTTCCAGTAATCTCCTACCTGTACAATGCTTAGATTGGACTGTTACTCCATTGGGAGCTACCTAAAAACACTTAAAATGAAGCTCTTCCTGGACACTCCCCCTCCCTGTAGTCTCCTACCTGTAGGATTCTTAGATTGGACTGTTACTCCAATGGAAGCTACCTAAAAACACTTAAAATGAAGCTCTTCCTGGACACTCCCCATTCCTGTAGTCTCCTACCTGTAGGATTCTTAGATTGGACTGTTACTCCATTGGGAGCTACCTAAAAACACTTAAAATGAAGCTCTTCCTGGACACTCCCCCTCCCCGTAGTCTCCTACCTGTAGGATTCTTAGATTGGACTGTTACTCCAATGGAAGCTACCTAAAAACACTTAAAATGAAGCTCTTCCTTGACACTCCCCCTTCCTGTAGTCTCCTACCTGTACCATGCTTAGATTGGACTGTTACTCCATTTGGAGCCACCTAAAAACACTTAAAATGAAGCTCTTCCTGGACACTCCCCCTCCCTGTAGTCTCCTACCTGTAGGATTCTTAGATTGGACTGTTACTCTAATGGAAGCTACCTAAAAACACTTAAAATGAAGCTCTTCCTGGACACTCCCCATTCCTGTAGTCTCCTACCTGTACAATGCTTAGATTGGACTGTTACTCCATTGGGATTTACCTAAAAACACTTAAAATGAAGCTCTTCCTGGACACTCCCCCTCCCTGTAGTCTCCTACCTGTAGGATTCTTAGATTGGACTGTTACTCCATTGGGAGCTACCTAAAAACACTTAAAATGAACCTCTTCCTGGACACTCTCCCTTCCTGTAGTCTCCTACTATAGGATTCTTAGATTGGACTGTTACTCCATTGGGAGCTACCTAAAAACACTTAAAATGAAGCTCTTCCTGGACACTCCCCCTTCCTGTAGTGTCCTATCGGTTGGATTCTTAGATTGGCCTGTTACTCCATTGGGAGCTACCTAAAAACACTTAAAATGAAGCTGTTTCTGGACACTCCCCCTTCCTGTAGTGTCCTACCTGTAGGATTCTTAGATTGGACTGTTACTCCATTGGGAGCTACCTAAAAACACTTAAAATGAAGCTCTTCCTGGACACTCCCCCTTCCTGTAGTCTCCTACCTGTACAATGCTTAGATTGGACTGTTGCTCCATTGGGAGCCACCTAAAAACACTGAAAATGAAGCTCTTACTGGACACTCCCCATTCCTGTAGTCTCCTACCTGTAGGATTCTTAGATTGGACTGTTACTCCAATGGAAGCTACCTAAAAACACTTAAAATGAAGCTCTTCCTGGACACTCCCCATTCCTGTAGTCTCGTACCTGTACAATGCTTAGATTGGACTGTTACTCCATTGGGAGCTACCTAAAAACACTGAAAATGAAGCTCTTCCTGGACACTCCTCCTCCCTGTAGTCTCCTATCTGTAGGATTCTTAGATTGGACTGTTACTCCATTGGGAGCTACCTAAAAACACTTAAAATGAAGCTCTTCCTGGACACTCCCCCTTCCTGTAGTCTCCTACCTGTAGGATTCTTAGATTGGACTGTTACTCCAATGGAAGCTACCTAAAAAAACTTAAAATGAAGCTCTTCCTGGACACTCCCCCTCCCTGTAGTCTCCTACCTGTACAATGCTTAGATTGGACTGTTACTCCATTGGGAGCTACCAAAAAACACTTAAGATGAAGCTCTTCCTGGACACTCCCCCTCCCTGTAGTCTCCTACCTGTAGGATTCTAAGATTGGACTGTTACTCCAATGGATGCTACCTAAAAACACTTAAAATGAAGCTCTTCCTGGACACTCCCCATTCCTGTAGTCTCCTACCTGTACAATGCTTAGATTGGACTGTTACTCCATTGGGAGCTACCTAAAAACACTTAAAATGAAGCTCTTCCTGGACACTCCCCCTTCCTGTAGTCTCCTACCTGTAGGATTCTTAGATTGGACTGTTACTCCATTGGGAGCTACCTAAAAACACTTAAAATGAAGCTCTTCCTGGACACTCCCCCTTCTTGTAGCGACCTATCGGTTGGATTCCTAGATTGGACTGTTACTCCATTGGGAGCTACCTAAAAACACTTAAAATGAAGCTCTTCCTGGACACTCCCCCTTCCTGTAGTGTCTTATCGGTTGGATTCTTAGATTGGACTGTTACTCCATTGGGAGCTACCTAAAAACACTTAAAATGAAGCTCTTCCTGGACACTCCCCCTTCCAGTAATCTCCTACCTGTACAATGCTTAGATTGGACTGTTACTCCATTGGGAGCTACCTAAAAACACTTAAAATGAAGCTCTTCCTGGACACTCCCCCTCCCTGTAGTCTCCTACCTGTAGGATTCTTAGATTGGACTGTTACTCCAATGGAAGCTACCTAAAAACACTTAAAATGAAGCTCTTCCTGGACACTCCCCATTCCTGTAGTCTCCTACCTGTAGGATTCTTAGATTGGACTGTTACTCCATTGGGAGCTACCTAAAAACACTTAAAATGAAGCTCTTCCTGGACACTCCCCCTCCCCGTAGTCTCCTACCTGTAGGATTCTTAGATTGGACTGTTACTCCAATGGAAGCTACCTAAAAACACTTAAAATGAAGCTCTTCCTTGACACTCCCCCTTCCTGTAGTCTCCTACCTGTACCATGCTTAGATTGGACTGTTACTCCATTTGGAGCCACCTAAAAACACTTAAAATGAAGCTCTTCCTGGACACTCCCCCTCCCTGTAGTCTCCTACCTGTAGGATTCTTAGATTGGACTGTTACTCTAATGGAAGCTACCTAAAAACACTTAAAATGAAGCTCTTCCTGGACACTCCCCATTCCTGTAGTCTCCTACCTGTACAATGCTTAGATTGGACTGTTACTCCATTGGGATTTACCTAAAAACACTTAAAATGAAGCTCTTCCTGGACACTCCCCCTCCCTGTAGTCTCCTACCTGTAGGATTCTTAGATTGGACTGTTACTCCATTGGGAGCTACCTAAAAACACTTAAAATGAACCTCTTCCTGGACACTCTCCCTTCCTGTAGTCTCCTACTATAGGATTCTTAGATTGGACTGTTACTCCATTGGGAGCTACCTAAAAACACTTAAAATGAAGCTCTTCCTGGACACTCCCCCTTCCTGTAGTGTCCTATCGGTTGGATTCTTAGATTGGCCTGTTACTCCATTGGGAGCTACCTAAAAACACTTAAAATGAAGCTGTTTCTGGACACTCCCCCTTCCTGTAGTGTCCTACCTGTAGGATTCTTAGATTGGACTGTTACTCCATTGGGAGCTACCTAAAAACACTTAAAATAAAGCCCTTCCTGGACACTCCCCCTTCCTGTAGTTTCCTACCTGTAGGATTCTTAGATTGGACTGTTACTCCATTGGGAGCTACCTAAAAACACTTAAAATGAAGTTCTTCCTGGACACTCCCACTTCCTGTAGTCTCCTACCTGTAGGATTCTTATATTGGACTGTTACTCCATTGGGAGCTACCTAAAAACACTTAAAATGAAGCTCTTCCTGGACACTCCCCATTCCTGTAGTCTCCTACCTGTACAATGCTTAGATTGGACTGTTACTCCATTGGGAGCTACCTAAAAACACTTAAAATGAAGCTCTTCCTGGACACTCCCCTTCCCTGTAGTCTCCTCCCTGTAGGATTCTTAGATTGGACTGTTACTCCAATGGAAGCTACCTAAAAACACTTAAAATGAAGCTCTTCCTGGACACTCCCCCTTCCTGTAGTCTCCTACCTGTACAATGCTTAGATTGGACTGTTGCTCCATTGGGATTTACCTAAAAACACTTAAAATGAAGCTCTTCCTGGACACTCCCCCTCCCTGTAGTCTCCTACCTGTAGGATTCTTAGATTGGACTGTTACTCCATTGGGAGCTACCTAAAAACACTTAAAATGAACCTCTTACTGGACACTCTCCCTTCCTGTAGTCTCCTACTATAGGATTCTTAGATTGGACTGTTACTCCATTGGGAGCTACCTAAAAACACTTAAAATGAAGCTCTTCCTGGACACTCCCCCTTCCTGTAGTGTCCTATCGGTTGGATTCTTAGATTGGCCTGTTACTCCATTGGGAGCTACCTAAAAACACTTAAAATGAAGCTGTTTCTGGACACTCCCCCTTCCTGTAGTGTCCTACCTGTAGGATTCTTAGATTGGACTGTTACTCCATTGGGAGCTACCTAAAAACACTTAAAATAAAGCCCTTCCTGGACACTCCCCCTTCCTGTAGTTTCCTACCTGTAGGATTCTTAGATTGGACTGTTACTCCATTGGGAGCTACCTAAAAACACTTAAAATGAAGCTCTTCCTGGACACTCCCACTTCCTGTAGTCTCCTACCTGTAGGATTCTTATATTGGACTGTTACTCCATTGGGAGCTACCTAAAAACACTTAAAATGAAGCTCTTCCTGGACACTCCCCATTCCTGTAGTCTCCTACCTGTACAATGCTTAGATTGGACTGTTACTCCATTGGGAGCTACCTAAAAACACTTAAAATGAAGTTCTTCCTGGACACTCCCCTTCCCTGTAGTCTCCTCCCTGTAGGATTCTTAGATTGGACTGTTACTCCAATGGAAGCTACCTAAAAACACTTAAAATGAAGCTCTTCCTGGACACTCCCCCTTCCTGTAGTCTCCTACCTGTACAATGCTTAGATTGGACTGTTGCTCCATTGGGAGCCACCTAAAAACACTTAAAATGAAGCTCTTCCTGGACACTCCCCATTCCTGTAGTCTCCTACCTGTAGGATTCTTAGATTGGACTGTTACTCCAATGGAAGCTACCTAAAAACACTTAAAATGAAGCTCTTCCTGGACACTCCCCATTCCTGTAGTCTCCTACCTGTACAATGCTTAGATTGGACTGTTACTCCATTGGGAGCTACCTAAAAACACTTAAAATGAAGCTCTTCCTGGACACTCCTCCTCCCTGTAGTCTCCTATCTGTAGGATTCTCAGATTGGACTGTTACTCCATTGGGAGCTACCTAAAAACACTTAAAATGAAGTTCTTCCTGGACACTCCCCCTTCCTGTAGTCTCCTACCTGTAGGATTCTTAGATTGGACTGTTACTCCAATGGAAGCTACCTAAAAAAACTTAAAATGAAGCTCTTCCTGGACACTCCCCCTCCCTGTAGTCTCCTACCTGTACAATGCTTAGATTGGACTGTTACTCAATTGGGAGCTACCTAAAAACACTTAAGATGAAGCTTTTCCTGGACACTCCCCCTCCCTGTAGTCTCCTACCTGTAGGATTCTAAGATTGGACTGTTACTCCAATGGAAGCTACCTAAAAACACTTAAAATGAAGCTCTTCCTGGACACTCCCCATTCCTGTAGTCTCCTACCTGTACAATGCTTAGATTGGACTGTTACTCCATTGGGAGCTACCTAAAAACACTTAAAATGAAGCTCTTCCTGGACACTCCCCCTTCCTGTAGTCTCCTACCTGTAGGATTTTTAGATTGGACTGTTACTCCATTGGGAGCTACCTAAAAACACTTAAAATGAAGCTCTTCCTGGACACTCCCCCTTCTTGTAGCGTCCTATCGGTTGGATTCTTAGATTGGACTGTTACTCCATTGGGAGCTACCTAAAAACACTTAAAATGAAGCTCTTCCTGGACACTCCCCCTTCCAGTAGTCTCCTACCTGTACAATGCTTAGATTGGACTGTTACTCCATTGGGAGCTACCTAAAAACACTTAAAATGAAGCTCTTCCTTGACACTCCCCCTCCCTGTAGTCTCCTACCTGTAGGATTCTTAGATTGGACTGTTACTCCAATGGAAGCTACCTAAAAACACTTAAAATGAAGCTCTTCCTGGACACTCCCCATTCCTGTAGTCTCCTACCTGTAGGATTCTTAGATTGGACTGTTACTCCATTGGGAGCTACCTAAAAACACTTAAAATGAAGCTCTTCCTGGACACTCCCCCTCCCCGTAGTCTCCTACCTGTAGGATTCTTAGATTGGACTGTTACTCCAATGGAAGCTACCTAAAAACACTTAAAATGAAGCTCTTCCTTGACACTCCCCCTTCCTGTAGTCTCCTACCTGTACAATGCTTAGATTGGACTGTTACTCCATTTGGAGCCACCTAAAAACACTTAAAATGAAGCTCTTCCTGGACACTCCCCCTCCCTGTAGTCTCCTACCTGTAGGATTCTTAGATTGGACTGTTACTCTAATGGAAGCTACCTAAAAACACTTAAAATGAAGCTCTTCCTGGACACTCCCCATTCCTGTAGTCTCCTACCTGTACAATGCTTAGATTGGACTGTTACTCCATTGGGAGCTACCTAAAAACACTTAAAATGAAGCTGTTTCTGGACACTCCCCCTTCCTGTAGTGTCCTACCTGTAGGATTCTTAGATTGGACTGTTACTCCATTGGGAGCTACCTAAAAACACTTAAAATGAAGCCCTTCCTGGACACTCCCCCTTCCTGTAGTTTCCTACCTGTAGGATTCTTAGATTGGACTGTTACTCCATTGGGAGCTACCTAAAAACACTTAAAATGAAGCTCTTCCTGGACACTCCCACTTCCTGTAGTCTCCTACCTGTAGGATTCTTATATTGGACTGTTACTCCATTGGGAGCTACCTAAAAACACTTAAAATGAAGCTCTTCCAAGACACTCCCCCTCCCTGTAGTCTCCTACCTGTAGGATTCTCAGATTGGACTGTTACTGCAATGGGAGCTACCTAAAAACACTTAAAATGAAGCTCTTCCTGGACACTCCCCCTTCCTGTAGTCTCCTACCCGTAGGATTCTCAGATTGGACTGTTACTCCATTGGGAGCTACCTAAGAACACTTAAAATGAAGCTGTTTCTGGACACTCCCCTTTCCTGTAGTCTCCAACCTGTAGGATTCTTAGATTGGACTGTTACTCAATTGGGAGCTACCTAAAAACACTTAAAATGAAGCTGTTTCTGGACACTCCCCCTTCCTGTAGTGTCCTACCTGTAGGATTCTTAGATTGGACTGTTACTCCATTGGGAGCTACCTATAAACACTTAAAATGAAGCCCTTCCTGGACACTCCCCCTTCCTGTAGTTTCCTACCTGTAGGATTCTTAGATGGGACTGTTACTCCATTGGGAGCTACCTATAAACACTTAAAATGAAGCTCTTCCTGGACACACCCCCTCCTCGTAGTCTTCTATCTGTTTGATGGTTAGATTGGACTGTTACTCCATTGGAAGCTATCTAAAAACACTGAAAATGAAGCTCTTCCTGGACACTTCCCCTTCCTGTAGTTTTCTATCTGTTGGATGCTTAGATTGGACTGTTACTCCATTGGAAGCTATCTAAAAACACTTAAAATGAAGCTTTTCCTGGACACTCCCCCTTCCTGTAGTGTCCTATCGGTTGGATTCTTAGATTGGACTGTTACTCCAATGGAAGCTACCTAAAAACACTTAAAATGAAGCTTTTCCTGGACACTCCCCTTTCCTGTAGTCTCCTACCTGTAGGATTCTTAGATTGGACTGTTACTCCATTGGGAGCTACCTAAAAACACTTAAAATGAAGCTCTTCCTGGACACTCCCCCTTCTTGTAGTCTCCTACCTGTAGGATTCTTAGATTGGACTCTTACTCCATTGGAAGCTACCTAAAAACACTTAAAATGAAGCTCTTCCTGGACACTCCCCCTTCCTGTAGTCTCCTACCTGTAGGATTCTTAGATTGGACTGTTACTCCATTGGGAGCTACCTAAAAACACTGAAAATGAAGCTCTTCCTGGACACTCCCCCTTCCTGTAGTCTCCTACCTGTAGGATTCTTAGATTGGACTCTTACTCCATTGGATCTACATAAAAACACTTAAAATGAAGCTCTTCCTGGAAGCTCCCACTTCCTGTAGTCTCCTACCTGTAGGATTCTTAGATTGGACTGTTACTTCATTGGAAGCTACCTAAAAAAACATAAAATGAAGCTCTTCCTGGACACTCCCCCTTACTGTAGTTTTTTATCTGTTCGATGGTTAGATTGGATCGTTACTCCATTTGAAGCTACCTAAAAACACTGAAAATGAAGCTCTTCCTGGACACTTCCCCTTCCTGTAGTCTCCTACCTGTAAGATTCTTAGATTGGTCTGTTACTCTATTGGAAGCTACCTAAAAACACTTAAAATGAAGCTCTTCCTGGACACTCCCCCTTCCTGTAGTCTCCTACCTGTAGGATGCTTAGATTGGACTGTTACTCCATTGGGAGCTACCTAAAAACACTGAAAATGAAGCTTTTCCCGGACACTCCCCCTTCCTGTAGTCTCCTACCTGTAGGATTCTTAGATTGGACTGTTACTCTATTGGAAGCTACCTAGAAACACTGAGAATGAAGCTTTTCCTGGACACACCCCCTTCCTGTAGTCTTCTATCTGTTGGATGCTGAGATTGGACTGTTACTCCATTGGAAGCCATCTAAAAACACTTAAAATGAAGCTTTTCCTGGACACTCCCCCTTCCTGTAGTGTCCTATCGGTTGGATTCTTAGATTGGACTGTTACTCCAATGGAAGCTACCTAAAAACACTGAAAATGAAGCTCTTCCTGGACACTCCCCCTTCCTGTAGTCTCCTACCTGTAGGATTCTTAGATTGGACTGTTACTCCATTGGGAGCTACCTAAAAACACTTAAAATGAAGCTCTTCCTGGACACTCCCCCTTCCTGTAGTCTCCTACCCGTAGGATTCTCAGATTGGACTGTTACTCCATTGGGAGCTACCTAAAAACACTTAAAATGAAGCTCTTCCTGGACACTCCCCCTTCCTGTAGTCTCCTACCCGTAGGATTCTCAGATTGGACTGTTACTCCATTGGGAGCTACGTAAGAACACTTAAAATGAAGCTGTTCCTGGACACTCCCCCTTCCTGTAGTCTCCTACCTGTAGGATTCTTAGATTGGACTGTTACTCCATTGGAAGCTACCTAAAAACACTTAAAATGAAGCTCTTCCTGGACACTCCCCCTTCCTGTAGTCTCCTACCCGTAGGATTCTCAGATTGGACTGTTACTCCATTGGGAGCTACCTAAAAACACTTAAAATGAAGCTGTTCCTTGACACTCCCCCTTCCTGTAGTTTCATACCTGTAGGATTCTTAGATTGGACTGTTATTCCATTGGAAGCTACCTAAAAACACTTAAAATGAAGCTCTTAATGGACACAACCCTTTCCTGTAGTTTTTTATCTGTTCGATGGTTAGATTGGATCGTTACTCCATTTGAAGCTACCTAAAAACACTGAAAATGAAGCTCTTCCTGGACACTTCCCCTTCCTGTAGTCTCCTACCTGTGAAATTCTTAGATTGGACTGTTACTCCATTGGAAGCTACCTAAAAACACTGAAAATGAAGCTTTTCCTGGACACTCCCCCTTCCTGTAGTCTCCTACCTGTAGGATTCTTAGATTGGACTGTTACTCTATTGGAAGCTACCTAGAAACACTGAAAATGAAAGTTTTCCTGGACACACCCCCTTCCTGTAGTCTTTTATCTGTTTGATGTTTAGATTGAACTGTTACTCCATTGGAAGCTATCTAAAAACACTGAAAATGGAGCTCTTCCTGGACACTTCCCCTTCCTGTAGTTTTTTATTTGTTGGATGCTTAGATTGGACTGTTACTCCATTGGAAGCCATCTAAAAACACTTAAAATGAAGCTTTTCCTGGACATTCCCCCTTCCTGTAGTGTCCTATCGGTTGGATTCTTAGATTGGACTGTTACTCCAATGGAAGCTACCTAAAAACACTGAAAATGAAGCTCTTCCTGGACACTCCCCCTTCCTGTAGTCTCCTACCTGTAGGATTCTTAGATTGGACTGTTACTCGATTGGGAGCTACCTAAAAACCCTAAAAATGAAGCTCTTCCTGGACACTCCCCATTCCTGTAGTCTCCTACCTGTACGATGCTTAGATTGGACCGTTACTCCATTGGGAGCTACCTAAAAACACTTAAAATGAAGCTCTTCCTGGACGCTCCCACTTCCTGTAGTCTCCTAACTGTAGGATGCTTAGATTGGACTGTTACTCCATTGGGAGCTACCTAAAAACACTTAAAATGAAGCTCTTCCTGGACACTCCCCCTTCCTGTAGTCTCCTACCCGTAGGATTCTCAGATTGGACTGTTACTCCATTGGGAGCTACCTAAAAACACTTAAAATGAAGCTGTTCCTTGACACTCCCCCTTCCTGTAGTTTCCTACCTGTAGGATTCTTAGATTGGACTGTTATTCCATTGGAAGCTACCTAAAAACACTTAAAATGAAGCTCTTAATGGACACACCCCTTTCCTGTAGTTTTTTATCTGTTCGATGGTTAGATTGGATCGTTACTCAATTTGAAGCTACCTAAAAACACTGAAAATGAAGCTCTTCCTGGACACTTCCCCTTCCTGTAGTCTCCTACCTGTAAAATTCTTAGATTGGACTGTTACTCCATTGGAAGCTACCTAAAAACACTGAAAATGAAGCTTTTCCTGGACACTCCCCCTTCCTGTAGTCTCCTACCTGTAGGATTCTTAGATTGGACTGTTACTCTATTGGAAGCTACCTAAAAACACTTAAAATGAAGCTCTTCCTGGACACTCCCCCTTCCTGTAGTCTCCTACCTGTAAGATGCTTAGATTGGACTGTTACTCCAATGGAAGCTACCTAAAAACACTGAAAATGAAGCTTTTCCTGGACACTCCCTCTTCCTGTAGTCTCCTACCTGTAGGATTCTTAGATTGGACTGTTACTCTATTGGAAGCTACCTAGAAACACTGAAAATGAAGCTTTTCCTGGACACACCCCCTTCCTGTAGTCTTCTATCTGTTCGATGATTAGATTGGACTATTACTCTATTGGAAGCTATCTAAAAACACTGAAAATGAAGCTCTTCCTGGACACTCCCCCTTCCTGTAGTTTTCTATCTGTTGGATGCTTAGATTGGACTGTTACTCCATTGGAAGCCATCTAAAAACACTTAAAATGAAGCTTTTCCTGGACACTCTCCCTTCCTGTAGTGTCCTATCGGTTGGATCCTTAGATTGGACTGTTACTCCAATGAAAGCTACCTAAAAACACTTAAAATGAAGCTCTTCCTGGACACTCCCCCTTCCTGTAGTCTCCTACCTGTAGGATTCTTAGATTGGACTCTTACTCCATTGGAAGCTACCTAAAAACACTGGAAAAAAAAGCTCTTCCTGGACACTCCCCCTTCCTGTAGTCTCTTACCTGTAGGATGCTTAGATTGGACTGTTACTCCAATGGAAGCTACCTAAAAACACTGAAAATGAAGCTCTTACTGGACACTCCCCTTTCCTGTAGTCTCCTACCTGTAGGATGCTTAGATTGGACTGTTACCCCATTGGAAGCTACCTAAAAACACTGAAAATGAAGCTCTTACTGGACACTCCCCCTTCCTGTAGTCTCCTACCTGTAGGATGCTTAGATTGGACTGTTACTCCAATGGAAGCTACCTAAAAACACTGAAGATGAAGCTCTTCCTGGACACTCCCCCTTCCTGTAGTCTCCTACCTGTAGGATTCTTAGATTGGTCTGTTACTCCATTGGGAGCTACCTAAAAACACTTAAAATGAAGCTTTTCCTGGACACATCCCCTTCCTGTAGTCTTCTATCTGTAGGATGCTTAGATTGGACTGTTACTCCATTGGAAGCTACCTAAAAACACTGAAAATGAAACTCTTACTGGACAGTCCCCCTTCTTGTAGTCTCATACCTGTAGGATTCTAAGATTGGACTGTTACTCCATTGGAAGCTACCTAAAAACACTGAAAATGAAGCTCTTACTGGACACTCCCCCTTCCTGTAGTCTCCTACCTGTAGGATGCTTAGATTGGACTGTTACTCCAATGGAAACTACCTAAAAACACTGAAAATGAAGCTCTTACTGGACACTCCCCCTTCCTGTAGTCTCCTAACTGTAGGATGCTCAGATTGGACTGTTACTCCATTGGAAGCTACCTAAAAACACTGAAAATAAAGCTCTTCCTGGACACTCCCGCTTCCTGTAGTCTCCTACCTGTAGGATGCTTATATTGGACTGTTACTCCAATGGAAGCTACCTAAAAACACTAAAAATGAAGCTCTTCCTGGACACTCCCCCTTACTGTAGTCTCCTAACTGTAGGATGCTTAGATTGACTGTTATTCCATTGGAAGCTACCTAAAAACACTGAAAATGAAGCTCTTCCTGGACACTCCCCCTTCCTGTAGTCTCCTACCTGTAGGATGCTTAGATTGGACTGTTACTCCATTGGAAGCTACCTAAAAACCCTAAAAATGAAGTTCTTCCTGGACACTCCCCCTTCCTGTGGTCTCTTACCTGTACGATGCTTAGATTGGACTTCTACTCCATTGGAAGCTACCTAAAAACACTGAAAATGAAGCTCTTCCTGGACACTCCCCCTTCCTGTAGTCTCCTACCTGTAGGATTCTTAGATTGGACTGTTAATCCAATTGGAAGCTACCTAAAAACACTTAAAATGAAGCTCTTCCTGGACACTCCCCATTCCTGTAGTCTCCTACCTGTAGGATTCTTAGATTGGACTGTTACTCCATTGGGAGCTACATAAAAACACTTAAAATTATGCTCTTTCTGGACACTCCCCATTCCTGTAGTCTCCTACCTGTAGGATTCTTAGATTGGACTGTTACTCCATTGGAAGCTACCTAAAACACTGAAAATGAATCTTTTCCTGGACACTCCTCCTTCCTGTAGTCTCCTACCTGTAGGATGCTTAGATTGGACTGTTACTCTATTGGAAGCTACCTAAAAACACTGAAAATGAAGCAGTTTCTGGACACTCCCCCTTCCTGTAGTCTCCTCCCCTAGGATGCTTAGATTGGACTGTTACTCCAATGGGAGCTACCTACAAACACTGAAAATAAAGCTTTTCCTGGACACTCCCCCTTCCTGTAGTCTCCTACCTGTAGGATGCTTAGATTGGACTGTTACTCCAATGGAAGCTACCTAATAACACTTAAAATGAAGCTCTTACTGGACACTCCCCTTTCCTGTAGTCTCCTACCTGTAGGATGCTTAGATTGGACTGTTACTCCATTGGAAGCTACCTAAAAACACTGAAAATGAAGCTCTTACTGGACACTCCCCCTTCCTGTAGTCTCCTACCTGTAGGATGCTTAGATTGGACTGTTACTCCAATGGAAGCTACCTAAAAACCCTAAAAATGAAGCTCTTCCTGGACACTCCCCCTTCCTGTGGTCTCCTACCTGTAGGATGCTTAGATTGGACTGTTACTCCATTGGAAGCTACCTAAAAACACTGAAAATGAAGCTCTTCCTGGACACTCCCCCTTCCTGTAGTCTCCTCCCCTAGGATGCTTAGATTGGACTGTTACTCCAATGGAAGCTACCTACAAACACTGAAAATGAAGCTTTTCCTGGACACTCCCCCTTCCTGTAGTCTCCTACCTTTAGGATGCTTAGATTGGACTGTTACTCCAATGGAAGCTACCTAAAAACACTGAAAATGAAGCTCTTCCTGGACACTCCCCCTTCCTGTAGTCTCCTACCTGTAGGATGCTTAGATTGGACTGTTACTCCATTGGAAGCTACCTAAAAACCCTGAAAATGAAGTTCTCACTGGACTCTCCCCCTTCCTCTAGTCTCCTACCTGTAGGATGCTTAGATTGGACTGTTTCTCCATTGGAAGCTACCTAAAAACACTGAAAATGAAGCTCATCCTCGACACATCCCCTTCCTGTAGTCTTTTATCTGTTTGATGATTAGATTGGACCGTTACTCCATTGGAAGCTATCTAAAAACACTGGAAATGAAGCTCTTCCTGGACACATCCCCTTCCTGTATTCTTTTATCTGTTGGATGCTTAGATTGGACTGTTACTCCATTGGGAGCTACCTAAAAACACTGAAAATGAAGCTTTTCCTGGACACTCCCCATTCCTGTAGTCTCCTACCTGTATGATTCTTAGATTGGACTGTTACTCCAATGGAAGCTACCTAAAAACACTTAAAATGAAGCTCTTCCTTGACACACCACCTTCCTGTAGTCTCCTACCTGTAGGATGCATAGATTGGACTGTTACTCCATTGGGAGCCCCCTAAAAACACTTAAAATGAAGCTCTTCCTGGACACTCCCCATTCCTGTAGTCTCCTACCTGTAGGATTCTTAGATTGGACTGTTACTCCATTGGGAGCTACCTAAAAACACTTAAAATGAAGCTCTTCCTGGACACTCCCCCTTCCTGTAGTCTCCTACCCGTAGGATTCTCAGATTGGACTGTTACTCCATTGGAAGCTATCTAAAAACACTGAAAATGAAGCTCTTCCTGGACACACCCCTTTCCTATAGTTTTTTATCTGTTCGATGGTTAGATTGGATCGTTACTCCATTTGAAGCTACCTAAAAACACTGAAAATGAAGCTCTTCCTGGACACTTCCCCTTCCTGTAGTCTCCTACCTGTAAGATTCTTATATTGGACTGTTACTCTATTGGAAGCTACCTAAAAACACTTAAAATGAAGCTCTTCCTGGACACTCCCCCTTCCTGTAGTCTCCTACCTGTAGGATGCTTAGATTGGACTGTTACTCCAATGGAAGCTACCTAAAAACACTGAAAATGAAGCTTTTCCTGGACACTCCCTCTTCCTGTAGTCTCCTACCTGTTCGATTCTTAGATTGGACTGTTACTCTATCGGAAGCTACCTAGAAACACTGAAAATGAAGCTTTTCCTGGACACACCCCCTTCCTGTAATCTTCTATCTGTTCGATGGTTAGATTGGACTATTACTCTATTGGAAGCTATCTAAAAACACTGAAAATGAAGCTCTTCCTGGACACTCCCCCTTCCTGTAGTTTTCTATCTGTTGGATGCTTAGATTGGACTGTTACTCCATTGGAAGCTACCTAAAAACACTGGAAAAAAAAGCTCTTCCTGGACACTCCCCCTTCCTGTAGTCTCTTACCTGTAGGATGCTTAGATTGGACTGTTACTCCAATGGAAGCTACCTAAAATCACTGAAAATGAAGCTCTTACTGGACACTCCCCTTTCCTGTAGTCTCCTACCTGTAGGATGCTTAGATTGGACTGTTACCCCATTGGAAGCTACCTAAAAACACTGAAAATGAAGCTCTTACTGGACACTCCCCCTTCCTGTAGTCTCCTACCTGTAGGATGCTTAGATTGGACTGTTACTCCAATGGAAGCTACCTAAAAACACTGAAGATGAAGCTCTTCCTGGACACTCCCCCTTCCTGAAGTCTCCTACCTGTAGGATTCTTAGATTGGACTGTTACTCCATTGGGAGCTACCTAAAAACACTTAAAAAGATGCTTTTCCTGGACACATCCCTTTCCTGTAGTCTTCTATCTGTAGGATGCTTAGATTGGACTGTTACTCCATTGGAAGCTACCTAAAAACACTGAAAATGAAGCTCTTACTGGACACTCCCCCTTCTTGTAGTCTCATACCTGTAGGATTCTAAGATTGGACTGTTACTCCATTGGAAGCTACCTAAAAACACTGAAAATGAAGCTCTTACTGGACACTCCCCCTTCCTGTAGTCTCCTACCTGTAGGATGCTTAGATTGGACTGTTACTCCAATGGAAACTACCTAAAAACACTGAAAATGAAGCTCTTACTGGACACTCCCCCTTCCTGTAGTCTCCTAACTGTAGGATGCTCAGATTGGACTGTTACTCCATTGGGAGCTACCTAAAAACACTGAAAATAAAGCTCTTCCTGGACACTCCCCCTTCCTGTAGTCTCCTACCTGTAGGATGCTTAGATTGGACTGTTACTCCAATGGAAGCTACCTAAAAACCCTAAAAATGAAGCTCTTCCTGGACACTCCCCCTTCCTGTGGTCTCCTACCTGTAGGATGCTTAGATTGGACTGTTACTCCATTGGAAGCTACCTAAAAACACTGAAAATGAAGCTCTTCCTGGACACTCCCCCTTCCTGTAGTCTCCTCCCCTAGGATGCTTAGATTGGACTGTTACTCCAATGGAAGCTACCTACAAACACTGAAAATGAAGCTCTTCCTGGACACTTCTCCTTCCTGTAGTCTCCTACCTTTAGGATGCTTAGATTGGACTGTTACTCCAATGGAAGCTACCTAAAAACACTTAAAATGAAGCTCTTACTGGACACTCCCCCTTCCTGTAGTCTCCTACCTGTAGGATGCTTAGATTGGACTGTTACTCCAATGGGAGCTACCTAAAAACACTGAAAATGAAGCTCTTCCTGGACACTCCCCCTTCCTGTAGTCTCCTACCTGTAGGATGCTTAGATTGGACTGTTACTCCATTGGAAGCTACCTAAAAACCCTGAAAATGAAGTTCTCACTGGACTCTCCCCCTTCCTGTAGTCTCCTACCTGTAGGATGCTTAGATTGGACTGTTTCTCCATTGGAAGCTACCTAAAAACACTGAAAATGAAGCTCATCCTCGACACATCCCCTTCCTGTAGTCTTTTATCTGTTTGATGATTAGATTGGACCGTTACTCCATTGGAAGCTATCTAAAAACACTGGAAATGAAGCTCTTCCTGGACGAATCCCCTTCCTGTATTCTTTTATCTGTTGGATGCTTAGATTGGACTGTTACTCCATTGGGAGCTACCTAAAAACACTGAAAATGAAGCTTTTCCTGGACACTCCCCATTCCTGTAGTCTCCTACCTGTATGATTCTTAGATTGGACTGTTACTCCAATGGAAGCTACCTAAAAACACTTAAAATGAAGCTCTTCCTTGACACACCACCTTCCTGTAGTCTCCTACCTGTAGGATGCATAGATTGGACTGTTACTCCATTGGGAGCCCCCTAAAAACACTTAAAATGAAGCTCTTCCTGGACACTCCCCATTCCTGTAGTCTCCTACCTGTAGGATTCTTAGATTGGACTGTTACTCCATTGGGAGCTACCTAAAAACACTTAAAATGAAGCTCTTCCTGGACACTCCCCCTTCCTGTAGTCTCCTACCCGTAGGATTCTCAGATTGGACTGTTACTCCATTGGAAGCTATCTAAAAACACTGAAAAAAAAGCTCTTCCTGGACACACCCCTTTCCTATAGTTTTTTATCTGTTCGATGGTTAGATTGGATCGTTACTCCATTTGAAGCTACCTAAAAACACTGAAAATGAAGCTCTTCCTGGACACTTCCCCTTCCTGTAGTCTCCTACCTGTAAGATTCTTATATTGGACTGTTACTCTATTGGAAGCTACCTAAAAACACTTAAAATGAAGCTCTTCCTGGACACTCCCCCTTCCTGTAGTCTCCTACCTGTAGGATGCTTAGATTGGACTGTTACTCCAATGGAAGCTACCTAAAAACACTGAAAATGAAGCTTTTCCTGGACACTCCCTCTTCCTGTAGTCTCCTACCTGTTCGATTCTTAGATTGGACTGTTACTCTATTGGAAGCTACCTAGAAACACTGAAAATGAAGCTTTTCCTGGACACACCCCCTTCCTGTAATCTTCTATCTGTTCGATGGTTAGATTGGACTATTACTCTATTGGAAGCTATCTAAAAACACTGAAAATGAAGCTCTTACTGGACACTCCCCCTTCCTGTAGTCTCCTAACTGTAGGATGCTCAGATTGGACTGTTACTCCATTGGGAGCTACCTAAAAACACTGAAAATAAAGCTCTTCCTGGACACTCCCCCTTTTCTGTAGTCTCCTACCTGTAGGATGCTTATATTGGACTGTTACTCCATTGGGAGCTACTTAAAAACACTAAAAATGATGCTCTTCCTGGACACTCCCCCTTACTGTAGTCTCCTAACTGTAGGATGCTTAGATTGACTGTTACTCCATTTGAAGCTACCTAAAAACACTGAAAATGAAGCTCTTACTGGACACTCCCCCTTCCTGTAGTCTCCTACCTGTAGGATGCTTAGATTGGACTGTTACTCCAATGGAAGCTACCTAAAAACACTTAAAATGAAGCTCTTCCTTGACACACCACCTTCCTGTAGTGTCCTATCGGTTGGATTCTTAGATTGGACTGTTACTCCAATGGAAGCTACCTAAAAACACTTAAAATGAAGCTCTTCCTGGACACTCCCCCTTCCTGTAGTCTCCTACCTGTAGGATTCTTACATTGGACTTTTACTCCATTGGAAGCTACCTAAAAACACTGGAAAAAAAAGCTCTTCCTGGACACTCCCCCTTCCTGTAGTCTCTTACCTGTAGGATGCTTAGATTGGACTGTTACTCCAATGGAAGCTACCTAAAATCACTGAAAATGAAGCTCTTACTGGACACTCCCCTTTCCTGTAGTCTCCTACCTGTAGGATGCTTAGATTGGACTGTTACCCCATTGGAAGCTACCTAAAAACACTGAAAATGAAGCTCTTACTGGACACTCCCCCTTCCTGTAATCTCCTACCTGTAGGATGCTTAGATTGGACTGTTACTCCAATGGAAGCTACCTAAAAACACTGAAGATGAAGCTCTTCCTGGACACTCCCCCTTCCTGTAGTCTCCTACCTGTAGGATTCTTAGATTGGACTGTTACTCCATTGGGAGCTACCTAAAAACACTTAAAAAGAAGCTTTTCCTGGACACATCCCCTTCCTGTAGTCTTCTATCTGTAGGATGCTTAGATTGGACTGTTACTCCATTGGAAGCTACCTAAAAACACTGAAAATGAAGCTCTTACTGGACACTCCCCCTTCTTGTAGTCTCATACCTGTAGGATTCTAAGATTGGACTGTTACTCCATTGGAAGCTACCTAAAAACACTGAAAATGAAGCTCTTACTGGACACTCCCCCTTCCTGTAGTCTCCTACCTGTAGGATGCTTAGATTGGACTGTTACTCCAATGGAAACTACCTAAAAACACTGAAAATGAAGCTCTTACTGGACACTCCCCCTTCCTGTAGTCTCCTAACTGTAGGATGCTCAGATTGGACTGTTACTCCATTGGAAGCTACCTAAAAACACTGAAAATAAAGCTCTTCCTGGACACTCCCCCTTCCTGTAGTCTCCTACCTGTAGGATGCTTATATTGGACTGTTACTACATTGGGAGCTACTTAAAAACACTAAAAATGAAGCTCTTCCTGGACACTCCCCCTTACTGTAGTCTCCTAACTGTAGGATGCTTAGATTGACTGTTACTCCATTGGAAGCTACCTAAAAACACTGAAAATGAAGCTCTTACTGGACACTCCCCCTTCCTGTAGTCTCCTACCTGTAAGATGCTTAGATTGGACTGTTACTCCAATGGAAGCTACCTAAAAACCCTAAAAATGAAGCTCTTCCTGGACACTCCCCCTTCCTGTGGTCTCTTACCTGTAGGATGCTTAGATTGGACTGTTACTCCATTGGAAGCTACCTAAAAACACTGAAAATGAAGCTCTTCCTGGACACTCCCCCTTCCTGTAGTCTCCTACCTGTAGGATTCTTAGATTGGACTGTTAATCCAATTGGAAGCTACCTAAAAACACTTAAAATGAAGCTCTTCCTGGACACTCCCCCTTCCTGTAGTCTCTTACCTGTAGGATTCTTAGATTGGACTCTTACTCCATTGGAAGCTACCTAAAAACACTGGAAAAAAAAGCTCTTCCTGGACACTCCCCCTTCCTGTAGTCTCTTACCTGTAGGATGCTTAGATTGGACTGTTACTCCAATGGAAGCTACCTAAAATCACTGAAAATGAAGCTTTTACTGGACACTCCCCTTTCCTGTAGTCTCCTACCTGTAGGATGCTTAGATTGGACTGTTACCCCATTGGAAGCTACCTAAAAACACTGAAAATGAAGCTCTTACTGGACACTCCCCCTTCCTGTAGTTTCCTACCTGTAGGATGCTTAGATTGGACTGTTACTCCAATGGAAGCTACCTAAAAACACTGAAAATGAAGCTCTTCCTGGACACTCCCCCTTCCTGTAGTCTCCTACCTGTAGGATTCTTAGATTGGACTGTTACTCCATTGGGAGCTACCTAAAAACACTTAAAAAGAAGCTTTTCCTGGACACATCCCCTTCCTGTAGTCTTCTATCTGTAGGATGCTTAGATTGGACTGTTACTCCATTGGAAGCTACCTAAAAACACTGAAAATGAAGCTCTTACTGGACACTCCCCCTTCTTGTAGTCTCATACCTGTAGGATTCTAAGATTGGACTGTTACTCCATTGGAAGCTACCTAAAAACACTGAAAATGAAGCTCTTACTGGACACTCCCCCTTCCTGTAGTCTCCTACCTGTAGGATGCTCAGATTGGACTGTTACTCCATTGGAAGCTACCTAAAAACACTGAAAATAAAGCTCTTCCTGGACACTCCCCCTTCCTGTAGTCTCCTACCTGTAGGATGCTTATATTGGACTGTTACTCCATTGGGAGCTACTTAAAAACACTAAAAATGAAGCTCTTCCTGGACACTCCCCCTTACATTAGTCTCCTAACTGTAGGATGCTTAGATTGACTGTTACTCCATTGGGAGCTACCTAAAAACACTGAAAATGAAGCTCTTACTGGACACTCCCCCTTCTTGTAGTCTCATACCTGTAGGATTCTAAGATTGGACTGTTACTCCATTGGAAGCTACCTAAAAACACTGAAAATGAAGCTCTTACTGGACACTCCCCCTTCTTGTAGTCTCATACCTGTAGGATTCTAAGATTGGACTGTTACTCCATTGGAAGCTACCTAAAAACACTGAAAATGAAGCTCTTACTGGACACTCCCCCTTCCTGTAGTCTCCTACCTGTAGGATTCTTAGATTGGACTGTTACTCCATTGGAAGCTACCTAAAAACACTGAAAATGAAGCTTTTCCTGGACACTCCTCCTTCCTGTAGTCTCCTACCTGTAGGATGCTTAGATTGGACTGTTACTCCATTGGAAGCTACCTGAAAACACTGAAAATGAAGCAGTTTCTGGACACTCCCCCTTCCTGTAGTCTCCTCCCCTAGGATGCTTAGATTGGACTGTTACTCCAATGGGAGCTACCTACAAACACTGAAAATAAAGCTTTTCCTGGACACTCCCCCTTCCTGTAGTCTCCTACCTGTAGGATGCTTAGATTGGACTGTTACTCCAATGGGAGCTACCTAAAAACACTTAAAATGAAGCTCTTCCTGGACACTCCCCCTTCCTGTAGTCTCTTACCTGTAGGATGCTTAGATTGGTCTGTTACTCCATTGGAAGCTACCTAAAAACACTGAAAATGAAGCTCTTACTGGACACTCCCCCTTCCTGTAGTCTCCTAACTGTAAGATGCTTAGATTGGACTGTTACTCCATTGGAAGCTACCTAAAAACACTGAAAATGAAGCTCTTCCTGGACCATCCCCCTTCCTGTAGTTTCCTACCTGTAGGATGCTTAGATTGGACTGTTACTCCATTGGGAGCTACTTAAAAACACTAAAAATGAAGCTCTTCCTGGACACTCCCCCTTACTGTAGTGTCCTACCTGTAGGATGCTTAGATTGGACTGTTACTCCATTGAAAGCTACCTAAAAACACTGAAAATGAAGCTCTTACTGGACACTCCCCCTTCCTGTAATCTCCTACCTGTAGGATGCTTAGATTGGACTGTTACTCCAATGGAAACTACCTAAAAACCCTAAAAATGAAGCTCTTCCTGGACACTCCCCCTTCCTGTGGTCTCCTACCTGTAGGATGCTTAGATTGGACTGTTACTCCATTGGAAGCTACCTAAAAACACTGAAAATGAAGCTCTTCCTGGACACTCCCCCTTCCTGTAGTCTCCTACCTGTAGGATTCTTAGATTGGACTGTTAATCCAATTGGAAGCTACCTAAAAACACTTAAAATGAAGCTCTTCCTGGACACTCCCCATTCCTGTAGTCTCCTACCTCTAGGATTCTTAGATTGGACTGTTACTCCATTGGGAGCTACATAAAAACACTTAAAATTATGCTCTTTCTGGACAGTCCCCATTCCTGTAGTCTCCTACCTGTAGGATTCTTAGATTGGACTGTTACTCCATTGGAAGCTACCTAAAAACACTGAAAATGAAGCTTTTCCTGGACACTCCTCCTTCCTGTAGTCTCCCACCTGTAGGATGCTTAGATTGGACTGTTACTCCATTGGAAGCTACCTAAAAACACTTAAAATTATGCTCTTTCTGGACACTCCCCCTTCCTGTAGTCTCCTCCCCTAGGATGCTTAGATTGGACTGTTACTCCAATGGAAGCTACCTACAAACACTGAAAATGAAGCTCTTCCTGGACACTCCCCCTTCCTGTAGTCTCCTACCTGTAGGATGCTTAGATTGGACTGTTACTCCAATGGAAGCTACCTAAAAACACTTAAAATGAAGCTCTTACTGGACACTCCCCTTTCCTGTAGTCTCCTACCTGTAGGATGCTTAGATTGGACTGTTACTCCAATGGGAGCTACCTAAAAACACTGAAAATGAAGCTCTTACTGGACACTCCCCCTTCCTGTAGTCTCCTACCTGTAGGATGCTTAGATTGGACTGTTACTCCATTGAAAGCTACCTAAAAACCCTGAAAATGAAGTTCTCACTGGACTCTCCCCCTTCCTCTAGTCTCCTACCTGTAGGATGCTTAGATTGGACTGTTACTCCATTGGAAGCTACATAAAAACACTGAAAATGAAGCTCATCCTCGACACATCCCCTCCCTGTAGTTTTTTATCTGTTTGATGGTTAGATTGGACCGTTACTCCATTGGAAGCTATCTAAAAACACTGGAAATGAAGCTCTTCCTGGACACATCCCCTTCCTGTATTCTTTTATCTGTTGGATGCTTAGATTGGACTGTTACTCCATTGGGAGCTACCGAAAAACACTGAAAATGAAGCTTTTCCTGGACACTCCCCATTCCTGTAGTCTCCTACCTGTATGATTCTTAGATTGGACTGTTACTCCAATGGAAGCTACCTAAAAACACTTAAAATGAAGCTCTTCCTTGACACACCACCTTCCTGTAGTCTCCTACCTGTAGGATGCATAGATTGGACTGTTACTCCATTGGGAGCCCCCTAAAAACACTTAAAATGAAACTCTTCCTGGACACTCCCCATTCCTGTAGTCTCCTACCTGTAGGATTCTTAGATTGGACTGTTACTCCATTGGGAGCTACCTAAAAACACTTAAAATGAAGCTCTTCCTGGACACTCCCCCTTCCTATAGTCTCCTACCTGTAAGAGGCTTAGATTGGACTGTTACTCCATTGGAAGCTACCTAAAAACACTGAAAATGAAGCTTTTCCTGGACACTCCCCCTTCCAGTAGTATCCTACCTGTAGGATGCTTAGATTGGACTGTTACATCATTGGAAGCTACCTAAAACACTGAAAATGAAGCTTTTCCTGGACATTCCCCCTTCCTGTAGTCTTCTATCTGTTGGATGTTTAGATTGGACTGTTACTCCATTGGAAGGTATATAAAAACACTTAAAATAAAGCTCTTCCTGGACACTCCCCTTTCCTGTAGTCTTCTATCGGTTGGATAGTTAGATTGAACTGTTAATCCAATTGGAAGCTACCTAAAAACCCTGAAAATGAAGCTCTCACTGGACACTCCCCTTTCCTGTAGTCTCCTACCTGTAGGATGCTTAGATTTAACTGTTACTCCATTGGAAGCTACCTAAAAACATTGAAAATTAATCTCTTCCTGGACATTCCCCCTTCCTGTGGAGTTTTATCCTTTGGATGCTTAGATTGGACTGTTACTCCATTGGAAGCTACTTAAAAAAACTGAAAATGAAGCTCTTCCTGGACACTCCCCCTTCCTGTAGTCTTTTATGAGTTGGATGCATAGATAGGACTTTTACTCTATTGGAAGCTACCTAAAAACACTGAAAATGTAGATCTTCTTAGATACTCCCCCTCCCTGTAGTGTCCTATCTGTTGAATGCTTAGATTGGACTGTTACTCCATTGGGAGCTACCTAAAAACACTGAAAATGAAGCTGTTCCTGGACACTCCCCCTTCCTGTAGTGTCCTATCTGTATGATGCTTAGATTGGACTGTAACTCCATTGGAAGTTACCTAAAATCACTGAAAATGAAGCTCTCCCTTTATACCAACCCTTCCTGTAGTGTCCTATCTGATGGATACTTATATTGGACAGTTACTCTATTGGAAGCTACCTAAAAACACTGAAAATGAAGCTGTTCCTGCACAGTCCCCCTTCCTGTAGTGCCCTATCTGTTGGATGCTTAGATTGGACTGTTACTCCATTGGAAGCTACTTAAAAACACTAAAAATGAAGCTGTTCCTGGACACTCCCCTTTCCTGTAGTGCCCTATCTGTTGGATGCTTAGATTGGACTGTTACTCCAATGGAAGCTACAGACAACCACTTAAAATGAAGCTGTTCCTGAACACTCCCCCTTCACGTACTCTTCTATCTATTGGATGCTTATATTGGACTGTTACTCCATTGGAAGCTACCTAGAAACACTGAAAATGAAGCTTTTCCTGGACACTCCCCTTTCCTGTAGTTTTCTATTTGTTGGATGCATAGATTGGACTGTTACTCCATTCGAAGCTACCTAAACACACTACAGGAAGGGAGGGTGTTCAGAAAGAGCGTCTTTTTCAGTGTTTTTAGGTAGCTTCCAATGGAGTAACAGTCCAATCTAAGCATCTAACAGATAGGACACCACATTGAGGGGGAGTATCTGTTGGATGCTTAGGTTTGACTGTTACTTCATTGGAAGCTACATAAAAACACTGAAAATAAGGTTGTTCCTGGATGCTCCCTTCAATGTAGATTCCCATGTTGGATGCTTAGATTGGTCTGTTACTCCATTGGGAGCTACCTAAAAACACTGAAAATGAAGCTCTTCCTGGACACTCCCCCATCCTTTAGTTTCATATCTGTTGGATGCTTAGATTGGACTGTAACTCCATTGGGAGCTACCTAAAAACAATGAAAATAAAGTTCTTCCTGGACACTCCCCCTTCCCGTAATGTCCTATCTGTTGAATGCTTCGATTGGACTGTTACTCCATTGGAAACTACCTAAAAACACTGAAAATGAAGTTTTTCCTGGACACTCCCCCTTCCTCGTGTCTTCTATCTGTTGGATGCTTAGATTGGACTGTTACTCTATTGGAAGCTGCCTAAATAAAACGGAAAATGAAGCTCTTCCTTGACATTCCCCCTCCCTGTAGTGTCCTATCTGTTGGACGCTTAGATTGGACTGTTACTCCATTTGAAGCTACTTAAAAACACTGAAAATGAAGCTATTTCTGGACACTCCTCCTTCATGTAGTTTTCTATCTGTTGTATGCTTAGATTGGACTGTAACTCTATTGAAAACTACCTAAGAACACTGAAAATGAAGTTCTTCCTGGACACTTCCCCTTCCTGTAAATTCCTATACGTTGGATGCTTAGATTAGACTGTTATTCCATTGGAAGCTTCTAAAAACACTGGAAATGAAGCTCTTCCTGGACACTCCCCTTTCCTTTAGTGTCTTATCTGTTGTATGCTTAGATTGGACTGTTACTCTATTGAAAACTACCTAGAAACACTGAAAATGAAGCTCTTCCTGGACACTCCCCCTTCCTGACGTGTCCTATCTGTTGGATGCTTAGATTGGACTGTTACTCTATTGGAAGCTACCTAAAAACACTGGAAATGAAGCTGTTCCTAGGCACTCCCCCTTCCAGCAGTCTCCTATACGTTGGATGCTTAGATCGGACTGTTATTCCAGTGGAAGCTACCTAAAAACGCTTAAAATGAAGCTCTTCCTGGACACTCCCCCTTCCTGTAGTCCCCTATATGTTGTATGCTTAGATTGGACTGTTACTCCATTGGAAGCTACCTAAAAACACTGAAAATGAAGCTGTACCTGGACCTTCCCCCTTCCTGTAGTTTTATATCTGTTTGATGCTTAGTTTGGGCTGTTACTCCATTGGAAGCTACCTAAAAACACTGACTATTACCTGGACATTCACAGTTCATCTACACTTAGCTCAGTTGCTTGCTTGAATGGGAGTGTATAACCTACCTAAACACACTAGATAAATGCTGTTTTGGACCTGCCCATTTCTTATTGTCTTAGCTCTGTTGGTTGCTTGAATGCGGGTGTGTTTCTTCGATTGGAAACTCCTCAAATATACTAAAAACAAAACTGTTTACGGACACCCCCTGTTCCTGTACTCTAAGCTCTGTTGTTGGCTTGAAAGGGAGTGTGCTACTCCATTGAAAGCTACTTAACCATACTAGAAACAAAACTGTTCCTGGACACTCCCATTTCCTGTGGTCTGCTAGCTTGAATGGGTGTCTTACTCCATTGAATAGTAACCTAAACATACTCAAAAGCGAGCTGTCACAGGATAATTTCTGTTTCACAGGGCATAGCTACTTTGATTGCTTCAAATGGCACTGTGTTATTATATTGTGAGCTACATATACACACTATAAACGAAGCAGTTCCTAGCCAGTAACAGTCTCGCTAGGCTTACCTGCTTTGTTCGCTTAGAATGGATGTATTTTATTCCTTTTTAAGCTACTTAAATGCATTAAAAACGTATCTGCTATGCCCAATTCCAGTTTTATACGTCGTAGCTGGTTTGCTTGCTTTAAATGGGAGTGTGCTACCTAAATCCTTTAAAAAACAAAGCTGTTTATGGCCGAATTCACTTTGACAATTCTCAGTCCACCTTGCTTGCTTCGAATGGGAGTGTGTTACTCTATTGGAAGATATCTAAACACACGAAAAACTAAGCCGTTCCTGTCCAGTTTCAGTTTAACAAGGCTTAGCTAATTTGCTTGCTCTTGATTAGAGTCTGTTACTTCATTCAAAGCCACGTAAAGACTCTAAAAACAAAGCTGTTCCTGTCCAGTTTCAGTTTAACAAGGCTTAGCTAATTTGCTTGCTCTCGATTAGAGTCTGTTACTTCATTCAAAGCCACGTAAAGACTCTAAAAACAAAGCTGTTCATGGCCAGTTTGAGTTCCAGAAATCATAACTACTTTGATTGCTTAGAATTGGAATGTCTGACACCATTGGAATGTACCTACAAACATTTAAAATAAGCACTTTCTGGCTGGTTTCATTTTCACAAGTATTAGCCAATTTTTTCGCTCTTGATACGACTGTCTTATTCCATGTTTCAATTACGATTTCATGAATCAATTGGAAGTTATCAAAACTCCCTGACAATGCAGCTGTCCCTGACTAGTTCCATTATCACAAAGCCTATATACTTTGCTTTCTTTGATAGAAAATGTATTACACTTTTGGGATCTACATAAATACACTGAAATACAGCTGAACTTTACTACATTCAGTTTCCGAGGTCCAAACCATTCTGTTTGCTTTGAATGGGCCTGTTGCTCCTCTGGAAACTAACTAATAGTATAAAAATGCAACCATTTCTGACCAGTTTCAGTATCACAAGCCCTTTTCATTTCGCTTGTTTTCATTCGAATGAGTTACTCTATTGGACACTAGCTAAGTACACTGAAGATGCAGTTGTTTTTGACCAGTTATAATTTCACAAGGTTTAGCAGCCTTGTTTCCTTCGAATGAGAGTGTGTTACCCATTAGAAGCATCCACAACACACAAAACATGCAACTGTTCCCGAACAGTTTCAGTTTTGACCATAATATAGTAACCTCGTTCGCATTGAATTGGAGTGAGTTATTCCATTGAAAACATCCCAAACACACAAAAATTGCAACCTTTCCGGACCAGTTTCAGTTCCAAAAGACCCAGCCACTCTGTTTTTTTACAATGGGAGTGAGTTACCCCCTTGTAAGCTACTTTAAAAATGCAATCATTCCTTACTGGTTTTGCCATGCCAAACCACCCCACTTGCTTTGAATGGGATTCTTACTCCATGGTGATTACTCAAACACACTAAGAGGTTGTCATTCCTGACTGGCTTCAGTTTTACAAAGCCCAACCCCTTCACTTACTCCAAAAGTTTGTGATTACTCCAGTGGTGATTACCCCAAAATAAAAAAGCAGTTGTTCCTGAAAGGTATCCGTTTTTTTGAGGCACAACCAAATCCTGTGCTTCCAGAAGCCCCGGATTTAATTACTCAAAATGGCGACTATCTGACCGAACCTAAAAAGCAACTGTTCCTGAACGGTTTAAGTTTTACAAGTCCCATTTCTGCTGCTTTGAATTCGAGTGATATATTCCGATGACGATTACCGAAACGTTCCAAGAAAGCAGCTGTTCCTGAATGTTTTCAGTTATCCAATGTAGCCTACCAAAACACAAAACGAATGCAGCCGAATTCTGTTTTACAACGCCCAACAACTTCACTTTCTCTTAGCTGGAGTGATGTAATTCAATGTCGACATCCCAAACAAACCAAGAAAACAGCCTTTCCAGACCGGCTGGCTGGCTTGGAGTTCATTCTTCCGACTCAAAGCAAATGAGGTGGCCTAAATAGCTTATTCTTTGGTTGCACAATGTGCATTAGGGTGATATGGGGGATGTGCAGTGTACATCACAGTAGGTTTATCGTGGTTCTCAACTAAAGCAGATACCCCAGATGTCTTTGACAAAGATGAACTCAAGAAAGATTTCGTGACCAAGTAATTCCAACCTCCCCACAATCGGGGCTTATAGTCGACAAGAAACGAGACAGGAAGAGTGAATTCAAGAGAATGTGAAATTGCTCAGGTGTAAACGGATTGGACCTTTCACTGCAATCACAGGGGGCTAAGTTACACAAACCTGATTTGTGTTGGGCAATTAAGGATGCTTTGTCGTCGTTTTGAGGCTAGTTGTACACATCGACCCTTCCGAGGATATGTCTTTGCGCTCGTGTCTCTAATAGGCTGATCAACTACTTTGTCATCAATTCAATTAGCTTGGCATCAATGTTGCAAGCCTCACTTCCCAAAATCAGTCCCCTTCCAGTCAGTCGTCGTGACCCGTTCAAGTTCTTGAATGAAAGTCGAACTTTGAACGTTTTCCCCTTGCAGGTAGATGCCGTCTATATTTCCTGAGGTGGAAGGACTAACACATGATCCTTCATTCCTAATGAATAATAATCTTTATTGTTCGACCTCGGCCTATGTGCCACCTGCCTCGACAGCCACAACCATGAAGTATAAACATCTTTTAGGAGGCTGGTTCAGGCTCAGACAGGTTATCATACCATGCAAAATCACAAATATTGTCCGGTATTGTTTTCCATACAAACATTTGGAGTGTTAAATATTGATTGACGTTGTTTTGTAATGTGCATGTGTCATCAGAGCAAAGCTGCAGCCGTTTCTACAAAACTGATATAACCGTTATACCTGGTGAGGCAAAGCAACGGCTGATATCAGACATTTTAGCCGGTCAGGCAATGGGACAAGTAAGGTTAGGAATTGTTTTTCGTATGGACATCAATTTGTCCAATTCCCAACGGGAACAGAATGTGGAGATATCTCATTCAAGAATATGCAAGTTGGATATAAACTAAAAATACCTGTTTTACCCCAGCAAATATAGTTGCAAAGATATAAGAGCTCTTGTCTTCCGGTCCATTTGGACTTCAAAGAAAAGCATCGTCTCAATAAGCGAAACTCTAATCGGCCTGGGCATTATGTCTGTGTTCAACTGGTCTGAAATTGAGTCAAATATCGAAAGAAAACTCATTTTATGGAAGATATCTTGTCATCAGCACCGAGCAACAGCAGTTTTTGACCGTCAGGCAAGAGTGCAGCAGTTTTAACCCATATAAACATGTTTTGGTTGGCCGGATAAGTGTCAGCGGTGTTAGCTTATCATTCAATATAATAAGTACGGTCGGGTATCGTTTATATACATGGATATCTATCGGATAGAGTTGAATATAAACGAATAAAAATGTAGCGAAAAGTCTTTTTACCATTTAGAACAAACAGTATTCATTATTTCCTTTCGAAGGTAAGGGAAGGAGATATTACTGTTCAGCCAAGACAAGACATTCCTTCTGGCAAAATCTGGTACGATCAGGTAGGGTCCCTGATTTTAAAAAAGCACTGCCCCCTGAAGCTACAATTCATAAATGAATGAACCAGTGTTTTTCTGACAACGTTTTGTAATTTGGGAAGAATACATATTTCTTGCTTAGATGAATTTTTTCCCTCACTTAGGGTGGTCTAGTAATTAACGACAAAATGAATGTTATAGGTAGACCAAGTTTAAAATCTGCCAGAGTGTGCGTTCACTTTGCACTATGCCTCTGGGAAAAAAAGCATGAACCTAGTTTTTGCCCTACCGTGGGTAAATAGCTTGTCTGTTGGACCATTTTAACCAGGTTGGACAGTCGATTCTCGGGGTCAGGCTCGAATCCTGATCCCTTTTAAACCCCAGCACTATTGCTAAGATGATCCAGACACCATGGACCGTTTCGGAAATGATTAAAAAACAAACAAACTCAAAAACGTTGCAACTTTGCTACCTTGCTGAGAATCATTTCCTCATTGACCCATTCCTTTCCAAACGCACACACACACACACAAACATAGACATTAGCACGTGCTTGCACGCTCACGCATACACATGCGAACCACCGAACCCAATCATGCGTGATGGTGTTCATTAAAGACATAAAATCTGAACAAACAGTAGATAATTCATGTAAGCTGTACTTCTACAACTATTAATGAAAATAAATAGCCATTTTGTCATTAAAGTAAAGTTGTAAATAGAACCATATCCAAGAAGCTTGAAATTCATTATCTTTAATCAATAAATTTTTCATATTATTTGAAAAAAAAGCTTTTGAAATATCTGAAATAAATTTGTTTTTTCTAATTTCATAAAAAAAAGCAATCCATGTGAAGTCAAACCTTTTACAAGATAGAGGACTGCCTTTTGAATATACCCTATACAAGGATAAAACTATTTAGAGAAGTCTGGCCGTACTACAATTTTAGAAGCCAAATCAATAGCTTCACACTTAAATAAAGTCCACTTTTCCTAAGGGACGGATCCGTTATATAAAATTCTGTTTCCTGTTAAAACTTTGCAGACTTCAAATAAAACGCCCGGGGGCAAGTCTGTGATTATGAAATTTTGTTAATATTCAATGATTTTTGTAATTATACCCATCGTTCTTTAGGTTGTTATAGCTTCTGATAATCGCACATACACAATAAAGGTGCAAGTATGCACACACACACGCATGCACACACAAACAAACACTCACACATACATGTTGATTCAACAGAAAAGATAATTTTGTCAGTTCATTTATTATAATCTTTTCAAGTAATTTTTTTTTTTGGTTACAATAATGAGGGAATTGTCGAAATTGCATTTTTCCTAATGAAACTTACTTCGGAGAGAAATAGCTGCCTAAGTGTGAGTATCCTTTTTAAAAATGTTAACACACGCACACATACGCACGCACACACACACACACTCACTCACACACACACACACACACACACACATATATATATATATATATATATATATATATATAAGGGAGAAGAATGAGATTCATCTGACTAGGTGAATTCAAGGAATAGACAATATCGGAACAAGAATGTTTGGTAATAGGATTGAATTAATTTCCGTTATATGTTTCTTGTCAAACGTCAAATGAGAGAATTACAAATATACAATATTTTAATATATATATATATATATATATATATATATATATATATATATATATATATATATATATATATATGGACGATATGAGATTTATCCGACATTGCAAATTTAATAGACGATATGGAAAGATGGAAAGTTTTGTAACGGGATTGAATTTATTTCCATGTTCTATTGTCAACGCATCAAATGGAAGAATGAGAAAATTTTGTGAATAACAAAGTTTTGAAAACGGACAAGATGATGTATGGTTATTCTATTTGCGAGATGTGTTATCTTGATTGGTGAAAACTTCGATATCTTCGAGACTAAGTTGGAAACAGTAGTGTATAAGTGAAATTCACAAGCCTTTTGTGCATAGGAATGTTTATAAGTGGTTAAATTTAGTGACGGTGATTGAAGAAATGTATATGCGTGTGAAGCATGTGTTATTGTATGTTTTTGTAGATGAATGGTTGAAAGGGGGGTCTATACTGCAGTCAAATCTGTGAAAATGAGTGTCGATAATCCAACATGTTACCAAAGTGTAAGCAAGGGTGTGTGAAATTTATTTATTCAGACTTAGAATATGTTGGTTTCATATTTGATTTCTGTAATGACCTGTTGCCTCTGCTTGGTATTCTGAGGTTCGAACATACGTGTGGGTGATCCAAGATTCAAAAAGGATGTATGAAAAGTATTTTTGTTTTAACCTATTGAAAGGGGAGAATTGATATCATTCAGTGTCAATGTGAGTGTGGATTAACCAAGATTTTCAAATAGTGTAAGTTGTGTAAAAACTATTTTATCTTTTTTTTTATTTCATTTATTTTTCACGATTTTTTGGCTTTTATATTCCAATTTTTATCCTAAATATGTCTGAAAAAAGAATCTGTCTCCGGTTATATTTTACCGTATGAATATGGGTGTAAGTAGTAATAATAATAATAATAATAATAATAATAATAATAATAATAATAATAATAATAATAATAATAATAATAATAATAATAATAATTGCTAATAATAATAATCAACAACAACAACAACAACAACAACAACAACAACAACAACAACATCATCATCATCACCACTCGTTGGACATAATGCTTTCCGAGGTTCCGCCACACTTCTCTATTATTACCGTTGCGGAACCAGTACTTTCTGAATTTGTCTAGTTCATCATAGTTTATATTCTGCCAGTCCAAGTTGCGCTTGTTATCTCTAGGAATCCATTTTGAGATTCATGATATCAATCAGTTGTCTGTCATTCTTGGAACTTCGCTATTCCACGGTTCGATTATGCGCGTGGATGATTCAAGTTTGTAGTTTTTATTTTAATTCTTTTTTTAGGTTTTCAAGAGGTGATCTTTTTTGTTTTGTATTTCTTTGAATTTATATATTTTTTGTGCTAAGTTGTTTGAGGGAAAAATATGGCAGCATCACCATTTATGGTGTGAAAACGTGTTTAATCTAATGTTTTAGAGGTGTGTATGTGTTTTAATTCGATTTCGATCATGGACTAACCTGCATTTTTTGGATGGCGTGTGTATTTAGTGGTGTTCGCGGTAAGCATGTTTCGTATCGATATCATCTTTGCCACGAGTTTAAATATCCCGTAGGGAGTAGATTGTTGTTTTATAGTATTGTCATAAGTTCTGCTTCTATCATCTGATGCGTCGTTTCTTGATCGACGTCTTTTACTCTCCTTTTTTTTCGGATTTTAAAAGTGCAGTTTGTTTCCAATTCTTATCATACTAAGTTTTTTATTATGGCCGTCTCTCATGAGAGCGCACTAGTGCTCGTATTTTTTCATCTCAATATCCTTCAAATGTCCCCAATGTACATTTTGTGTAATTCTTAGACGTTATTTTGTTTGACATTGGCTGTTTTAGTATCTTTTTTAGAGTGGTGGATTTTGTGTCACTTTCCATTGCGTTATGTGTGAATGGATGTTGGTATTAGAAGTTTTTGAAATATTTTTTAATGAATTTCTCTCCTTCCTTTGGTAATTATGAGCAACATATTTCCAGGGCTGTCAGGTTTATTATGATTATGTCTGATTTTCTCATGGTGTTATAGAGAGGATAAAAGTTTAGGTGATCGTTACTGTTCACTGATTTACAGTATATGTTTAAGGAAAGATTTGTTTATGTCCTATATACAAAGATGTCAGGGAAGGTGGAGATGTTGTCTGATCCTGTTACAAATGAGAAATCTATGTGTTGAGCTTATCTACTGAGCTGTGTAGACATATGTTGTAAATCGAAAGTGTATCACCGATGTACCTGAGGTGTTTTTTCTTTTAGTAATATGTACAAAAAAAGAGCTAAATTCAAGAATTCTAGGAGAGGACAAGCTATTACTCAACATTGGCAAACCCTTTCGTTGGCTTAATCTCTGTTTACAGAACTCATTATTGAATTTGAGATGCCAATAATTGGTATATAGTGTATATAGTTTGGTGATTGCAGTTGCATGTAAGATTAGATCTAGTGTGTTTGTGTTCAAACGTGTTTCCAATATTTGTATGCATTTTACGACTGGTATGGGAGTATGAAAATTGATTCAAAGTTTAGATCAGCTGGTAATTAGTTTCATGTAATTTTTTTTCCAGGTATCTGAGTTTTTGATCTGAGAGACGTTGATTGTTTGGAAATGGGGTTTGGGCATTTGGCTGTAGCTTTTGCACTTTTGAGGGTTGTTTCCTATATTTGGAAGAAGTCACCTAAACTTAGACGGACAGACAAACTCACATGATACCCTCTTCCAAAAACTTGTCATTCACCGAAATGTTTCATTTTCCCAATTTGGCGATTGATAACGAGAACAAACAATTTCTCGAAATAAGTAACGGGAGTAAATTCAATCAAGTTTCCAAACCAACCTATTTTATATATATATATATATATATATATATATATATATATATATATATATATATATATATATATATATGTATATAGTATAATCATATTCCTTCGATGTTGTTTATAATAAAGGCGTCTCAATTTCTCCTAAAGATTTAGAGCTTATATAATACTATATTCGAGATTTCTTTGCCAAAAATTGGTTTCCTGCTTCTTTGCAATTGTCAAGTGTGTTTGAAAGAAAATCAATGTTCATCTCACATATACTCAGTTTTATATGTTATTTTCATCGGCATTCTGATTCTTTAAATTCAAACATTTTCTGCATTACAGTTGCATTAAAATATGTCTGAGGGTTTTTTGATTGCATCGTAGGAGCATTATGTCTGTTCTGTGTCATAAAATTTAGTGGAATTGAAAAATGCTATAATATCCTATTCCATAGGTGAATTTGATTTTGGTTTCTTTTAATTGAGTATCTTTGTTTGATCCGTCAAATGTCTTGTTAGTCCGTAAGGGATTTTTGATTTATTAAAACTAGTTTCCTTCATTTTATAGAATAGGTAAGAAACGGGTACAATTCAAAGATGTCGGGGAATAGACCAGGACGCCGATAATTGTCGGTTCCAAAGATATGCTGAATCAATGATGGACAAATCAGTGGATGTATTTGAAGTAGTTTGGTTTGTACTTAGAGGACAAAATTTGGTGTATTTGTGTGAGGGTAGGGACAGATTCCGTTTCAGTTTATGAGGACAAAAATATCAGACATCTAGGCCTACAAATCGTCACAGCAGCATCCAACATTTTCAAACCAATATTCAGGAAACTACAAAGATACAGGCAGTTATATACCAAATACCCTGCAAATTATGCACGGGATAGTATCACAGAGAAACGTCAAGATCATTGAAAAATGACAACAGAAGCACCGGAGACCTAACTAACAGACGACCAATTAAACGTATTAGTCTTTCTTTGAAAGAAGACGCAATTTCGACCTCGGAAAAGCGAAATAAATCAATTGCATCCATCCTGGAACCAGTTGCCTGATCATCAAGCAACAGAACTGCAATTTCCATAAACCCAAGAGCCTCCAAATGTCACAGGTTAATACTTAACAAATCAACGACGTGAACAAACCATACACTCACTGAGACTAACAAACCTGTACACACTTTTTTGCGCAATAATATACAAGGACAATACGTACATGTATACACCTTTCTTTCACATATACACGCACGCCTGCAGAGATACACACACAATCAGCTTCCATCTTTACAACCCTACCAACACACAGGGGCATATTCACACGAGTAGAGAATTGACTTGAAATACAATACCAGTACCTACACAAACTTTAATCAAATCAGGACACACACACAAACACACATACAAGGACACATATATATATGTAATCATTCACAATCAAAGACACATACACACGCTCATGCACATACACAAAATAATGCTTCCCTCTGTAATCTTGAAACACTGCCTTACCTTCCCTGCCCTCTGTTGCCTTGGATATTGTTCAAGGGATACTGAAAACACATAATAAGCATATAAATTAAATTCTCCGTTTGTTTCCGCTCATGCATCACCCTAGTTAATTCCCTTTCACATGACCTAAAAATCATACATGTGTATACTAGTAAGCACACATGCATATATATATATATATATATATATATATATATATATATATATATATATATATATACATATATATATGTATTATACTACGTTTTCATTCTCTTCTTTTGTTTGGAATTTATTGAAGATCTCGAAGGAAAACTCAGAATAAATTGCGACTTGCAGCAAACCGAACTGACGACCGTTTTAGTTTTCAGGTAATAATTAATCCTCAAAGATGAGATCAGAACATCGATTAAATGTCACAAACGAATGCTTGTGCTTTTTCAGGATCAGCTGAGAATTAACATTTCTTTCGGGGTTCGGGATTTAATTAGAATGATTATAGCGTTGAATGTGACAGATAAGTTATCGAAAAATATTTTGTCAGAATACAGATTGAAATTGTGTCTTTTTTTTTCTTGTCTCCTTTTGGAACAATAAAACTTGATTGTCGTTGATCACAGTTAACACACAATGAAACAACGACATGCAAGTCTTTCTGAAAGCAGATTTTGTCCAGTAGAATATGTATTTATCTAAATACCCATTAATTTGTGTCAAAAAGCCTCTAGTAATGGAATGAGATCTAACATTTATGCATACAGGTTGAATGATTCCTGGTGCTAGTTGTGGGATGAAATTTCATGAACTATTCCGAATTGAACGATTGATATATTTTGAATCTATCATTAAACACATTATACATTTGTTACTATTACATGTATGGGTAGACATGCATGGGGACAACCTTCCGTGCTCCCAGAAACTAATTCAGACTGAAGTGTGTAAGATTATTGATACATCAGTGTTTTGGGGAAAAACCTTGTGAGATTTCGAATCAACTGAGCTAGAGTGTTTTCATACACTATGGTGATATGACTGTTTATCTAAGCAAGATTTTGATTTAAAGACCTCTGCATAGTTGAGTCAAGTCTCAAAAATGTCCTCAAAAAACTGATTTTGACGATTAATAGAGCTTCATATTAAAACTTTAGTCCATGTCTTGAAAGGGATCATGGAATATCAATCTTTAGCGATCTAAAAAAATAAACAAACATGTTATCACAGTGTTTTACTTTTATGTTCTGAATTCCAAAGCTATATTACCATCGACTCGGTTGGAGATACTCAACGTTTAGTATTAGAGTGTATTACTTTATTACTTAAAGAACCAAAGTGACAGAAAGATCGAGTTATGACTTCAATATATATATATATATATATATATATATATATATATATATATATATATATATATATATATATATATATATATATGTATATATATATATATATATATATATATATATATATATATGTTTTCATATTTTGTATGTTTTTTATATTTTTTATGTTTTGTAAGAGGCAGTTTTTTCTCATTTGGGCAGTTGCAGTCAGATTTTTTTGTACTAGTATTTTTTTTTACTTCTCTCCTTTCTAATAATTTTATTATCATGCTTAGTAATGATCATATTAAAATTTTTCGTACAACTAAAATTAATTTTCACTGTATTTCTATTAGATATTTTGTTTAGTTGGTGATTTGGGGGGAAACGTTTTTCAACTAGACGAATGAAAATTTTTCCCAAGTTCGTTTTTACTTTTAAGTTAAATGGAGTGTATACCAGATGATTTTTCTATTCCTGTTTTTTTTTAATTATTTTTTTCTTTTGTTTTCATTGGATTTGACTTCTTTTTTTTAATCCTACTTGAGGTTTATTTCAGTAAAACCACTATCGTTCAGGGCTTTGAGGTAATTATTCCTAACTTTATTAAATCTTGTTTCATTGGAATAATTTATAGGTTAATCTGGTCTCTATGGATTTAGGGATCTTTTAAAATTATTGTGTTCGGATGGTTGAAACTAGTGCTGATATACTTAGTAATACAGTTTTCCTTTCTATATGGTTCATAGGTAATGTTGTCTAAACTAAATGTTGGCTTTAATTTCCACCTTGAAATTCATTTTTTTCATTTCTTTTATGATATATTTTTTGATGTTTTCGCACTTTTGTGCGTAACAGTTTTCTGCAATCAGTAAACAATCATCCAGGTACAATCCTACGCTCTTAGTGTCTAATTTGCGTGTAAGATTATACAAAATGTACGAACTTAAAAGGTCAGATATTTCGGCTGGATCGAGGCTGCCCATGGAGACATCTAATCCTTAGACGTCGGTTGTTTTTGTCCATTTTTGTTGATTTTTTAACAGTACTGTACGTCTGCAGTGTTGTGCGATGATTTCAATTCCCCTGCTGCTTATGTTTGTGTAGGTTCGAGCAAATTCCGTGGCCTCCTCGAATATGCCTATAGATATGGATGGGTAAAAATCCATGATGCCGAACTGCATGAAGCAGCACATTTTATTATTTCCTATATTGTTAAACTAAATAATGGCATCATTTGTTCCTATCCACTGGTTAAGCTCTAGATGATTTTTATGTTATCGTTTTTTTCTAATATATCTTTACTTATTCTACCTATTTGCGTTTTTGTCGGGTTAATGAGCCTAGTAGTGGGTTTGTTATTGGTTTATGATCTTTCCTTAAGATATTTGCATCCTTGTTTTGTAATTTACCTACTCTATTACTTATGTTTAATCTATCTGTTATTCTTTTCTATATCTATTGTACTTTTAAATTATTGGTTTGTGAGTCTAATTTTTTGTAGTTTTGTGTGATGTTGTCGGTGAGGTGTTTGTTGTAGGTTTTGAGATTCGTCCAATATATGCTGTTACTTTTGTCCCCTTCGATGGATAATTTTTTTGTTTTTTTTATGTGTTGTATTTCATGTAGTTGTTTTTTCTGATGTAGGTTGATGTACTTTCTAAACTTGATGTTGGCGATGGTTAAGAGTAAGTCCTGCTCAAAGTTCACTAGGAGTTCGTTATTGGGTGGATTTTTCGTGGTTTTAAATCTGTGGTGTGGTTTGTTGTCATTTTGTGAGTTGGTTGGTTGATGAAGAAGAGGGTTTTCCACTTCATGCGTCCGATAAGGGTTTCTGTTTTTTCAAACAACCTTATTGGGTAGTGGTGTTTGTTAGGTCGTGGAATGTCCTTGAAAGAGTGTTCGATGTTGACTTTTTCCATGTTCATGGTGATTAGAAAATGTCAGAGTGCTCAACTTAGCTGGCAGGCTAAGAGATATTCAAGAATTTCATTCATTTCGTGTCTTGGTTCGTGTATGTCTATGTGTTGATGCCATTTCTTCATCCATTTCTCAATATATATATATATATATATATATATATATATGAATGAATGAATATTTACTTATGTGTCTATGCATGTGTGTGTGCGTTTCTACACCAATGGATTCGCCTATCCATTGATTGATTTAATGATAGTAAGCTCATATTTGGGTAAATAATATGTTGACTTTCCGTTAACGTATTCCAGATAAAGTATATTCCATCAAATGTTATTGCTTATCCTTTTCTCTGCTAAATCCTGACACATTGATCGGCATTGAGTTTCTATTCGCGAATTGCAATGTTATTTCTTCTGTAAATGGTGCGAACCTGAGTAACTCAACATCTGTTTGATTCTGCAAGTTACTTTTCTTGCAATCCATATCGATTTTAATCTTCTAATATAATTTTTCTTCTAATATCTAATATAATTTAACTCTGACTCTATCGCCGTCTGGCTTTCTGACACCTGTTACGATTAATCATCTTTTTTAAATTTATTTACCTTTCCCAAACACCCGTTCATTTATATATATATATATATATATATATATATATATATATATATATATATATATATATATATATATATATGCGTGTGCGTGTCTGTGTAGGTTTGTCTATGTTTGTGTCTATGTCTATGTGTATGCACGCTTTTGCGTGTCTGTGTGAGCGTACGTGTGTATAGTACTGTCCAAAAATATTTTTACAAGTATGTAATTTGTGTTCCTTGCTCATAATTATCTCTTTCCTCATTCATGCTGATCTAGATTAAGAGTCTTTCGCCAAACAGTGTGGCAACTCTTCCAAATAACAAAATCATCATTTTCAACGAATTGCTGATTTGTTCTGAGTGTTCTTTTCTGGCATCGAAAAAAATCCTCGGTTCAAATCGATTCGTCCAATTTTTTCGATTTCTTTCCCGTAATTTCGAGCTACGAAACAAAACACCTAAACGAATGGAGCAATGGGCTGATGGGAATAGAACGTGTTTTTTTCTGCATTAAGGTTCCACTCCAATGTCCTGGATTAGGAAGCAAATTTAGAAACGCATGATTATGTTCAATATTTTTTACACATAAGCATTAAAAAATAACTCTAGTTACCAAAAAACATAAATCCTATTCTGTGGTATCAAACGGGAAACATTTTAATTCCATTTGATATACATGCAACATGGAAGTATGAAAACACCATAATTTCAGAGAAAATTGCAGATTTAGTAATCAGAATGGTCACAAAAATTTTTTGTATTCATACAATTTTTAGACAACTCATTAAAACAATGAATTCCAGCGATCGGAAATTCAGTGTCACTTCAGCCAAATAAAATATTTGTGTTTGTATTTTGATTGACGTTAGCCATATAAATTAACCAACGACTAAAGGTTCTGGGTTACGTTTTCAACAGAAAAATATTTTTCAAATATCAAAATATGTAATTCGTAAGCAAAATCAATATTGTCTCTATATGATAATACCCAGGAGTTGAATTACTAAGTAAGTAATATTTTAATCTCCATAACAAAAGGAAGTAAAACCCAAACAAAGCGACATCGATGTATCACAAATAATGATATCACAATGAATCTAAATGAGATAAAGCCAAACTAGAGATTTTCTTTACACATATTAACTCTGCACACAAGTCAATTGAATTTGATTTTGTTACATCCACTGACTCCATAGTCTCTCTAGATACGTGCATATACACGGGTAGTGATAGAAACATCCAAATACCCTCTACATTAAATCTACAGACACTCACAATTACCTCCACTCTAGATCAACCAACCCCCAACACCTAAAAATAAGCCTACTATTTTCACAAGATCTGAGAATTAGAAGAATTAGCACAACAGATAGTGAACTCAACGGACAAAACCATAACCTATAACAACATTTCACTTAGCAAAGATACTCACTAGATAATACAAAAACAATTAAAAAAGGCAACTATATTACCCAAAGATGAAAATCTCATGCTCTCATACAATAATAAATCTGACTCGATACCACTTATAACCATCTTCAACAACGCACTGCCACCCTTAGCACACATTATCAATAATGAGATGGAACATCTCAACCGTTGAAATAAATCTGAGAGAAATATTCACAGATTTGTGTGTCATCAATCAAGGCAGATCCTAAAATATCAAAAACATGATTTGCAGCAACAATAAATGAACAGTAAAGTCTCACAAAACAATACCCCTAAAACCACTAAATTCTGTAAACCATGCGACAAAATAAATAGTCTATGTTGCCATCACCTTAAGTATACGAACGCCTCCATTAGCACAAAGTCCAGGGGGATTTTCTACATATACCATAACACTAACTGACGTAGCAAAAATATCATATTCCCCCTACAGTATGATAAATGCAATTTATAAAACATAGGCGAGTCTGAGTGGCAATCTCACATAAGACTAAGCAACTAAAGACATAGAAATAAATCACAAAACTATCCCAATCAACTTCCCGAAGAACTATACTTTCGCACACTCGGTCACAGTTTTTCCACAGACGCTAAATTCACAATTTTTGGAAAAATTCAAAAATACTCCAACTGACATGGCTAAAATTCTTGAAAGATATGAAGATAGCTGGATGAACAAACTAAAGACTCTCTCTCCTAATGGACTCAACACCGAACTCAACCGCCGTAATTACATGGATCTCAAAATCATAATCCTCCCACTAATAATAACCTCACATCAACAATCTACCCTCTCTCAGGTATATCGAATATTGGAGAATACAATAACAACGAAAACTTTTTAGGGCATCCCACTGGTACAGATCAGAGCCAACATATTCTCAATGACCTGTATGGTTAATACATAAGAATTTTCTTCGGCTCATCACCACTCCACCTATACTGTCCCAAACCAACCAACACAACAGTAAACCACTTCCCTCCTTACCCTGACACCTTATGTCCTCTCCAAGACCTACTACTGCTGCTAACACCCAAGACCTAATCACATACTGGACTAAGTCTCACACAACAGGATGACCCTTGCAGATGGAACCCCATTTTTTGCCCTCAAAGCAAAGCTCGTGATGGTGGACTTATGTTCCACTGTATACTTATAACCATCAAATAGTTCACACAAACGGCACACACTACTGAAGAAACATGTCTACACAATCAATGTAACTCCTGTGTCCGTCTCACTTCTTATAGTTCAAATCATTTTTTTCTTTGGTAGGATTGTGCTCAAAATGAATATAGCATAGCCGGGTGTGAAGCAATAAAGGCAAGTTCCAGTCGTCGCTTGAAATGAAAATAAAATGTCAATGTGTTGTTTGGTTGGTATATCGTTGGTTTCAACCGTCTTATCGCATATTCGTCGTTGCTTTCTTATACATTATCGGATTTGGTTAGGATTTTCTAGGTGTTGATGGTGGAAATAACGGTGACTTGTTCAACAGGTCTCATCGGGGAAAACATTAGACGTTTTCAATTATACATAACGTTCAGTTTAATTGAGTTTTTCAGGGTTTGCTCTCGGAAACCGATCTGCTATTCTCTGTAGACATTATTTGCACAGATCGACTTCTCTGAAGATTTAGCCACCGTGATAGTTGATTCATGAGGCGACACATTGTGCGTTCAATGACTCCCAGACATTAATTTTGTTGAAGCTGTCTATGAAATCCTGTTGACTTCTTGACTCTTATTCTAAATTCAGATTCATATCTGTTGATTCTATATGCTGACGTGACATCTTTAGGACACAACGCCTTGGAATCCTTGTAATATCATTGTATGGTCTTTAATAGTATAATTGAATTTGACTTTTTCATGTGATTTAATTCCAGCCTCCTTATTTCTTCCTGCTTGCCTATTGTAAAAACAACTTTTTTTGCAATTTTTTAACTTCGAATTTCAGTAAAACTACGAGTAATTTTCCTCAAATGATTTCAATATATACAGAGCATAAAGGTAGATAATTTTGAAATTGTATAGTAAATTAAAAACGAAAAAAAAATGATAAGTCTGAATTTTTTTGTTTACTCGGAGCAAACTAAGAACTTTTACGTTTTTTGCAAAAGAAATATGAAAGGGAGATTACTCAATTATCCAAATTTAGTGATTATGTCGTTTGACAAATGCTGGAGTAAAAATATTGACGTACACGTGGAGTATTATTTAACGCGATTCTGTGAATTTCACAGCAAGTGGATTGAATTCTACGTTCAGATGATATGTGCCCTTCTCTCAAAGTAATATCTATGTCACCCTTCCGTTATTTGAAATACATTACTTTGAGGCTTGATACTCGATGATTTAACTCAATTTCAGCAAGAATATTATGCGTACTTTCTTTCAGACATAGTATGTGATGATTGATGGTTTTTTTTTGTTGTTTTCTCGAATCATTCCAATGCTCTCTGTTTAGGAAACTCCTCTGTTGTTTCTTCCCACTGAGCTACACTCATCTAAATTAGGAAGGTCTGCATGAAGCATGTGTACCCTCCTTATTTCATACTTTCAACAGAGCCTGACATCTTCCAGGCAGTTTAAGTACACCGTTCTTTTATCTCAAACATTCCGAAAAAAGGATGCATTCGTTTGGTTGATATTTTCCTGCTTTCACTGTTATAATACAAGGCATCATACTTATTTTCAATACTTTGCTGTTGTACTTATCTTCAGCATGCAATTCCATTATCCAAAACGTGCCCTTGACATCCTTGTCCAATGACTTTGAAGTAAGAAAATGATGGACAAATCGGGATCAGCGAGTAGACGTGTCAAGTGAGTATTATTGATGCGGATGCAAAATGTCAGGGAAATACAAATGTGCTGAGTTTTCTGAACTCTCTTCTGAGGCACATGATTTTAGTCAGCTTTTGTCGACTCGTCAATATTGTCACTGCAACCGATGGAGAAAACAATTTTGATAGTTCCTCCACTGCTTGCTTCATTGTTGGGTTAGTTAGCCTCTAAAGTGTCAAGAGAGACTCAAAGGTGCTAAACCCTGCCAAAAAGTGACCTATGGCTGTACAAGACTTGGGTATCCCACTCTTTTAAGTATTATACGTAGCCACATACCAATATGTACAATAGCAGGTGTTCAAACAAAGGATCAAATGATTTGAGAGATTAGCTGGATCATTGAGTGAAGTATGTTATTTGAGAACCTGATCATCTTGAAATGCTTGCACATCCTTTCTGCTCTCTCCCTCTCTCTCTGTATCCCTCTCTCTGTCTTTGTCTGTCTCCCTCCCTCTCCCTCTTTCTCTCTCTCTCTCTCTATATATATATGTATATATATAAATATACATATATATATATATATATATATATATATATATATATATATATATATATATATATATATATATATATAATCATATCATGAATGAATAGTTTGCATAGTGAACGTTAATGATACTTCTCTTTACCTTTCTCTATTCAAGAAAATTATGAAGACATATTTTACACAAAAATCTGATTTTGATCATATTAATTTTTCGATATTGAAAGTCACTCTCAAATCAAAAACACATCAAAAGTGGCAAAAGTGGAGTTCGAAAACATAAAATGCATTTGAATAAGCTACTTTGGTTAAGAATGCAGCGTTGTTGGATGTACAGCAAGAGTGAATGAAATCAAATGATCTTTGTACAGTATATCAATTTATATTCTGCGTCTCTATGCGAATTGTAGATTAAAGAATCTCACACAGCATACAGAATTCATCCAGAGTGACCTTTCGAAAGTAATCGTTCTATTTCATATCTCTATGAATTATGCTATAACAGATGCAAGTCTCATTCTGTATAGATAAATTGGCTTACTTTCTCTAACGAACATGGGTATCTAATTAGTAGTTCAAGATTTCCCAGCTGGATAGTGAAGAAACACCGTTCCTTTCGAAAAAAAAAGGGGGGGGAGAAGTGCCCACACGTTTCTCCAAGTCAATATCACTGGTGACATTCGATATCACAGAGTCAGTGCTTCAAAAAACAAGTCCATTTTTGTCCAGTTTATTATTTCCAAAATCCTTTAATTTCTATTCATTTAATTATGTACCTCTTTTTTCTCTATTGGGCACATTTCAAAGACGACATTAAATATAAATATGCATGCATGTGTGTGTGTGTGTGTGTGTGTGTGTGTGTGCGTGTGTGTGTGTGCGTATTTGAGATGTTATTGATTTCGGAGTTCGCTTTTGGTACACTTTGCTCCTCTCTTTACTGTTAGATATCAAACTTTGCAGATAGGCGATGTCATTTAATTTACTTATTTGAACAGATTCCAACACGAACACATCGGGGATGGTTCCTATTAATGACCAAGTCAGTTCCTTCAGTGCAAAATCTTTCAAACTTTTTTTTTTTTGCACTTTGGTGTCTGTGAAATTCTTAGACAGCCTTCTCTCTTTTACCCCATAGTAAAGGGCATACAGTAGATTTTCCTATTAGTACACGATCCTATGGTGTTCATTATTTCATGTAAAATCAGAGATTACTGGTGAGCGCATTTGCATACGAAACCGAACAAATACCCATATACGTAAAAAAAAAAGTTTAGAAAATTCATATCAGGATTAACAAGTATACATTCCGTTATATCTCCTTCCATTCAATGTATATATATATATATATATATATATATATATATATATATGCGTGTGTGTGTGTGTGTGTGTGTGTGTAATTTATGTAACTTTCTTAAGAGATTTTTTCTGTGTTTGCCATGTGTATCACTAAGTGTATGGTACTACGTGTACATTTTTTTCCTTGTTCAGGTCATCAGTTGTTTACCACGTAATCATTCCAAGGATCTTAAGAAAAAAAAAAAACAGTTACAGCAGCATGGCACCCCGGCATTATAAGTCAGACTCCACCTTCCTTCTAGCTATGATTTTGATTTATAACTAGTGCCACACGTGTAGTTTGTTATTCTATATCGAGTATCATCACAGTGCAAAGCATGTGGATGTCTTTTTATACAAGAGACCTTTTTTAAATCAAGGCTCAATTACACAGGTTACACAAAAAACGAATTTAACAATAAGGGATCAATATGTATGGCAATAAACCTGACTCGTTGTTTGTGTTACTTCCATTGAGCATTCACCTACGAGAGCATGGAATTTGCTGAGTCAGTTTAATCTCATGTTGCATGCAAATCAATTTATGATATCATCTTTAAGAATACTAATTGCATAGGAAACCCCTTCACATTGATTTTCTACCTACTGATTCATCCAAAAGACGTCAAATGTTTGCCCACTAACCTCAAAGTTAATTCATCCTCATCACATATTGTATCTTTTTCCATTTGTTTCTACATTTAGATTATTAATAAGTTTCTTTATGTATATATGTATATATATATATATATATATATATATATATATATATATATATATATATATATATATATATATATATATATATATATATATATATATATATGTATACTTGTGCGTTGTAACCTATCGGCAAAAAGAAGACGTTAGATATTGAAGGCTTAAAATTAGAATCAGGAGATGCAGAATTGTTTAGATTTGATAAAAAAAAATAGTGATATGATTGTCCCTGAGTCAGATTTTCGTGCAAAGAACAAGCAGTTTCTCAGAAGATCACGTTCAGAACCGGTGCAGACGAATAGCTCAGTTTTTTTCTTGCTGCCAAATATGGTGTCCACAATTTTCGTTCGGTTGAAATTGCATTTAAGGGGTTCCCAAGATGTCTCCCAACGTGGACAGTGGAAGGAATAATGAAATTGGAGTGGAGCATTCAATCCCTTGGATGCCTACTATCATTTTTTTTTTCTTAGTTTCTTTCCCAACAAACGTAGTATTTGCTTGTTTTTGCAATCATCATCATCATCATCATCATCATCATCATCATCATCATCATCATCATCATCATCATCATCATTTCAACGTCTGTCGTTGGACATAGACCTTCCTTAAGATTTGCCACTCTACCATCTCTATCATTGGCATCGCAGAGCCAATGCTTTCTGAATTTGTCTCGGTAATCTCTCCATCTAATATCCTGTTGGCCTCGATTACACATGTGATCATGGAGAACCATGTCATGAGTTGTGATGTCCATTGGTTGTCTGCTATTCTTGCAACATGGCCACCCCATTGCCTTTTGAGATTTTTCATGTATGCTATGGTGTTCCTGACTCCTGTCTTTTCTTGGATGTACTGTGCTGTCTTGTGGTCTCTTCATGTGGGGTTGAGCATAATTCTTTCATGTGCATGTTGCATGGTTCTCAAATTGCGAATCTGTCTCTTGATTACATTCCATGTTTCAGCTCCATTAGTGGCTATTGGGAGGATGCATTGATTATACACCCTCCTTTCTACGATGAATGAGATCTTTTTATTTCTGAAGATTTCTGCCAAAGGTTTGCTATCCTAGTGTGATTCTTCATTTGATTCCTTCTTTTTTTTGGGGGGGGGGGGCTCATAGAGATTTGTAGATGTAGTGATCTACTTTCTCGATTTTTATCCCAGAGTTTGTTTTTATCTCCAATTTGGCTGTTGCTCATGATCTCCGTCTGACTGAAGTTCATGTGTAGGCCGATTTTCTTGCTCTTTCAATTTATTTCATCTATCATTAGTTGCTGGTCGTGTAGATTCTCTGCAAAAAGGGCAATATCGTTTGCAAACCTGAAGTTGCTCAGATAATCGCTGTCCATTTTAATTCCTTTACTCTCCCAGTTTAGTCTTCTGAAGATCATTTTGAAGCAGGCTTTAAAAAGTTATGGTGATCTTGTATCACCTTGTCTCTCTTTATTCTGGAGTTGAAAGGAGTACGAGTCTTTATGTAGCTTGATAAAGGAGCTGCTGTGATTGTATATATGTTTCAACACTTCAACACATACTGGATCTACACCTCGTTGACTGATGGCCTCCATGACCTTAAAGATTTTTACAGAGTCACTCGCCGTTTTGAAGTAGATTAATGCTAAGGTAAGTGGTTTTTGATAATCTGCTGCTTTTTTCTTTCAGCTGATTTATCAATAGCAGGTGGTCCCTGGTTGAATAGCTCTTTCTGAAGTCAGCTTGTTCTCGCGGTTGATGTTCCTCAAGTCTCTTCGTGATTGGTTGGTGATGATTTTTGTGAAAAGTTTGTATATGCAGTTGAGTAGGTTTATAGGCTAGTAGTCGTTGAAGTGTTTCGGATTTCCTTTTTTTTATATGAAAGCATTATGATAGCAGAGTTCCAATCATCTGGGACTTTACCCAGTTTTAGACCTAAGTTGAAAACGACGGCCCAACGACGACCATTTAAACATAGCTTTAAATCAACTACCAAAAGGACAACATTGTACATAGGCAAATACAATGTTAGAACACTTTCAATTGACCTGCACTGAACCGATCTAAAAGTGAAATCAAAAATGTCAGACGGGACATCAGAGGCAAAGTGAGGTAAGATGACCGAGGAAAGAACTTATCAAACTGAGGAGCCGACATCATCTTTACAGCTACGGAGAAAACATGTGAAAAAAAAAAGTGGGGTATGCATTCTCATTAATTAGGACCTCAAATACAATGTATCTGGCTTCAAAGCCGTCCCTGACCGAGTAACTAGCGTCACCATACAACTTTTAAAGAGATACACACTCAATATAATCCAAGTCTGCGCTCCCGCTTCACAATCAGCCCAAGAGGGAATAGACAATTTCAATGGTGATTTGAACTCCCTACTCCCAAACATCATAAAACACTCCAATGTACACAGGTAAAACAAGAAAAGGAAGATTGTGTCGGCAAATTCGGATACAAAGTACGGAACGAGAGAGGAGAAGATCATTTAAACTCACAGTACTCCAACATAATAATCAATCACAGTTGATTGAGACATTACAAATATTTTGTTCTAAATTTGATGTAATCTTTTGCCACGGAACGTTTTGGTCATCTATTTCGTAAGCAAAAGCCACGATTGTGTTATTATCGATTGCTGTTTATTTTGATAGACAACTATGAGATCCTCATGTTTTATTTTCTTGCAAAATCGTGTTATGATCAATGTTTTTTCACGTATGTTTTCAAACTGGCCATTTTCTTATCAGAGAGCTTTTTGATAACATTGTTTGCAATTATAATATTTGACTTTTTTTGATTTGAAATTTCATGACAAACACCAATACACTATTCATATGATCCCAGTTTCTTCACTATGTATCCATAGATTTCGATTCTTTAACATAGGATAGGCAATGGGTGTAAGTTTCCTCATTCAGTTTTGAATAACATTCAATTGTCTTAAAATTCTCGAAATCGAATTCACTCGATTCAGTAAACATAAAGTCTTTTTTAAAAAATCTCATTTTAACTCAATTTCGTTTTTTCTTTCGAGGATGACAATATTCCGTGGCTTTGAACCAAACAGAATTACGCAAAGGAAACAAAAATGATACACATAAAATATACGGTAGCTATTATCTAAATGTGCATTGGCATCAAAGCTAATGACAACACTCTTAATTCATGAAAGGACCGAATATGTACAGTGGTTAGAAATAATGGAAGCACAAGAAAGGACAGACAATGGATTGTTGACCATGGACAGGTATAATAGGAAAAATATCTTATTCTTCAGAAAAAAACGCAGAAGAATGAACGTGATATACTTTTCACGAGTGACCAATCCAGTGATTTCTAAAAAGTCTCTCTGATAGAAGAGAAACAAGTAATGGTACAAACTTTGATCAGATAACATCAATACAAGCTGGTAAAGTTATTACTAAAATCTTAGCCACCATATTAAACATGTGCTTCAAACAACGTAAACTACCAGAAGAATGAAACAGCAATTATAATTCTTATATATATATATATATATATATATATATATATATATATATATATATATATATATATATATATATATGTGCTTTTCAATTCCCGGTTGAGCACTTCAAGTGTGGTAACTTACTCATTTTAAGCGTATGCAATGCTCTTCCATAGGAACAGAGCACTCTGGTGGATGGGTAATTTGAACTGAAATAAATATATCGCTTAAATAGAGACATCCTGACTTTCCAGTTCCCTCATACATAGGTAGGATATCGGACACTCTGTCTGAAGCGAAGGTTTCAATCTTGCCTCGTGGTAATGAATGGGATAATGGATTGTCTATAGCCACACCGAAGAGTTGTAATACGACGGAACAGCGCTGTCACTGGATGGCATGAGAATTTTCTCTCCCTCCACTCTCTCTCTCTCTCTCTATATATATATATATATATATATATATATATATATATCCCAAAAGATCTCAACAACCACAGGTCAATAACTCTACTCAACTGCATCACGCTAATACCCAAAGATCATCAACCAAAACAAAACACTACGAGGGGAAAACCAACCATAGGATCACACTGACTTCGGAAGAAACGTTTCACTCGTCGTTTCAATTTGTTGGATCAACTAAAGGAGAAAGTAGCCAAATATAAAATGCCTTTTGCTATTGTATTGTTCAAGAATGCTTCGTAAAGGTTTTTGACAGTGTCTTTGAACAAGGCGTAAACCCAGTCTATGTCTCAGTATTGCAACACATCTATCGGCACATCAAATCCTTCAAAACACTACATGATGACTCCTGTCCTTTCACATATAGAAAGGGTAAGATGAGAAGATAACAGCCCGTCTCAAAATGACCCTTCGGAAGTTACACATGGAAAATAAAGGAATAAAATTAAACGGCAAATACCTAAGCAACTTCAGATTCGCAAATGACATTGCCCTTCCAACCAAAAATCTTCATGACTCCCAGATGATGTTTGATTTCCTGAAAAGAGCAAGGAATTTGGCGCAAAACAAGAACGGTAATGAAACAAATATCACATACAACGAATATGTTGAAGTCAAAGACACAACTATTGAAATCAAAGACACTAAAATGGAGAGAGTAGACCATAATATCTACTTAGTACAACAGACGAAAAGGAAATAGTGAAAAGAAAGGAAAAATCGGCACATTGAATTAAGCCTCATGAAAATATTGTCACGAGACTCCAAATACTTTGCTTGAGCCGACTGAAGCAAATTTGAAAAAAAATAATGATTGGATTACAAAAGCAAAGCAGAAAGGGAATAATAGTCACCATCCATTCTAACGATACATATCTAATCAAAATCAAACACGTATCACCACGGAATAAAACTAATGTAAAAGGAAGCTGCACCGTATGATAGTCACTCAGTTGCTGTTGTTAAATATAACTGAACTCCTTACTCTCAGTGAATGGTTTTAATATGACCACCTAAACTAAAAATAACAAATATTTGGAAAACCACTGTGAAGTATCCCGTGAACTAAAATGAGCGATTCTAGGATTTGCTATTATTTCCAAATGATATTGATCCTACTTCTTTCTCCCCTCTTTTAAGCGTGTATTTTGAGACTTGGGAATATGTGTCACGGAATAAAAATTTACATTTACTAACCTACAATATGTAATCGTAGAATAAGAAAACTCACTCATCATTTACTTATGAAATGGATATATTTTTAAGCTTCTTTACATCGCTAAAATGAATAAAAAAAATCAATGTAGACATAAAGAATACAAGTGCGTATTACTTTCTTCTTGACATGTGAAAGATGGCATGTGTTAGTCAAGCTCAATTAAGAAGAAAAAAATTGTTTACCAAGATACCAAAGGCATCAATGGCGTCCAACAGATTTCTAACATTGTGTGGACAAGTAATTTTGCACTTACGAATCTTAGTCTTTTTATATATATTTCCTTTCTGCTTCTACCGACATTTCTAAAGATAAATGGCAAAATATGCTAGTAACATCTGCATATTCTTTTTTTATGTGAAGAAAAAAGATGGAAAAGAACAGGGCATACGTTGGAGTCAATTCAACCTTTCCAAGACCAGCATTTTTATTTCATATGACTGGAAAATTGTTTCCGTTTAATCAATAAAAATAGCGTTTCTCTCAGTACCTAACATATTCTCAATGAACAACATAGCTACCATTCCCTATATTCTGCAACCTTTCAATAGACTTGTCATTCTGAGTAAAGACCTGCCCTTTGCAGTATTCTATGGAATTGACAAATATTTTGACCAACATTTCTAATGCCATCTAGCGACAAAAAGAGAGATAAAATTGCCAATCCAATCAAATATTTCATATATGAGGAGCTAGATTTCGATTGTTGGATAAATGTCATAACATCATTAATCTCACATGACGTTTAAAAGAGAACATTCGTTTAGTCACCTCAATATGGATATTGTGCAAACTGAGATGTAGACATAGATTTGATTTTATACTTCCATTGATAAAGTTTGTTCTATCTAAGTCTATTGATTATTTCCTGTAATTCTGATGAATAAATTATTTAAAATTATATGTTTGTTAGAAGTTATTTGTGCTATCGCTTTTCATAGTCCGAACCAAAAAATATATTTACAGTGTGTTGATGAGAAGTCATTGAAAAAGAATTTGAAGATAATATAGCATATTTTGATATATACATATGTATATATATATATATATATATATATATATATATATATATATATATATATACATATGTATATATATATATCTTTATATATATATATATATATATATATGAGAACTGCTTTACTGATAGTATGAGGTAAGGTACATAACACATTAATACATATTCACACTTATTTTATACATCATAATTGTTCTTATATATGAAGGAAAATGGAAACGTACGTATGGTGTGTACATGTGTTGATATATCCCAGGCAAATGTAAGGCAGGAAGAGGATATCATCAGCGTATATGTATATATATATATATATATATATATATATATATATATATATATATATATATATATATATATATATATATCTTCTGCCTTGCAGCACCGAAGTGAATACCAAGTCTTTAATCACACTCAAGGGTCGTAATACGACAGAACAGCAGTCTGTAGTTGACACAATTATCAATTAATTATTAATGCACCCCTGCTATGGTTGAACAGTCTCATGTGAAGCACCTGTTTGTAAGAAAAAACAACAACAAATAAACAGCTCTTTTGATACTTTTGAATTGAGCACTCTGCTAGATGGTGAATTATACGTAAAAACATATCGCTTTATTCAGTTCTATCGACAGTCCAGATCTGTATACGGCAGAATTAGATAACTGAATCTGGGATTTAGAGCGAAGGTGCTTAACAGCACCAGAATGGATAGCAAGTTTATAGACATATTGAAGAATTGTAATGCAACGGAACTGCTGTCTGTTGATAGCAGAATTATATATATATATATATATATATATATGTGTGTGTGTGTGTGTGTATGTGTGTGTATGTGTGTGTGTGTGTGTGTGTGCATGTGTGTGTGTGTTTATGTGTGTGTGTGTGTATGAATTGATATAAATGATCGGACAGAATAATCATAAATTGAGTTGTATTGTATAGAAATATCTTTGAAATGGTCTCCTGTGATTACACTGGCGACACTTACAAAATAATTGAGACTAAGAAAATTGAAGCAGTTTGGTCAACAAATGGTCAATAATTCCCTCCAGGTGAAGCAACCGCGTATAGCAATCTTGAATTAAGAAATAGTATTCAGCAAATCGAATTAAAATTCCTCTTGAGGTAGGTTCAATCTGCAAAATGTTTTTTCTTGTAGAATCAACTTCTTTTGGAAGTTCCTAATCGTTTGATATGAAATAAATCCATTTCTTCTACTAATGCATAACTGAGTATAGTGACTCGTATGTAACTCGTAGAGGAGATGTGCACTTGCCAATAACAAAAAAAAATGACCCTGAAAATTACTATGAAGGTCCCAGGAGGGTACTGTGACAATCGTAGGTAATCCATAAATTCAATTTGATCGGGGCCTTTCAGAGAGGTAACTGACGTAATTTGGAATAATCCTTCCCTCAGCATCGGTTTTGGAGACTCCTTACATCATGGCAATAGTCTGCAAGATTGCCTGTCATCATATTGTACCGCCAGCTGCTGGTATTCGTCACTCACGGCGGACGTTACTATCAAAGATAACGTCGATACTACATAATCACTGTTTTGTCTTGTGAGCGTTTTACCGGGCGGTAAAATGACTCATCATCAGTATATGGCCTGCTTAACAAATAGCTGTATCTTACTAAGCATGACATCTGTGTTTATAAATTGAATTATTGTGCATGTGGGTATTAGTAATGAGTGCCCCAGTAAACTTGAATAGTTCAAAGTCAGCAGTAGTGAATGCATTCAAGTAGGCATCTGTGCTGTTGATGGATGGCACATAATATCAGATGTTCAGTATGCAAGCTTTGCGAACTTTTATTTTCATGTTATCTTTTATACTCATATGTGCAGTCAGTAGGTCTTGTGTTGGCCTGACTCCTGTGTAACTCTTTCTATTGCAGTGTTAGATATGACAATCACAACAAGCTGCATAGCATAACCCATAACATAGAACGTTCACGGATGGTAAATCTACCGAAAAGTTATCTGAGTAACAATCAAGAGAAAGGCACAAGTCAGATTGATTCACTTGATGATAATGATAGTTCTTCGTCTCAGCTTTCTGAAAGAAATACCTGTCGTGACGTCAGAAATGTGATGACGGGAGCGCCAGCTCGAATCACATGTCATCCCTACACAGATTTAAAGATCTGAAGCCGATTCAATTCGACTTGAATATCGAAATATCTATCGATCCGGGAGGGACACAGATGGTTGCCTAAAAAGTAGGACACACCTCAGTTAGGGAATGGTTTTCCCGTGATTACTCGATGAAAAAAAAATCCAACAAGATCAATAATTACAAGAGACCATAATACAAAAAATACAGAAAATAGTTTAAAAGCTCAGAATATAAGATTCAATATAATTCACGTCAATCTGTGAAATCAGTTGTCAACATTGGCAAACGCCAGCTGAGTATATCTGAGGAGTCAGTGAGTTCCATACTCAGATTTGATCGTTCTGATTGATGAAGCAAGCTTGGAAATTCCAGATTGCGCTGTGAGGACAAGATTGAAACTCACAAAATCAAAGCCTCAAAAACCGGACATAACATGAGGGAAAGAAAATCCAGTAATGACATATTAAAGTGTATGCATGGAATAATTATAGTTATGCTGATAGCACTTAAACTGTCTGATCCTGACAAGGAGATGTGAAAGTACTGTTGAATTATGTGAACTCAGTCGAAACCCTTAAAGACGGACTAAAATAGTGATGGAGGCAGACGATTCATTGGCCTCACTATATATGCTAACGACTCGCATGTCAGCTCGAGGTATCTACAATCTAAATCATCTGTGTGCCAATCGGTCAAAATTCATAAGAGATGACCCAGACCACTACGTATATGAGATGATAAGTATTAGAAATACCCTGGAAAGTGTAAATAATCCGACTACATGTGCAGGAATAGATGTTTCGGGTAGGGTAACAAGGAAACTACCATCACTTATCTGCTTTACGTCTCAGACACATCAAAAAAGATTCAGAGAACCCAGTGTCTATACAACATTAGGATTATTCAAACGCAAGGCAAGTCATGGGGCACATCTCTCACAAGCCATACCTCTCTCAGAAACGAACATAAACAAGGTTTTATTTTGTGTGTGTGTGTGTGTGTGTGTGTGTGTGTGTGTGTGTGTGTGTGACATTATATGCAATTGTGGCAAGGATATAAAGGCACGGCCAGCCGCCCCCTTGTGAAGCAGGATGAACATCGAATCACAAAGAAAAGTAGGAGAAAAAAATCGTATGAACATAGAATAGCAGTGAATAGATGAAAAATTGACTCCTAGCTCTCATGTCAGTTGAGAATCTAAAACTATCAGAAAGCTTGTTTTTTTAAGTGATCATCTGGAGACATATTCCTGTTAGTGAAATGTATTCTACTTAAGAATTCAACTTATTTGGTGATTGCAATCGGAAACAATCAAACAGCAATTTGGAATATCAGGTACACTCTTCTTTGGCATATATATTCTCTATTTTATGCTAATTCACTTCAAGTTGTGTGTTTGGAGATAGAAACAATATTTTTACACTTGATGAGTATGAATGTTTAAAGAAACATCGTTCCCGAATTACGTCTAGTGAATACCAAGGTAAAGATACATATCCTGTATGGACGCTTATAAGTAAATCAGCAGCAGCAGCGGCACCTTGGCATTTGTCATTCGACGTGGACCTTTTCCAGGATCATTCAGAAATTTCTATCCTTGGCATTGTGGTGCCAGTACTCAATTAATTTGTCAACACCATCTCATCTCATCTCTGGGAACCCCTCTTATGAGTCATAATATCCACTGACTGTCAACCATTGTTGCAACATGACCAGTCCATTGCCACTTGAGTATTTTAAGGGTTCCTATGATATCATCTTTTCTTGTCTTTTGTCTAATATACTTTGCTGTTGTACGATCTCTCCATGTGAGATTTAGCAAGATTTTCCTCTGTGAATGTTGAGGATTTCATATATATATGTATATATATATATATATATATATATATATATATATATATATATATATATATATATATATATATCAATGCATATATATATATATGTATATATATATATACATATACATATACATATATATATGTATATGTTTATATATATATATATATATGTATATATATATATACATATATATATATATATATATATATATATATATATATATATATATATATATATATATATATATATATTAGTGGTGTTCTGTCTTCTGCTCTGCATTTTCATTCTGATGGCCCCAAACATGCTGGTTGTGTACGATATCTGACTTACCGAGGTTCATATGGAGACAGTAGATCATGCAGTAAATATCAGGATAAAATTGGTTATAGCAGTTAACAGCTGTTCTGAAAGTTTCTCTAACAAAATTGCACTACAGTTCGATTTGAGATAGAATCCAAAGGAAAACCTGGATAGTTATGGACAAGCCATGTTGCAAAAAGTTCGAACAGCCGTTTGACATGTAGATCACTAAAGATTGACGGAAAAAAAGATGCCACTTTTGTCAAGGTTTTAGGGTAATAGCGATAGAGGGCCTGCGACTGAGAGATAGGACAAACGTTGGAGAAAATCCATGTTCATCAACAGGCGGTAAAAGGTTAATAGTAGTGTCGACAATGATGATGACGATGACAATGACAATGATGATGATACCTAATTATTTTTCATTCTAAAACATCTTGAGTTGAATCACTTTTTCTAGTCATTTGTCTCGTAAAAGAAATGTGCACACGTCAATTTTGCAGTTTTCTAAAGAACTATTATAGTTTCTTTTGGTGCAATTGTTAAATCTCTAATTATCTATTTGGCTATGCAACATATTTTCCCTTTCAGTCAACAATACAATATTTGCAATATGAGCCTAGCTTGTAAATGATTCAACACCAAACAATCAATCGATAATACAATCTTGTTTTATTCATTTTCACAAGGAGTGGTAATTGGTTTCATTTTTCAATATCCTTGTGAGAGGCTTAAATTAACTTCTATTTCAGAAAAATTGGAACCTTTTAGCTTAGTAAAGGAATTGATCCAATGTTTGGGGTTAGTCCATTGACCAGTAAACCCAACAGTTGCCACAAAAATATGAAAGGGTCCTTATTTGTCTTTCAAGAAATGGAAAAAAGACAATACCCAATGTACGTTTCTTCATGAGATTAACGGACTTGATATATATATATATATATATATATATATATATATATATATATATATATATATATATATATATATATATATATGTGTAGATAAAGATATATAGAGAGACTTACATAGATACATAGATGTCCTTATCAACGATGGTATACATATTTTAAATCTCCTTCTGACGTCTATTTGCCAAAAATATATGCTGACAAATCAATTCGTTCAACTTCATATTGATGGGTGGGAAATGTTGAAGTTACGTATTTATTCAAGTGACATCTCTTCTGTCATGTTGGATCGATTTGGGTAATTACAAGTTGATATATTTTTCAGGATGAATGGGAAAATAGAAGTCAATTACATATTTCAGATGATCTGAAAGAATATGGACACCTTAGAAAAGCTAGAACTTATTTGATTTAAACTAAACTCATCAAACAAATCCTGATATCAAACAAACCCTGTGATAAAACTGTCATGGATTTTTTACTGCATCGATATTTTTCTTTCGCTTTGTGGCCAACAATATGATGATAAACAAAAGCAAGGAAAGAAGATGAATGAACGATAAATAATCATTGTTTAATCCCTAATCATAAGAAAAAGAATAAACACACACGCACACATACACAAACACACGCACACACACACACACACACAAACAAACAAACACACACACACACACACACACACACACACACATATACATATATATATATATATATATATATATATATACATATATTTGGAGAGAGTGATTTCTTCCCTTTGTTTTTAATCACACGTTTTGCAGAATGACACCGTATTCAGATGAGTTTTTTCTTTCCAAAATCTGTTGTCTTAGTCTTAATTGAAAATGAAAATCAGGAATGAATATATGAAAATAATCAGTTTTTGCTGTTTGCTTTTTTTTAAATATATCAAACCATTCAAAAATATATCGTAAGACAAAGAATTTTACTTGAAGTAGATGAATATTACATTTAATTTGCGGCTGAAATATCCATGTTGTTCAAAATCGAACTGTTCAAAGGCTTATTATAATACAATGCAATGTTTTTATTCTTATACCTAGTTGCATCAACCTGTACAAAAATACCATTGCAATACTGCATCAGAACAGCACTGATGAAAGTAGAACGATTCAGGGTATTTGCATGGGATAGCTGTGTATTTACAAAACCACATAAGCAGTCTTTTATTCATGCATGTCAAGTCCGGAATTTTGAATCTTCATGGAAAAGGGATCATAGACACTCGGAAGTCATTTTGACAATGTTGAGTCCAATGAGAGAAACAGGATAAGGTCACCATGAACATGTACCGATGGCATACTTAAAATTAAGGTGTATTCCGAAGTTGTGTCCCAACACTGTAATATATGTGGAATATATGGTATTAGATTGAGTCAAATTCCAAGGTTTAATCTGCCATGTACGACGAAATCGAGTTAATCATGCCATTATGACCTTAGAAACCTGTTCTATTTGGGGAATAACTCAGGTTATTATGGATGATGTAGCAAAGTGGTCAAAATTCACATCTATGGAGTTACAATTCAATCTATTCAGGGTTCTTTTCTTCACAAAATACAACAATTCTTTTAATAAAAGCGTTTGCATTTTATATTAATTTGTATCAGCTTCAAACAAATATTTTCAAAATTTGAAAAAAGAATTTAAGGCCTTTTGACAATATTAACAAAATGTACTTTGTGTTCCCTGAGCGTCCCTTATCAAAACAAGTGAAAGAACCGTAACAAACAGCTGCGAGATCCAAATTTTATTAACCAATAACGTCAATTTTTTTTCAAAACTTGTATATTCCTCAAATACAAAAGAGAGTAATATGCGTATCATCAATTCATCGCTTTCCTGCCAATTGTATGTACGTAACGAGTAATTTGGTATCACTTGTTGGCTATTCAAATTTTTTAATACCCTGTGAAGAAGCGATTTGAAGCCATGGGATAAAAAACAACAACAAAAAACAATTAGTACATCTCTGTCCCTGAAGGGGCATCATCAATTCAGTTTTGAGCATAAACAAATAGAATGTCTTTCGTGTTCCATCGTAGAAATGGTTAAACAATAAATCAAGTAATATTCACTTGCAAGCATGATATGGACGAATGAAGACTAAGATTTTTTCTGTGAAAAAAAAGGGAGGGCAGTGTTAGGCTTGTGGAACATCATCGTTCTAGAACAAACGTAACAAGAAATAAGAAAGTGCAATTTCTTCACTATTTTATTTACTAGTTTTTGTATCAAGATCACAGCGCGTTAGGTCACGATTTCAGCATCGAAGAAAAAAAGGTGCAAAAACTTATAAATTACAACTAAGCTGGAGAGAGTTTTTTCACTGCAAATCTCTCACTTTGCCTCAAGCAATTAAATCAATGAGTTTTTTTTCTATATCTCTTCACAAAGGCTCCTTCATTATTCGTGTCTGCAAGTCTTGACACTCTCATATTATACTTTTTCTCTTAGATTGTTTCTCTTTTTTTCTTATCAACATTCCTCATCTGCAGATTCAGTTTCGACTTCTTGTATTTCTTCTTTTGGTTGGGGGATTTTTGGCATTTTTAGAGGATTATTCTCCATCTGCCAACTTATAGACGTTGTTTTTTCTTCTTATTTGGAACTGTCGACGAAAATTGACTTTAAAAATTGTTAACATAGGTTTCTGCAGTTTTAAAATTTGGTTGGCTGAGTAGTTTGATTTTTTGCACGGGAATCATCAATAGAGCTAGGAGCATAGAATTCAACATTTACTAATTATTCTGTTTACAAAAATACTCTGGATTATTCCAAATTTGTTGTGTCTAGTCGCATGAATACTTTTTAAAAGGAAAATTCGATTTTTTGTGATCACAGTCCAACAAAGGATTAATAAATAGATTTATAAATACTTATGTACATTGCTTCAAAATTGATCGACCAAAATACAAGCTACTAATGAGAATTTTTTTTCCCTCAGCAACGATTTGTTCATTTGAGATGTTTTGAATTTCATGTTCCTACGTCTTTCATCTCTAGAATAGAAAAGTACTTTCCCTCCTCCTCTTCCTTATGTTCCTCTTCCTCCTCCTTATCCTCCTCCTCTGCCTCTTCTTGTTCTTATTCTTCTTCAGTTTTTATCAATAAAATGTTATTCCTTTTTTGTATGTATGTACGTATGCATATATATATATATATATATATATATATATATATATATATATATTGTGAGTGCACACACATTCACAGACACAAACACACACACGAAAACATACATACATATATATATATATCTATGAATAAAATGAAATATTTTTTATGATTTATTAATTGCGTGTATGTACGTATGTATGTATGTATGTATGTGTGTATATATGTGAAAGAGACGATTGGAAAGTTAGGAAAAAACAAGAAATACGCAGGTGTCACGTCACATCTCATTCTTTTTCCATTATCACGTTGGCATAATTTCATTCATTTGACAGGTGCCAACCATCGTTTTCAGGATTTTGTTGCGTTGCAGAAGGAACTGTGTGCTGTTTACATTGAAAGATGTTTTGACGGTTCTTCCTTGTAAAGGAGAGTTGCTGTTCATGCATTTTATGGATATGCAATATCGTGATTATCAGCTCACTGAAAAGTCTGGTTTCCCAATAAGATCCAAGTTATCAAATACGAAATATTCCTCAATGAGTGCTGCTTCTCCTTACTTTTCCCTCATTCATTACAAGTACTAGACTTCCTTTTGTGGGATATTATTACCTCTCTTCCCATTTTTGTCCCACATGCACTGTCCCTCTCTCTCTCTCTATCTCTCTCTTTCTCTCTCATTTCTTTTACCTTCCAGATCCAGAAGCTGACATTTTACCTCTGTCCTATGCAGAACTGGAAGGTCAGTAAGGCTGGATTTTAGCAATATATCCACTTACGCACAATTCCCTATATACCAGAGTGCTGCATTCCAGAGTTGGAGTCAACGCAGGGCAGAAGTAAAACGTTACCCTCTGGGTCTGAAGCACGGGCTTTGTTTATCCCTCAGGGTATTTGATGGGACATAGGCTATAGCCACACAGCGAAACAGCTCCTAGCCGAAAATTCTATTCAAGGAAGACACACTCATAAATACACATCTACCCTTTTTCTGGCCTGTTTTTCAGGATCAAAGTGTAGTATCCGTTCCCCAGCATAGCCCGAGTTTCCGGCACTGACACTTGCTTGCCGACTGGGCCAGAGAGGGAGTATGTGTCAAAGACCGAGTGTGCCGGTGCAATGCGTTAGCCGATGAGGTTTTACTGAGGCTGTGCACTGGTAAGCGCATCGGAGAGCCCTTGACTCGTCCTTTGCCTCTCCTATTATTACTAAGCCCAATTGCAGGGGGTCAGTTTCCCCGGAGCAGCACTTCTCCATTGCACTCAAAGGAGCAATTCCCCTCGTGGATGCCCTCGTGGCGGAGGTTGCTTTTATTACAAAGCAAACCGTAGCCGCGTAGGCTGGAGCCATTTTTGAAAGGCTGTCTCCTATTTTCCCCACGTCAAGCACGACCTTGTGTCATATCATGATGTGGTTGGACAGTAAATAAGTAGAACACACACACACACACACACACACACACACATATATATATATATATATATATATATATATATATATTTATATATATTTGTTTTTTTTTGTTTTTTTCAATGAAAGACAAGATTGAATATGATGGTAGGAAAATCAAATTGAGGAATTTTTAAAAAGCATTCATAGAGATCACCTTATTATTTGCATGCAGTCTGAGATCGAAAGTCACAGAGTCGCACAGACATATATATATATATATATATATATATATATATATATATATATATATATATATATATATATATATATCACTTAAAGATCGCTGTTTCATTGTATTACAACTCTTCAGTGTCGCTATAGACTATCTATAGTACACTCTAGTGCTACGAGGAATGATGGAAACCATTGCTCCAGAACAAGTGGCTGGTATCTTACCTCTGCCCTGTGCAGAACTGGACAGTCAGTTAGGTTGAATTTATTCGATATACTCACTAATGCATGAATACCCGATCCACCAGTGCTCTACTCTAAAGTTGGAAGAGCATTACATTAACTTATAATGAACGATTTACTGCACTTGAGGAGTGCTCAACCCTGGAATGTTAATGATAATGAGAGAGAGAGAGAGAGAGAGAGAGAGAGAGAGAGATAGAGAGAGAGAGGGGGAGGACATAAACGACGTGTTATATGTATAATCTCTCAGAGTTGTTTTAGGTAACCTACATAATCAATCACTGTCTCGAAATATTAAATATGATGCATGGTGCATAATAACATGCATATACAAAACAGTATGATCATATCCTATCTAAAATGACAAATGATATGTATGGCATGAGTTATACTAAAACCTAGCCAAAAGGAAGGTGCCGTTTGATCAATGCTGCAGGCGTGCCATGTTGATATGCTTGCTTTGTTTTTTTCAATTCCTGAAACAGTTACATCATAAACCGTGCATGATCTCAACAAGAAAAATATATTGTACTGTGATGGAAAATTTAAAAAAACACTGAATAGAAAACGTATATCAAATTTACGGATATGGAAACAAGTCACTGAAGTGATACAAATATCTGTATAGCTCTCTCGCTCTCTCTCTCTCCCTCTCTCTCTCCCTCCCTCTCTCTCTCTCTATCCGTATATATGTATGAAGCTCCATATATATATATATATATATATATATATATATATATATATATATATATATATATGTGTGTGTGTGTGTGTGTGTGTGTGTGTGCGTGCGTGCGTGCGTGCGTGCGTGCGTGTGTGCCTGTTTGCTTGGATGGGTGCACATTCAATCACACAAATGTTGTTTATTACTCCAATACAAACCATTCCAAAAAAATATTTTTGTAGATTTAAACATTGCAATAAAGAACATCTGTTTTTTTCTTCTCTTCTTCATCCCTTAAAATAGTTCCCAAATGTTTGAGCTCAGTGCTGAAACATTTTTGCAGATAAGATGGTATTTTTACTTATTTCATATATTTATACATCGATACCTTGAAAACGAAGTCCCAATTCCCTTCTGTTGATTGTCTTCATTGTCTGGCGAAACTCTGCTCAGAATCATCTGGATAAAATGAAATGTGTCTCTTGATTAGCTTTGATAAATGCCCTTTCACTAGGTAGACATTTTCAATAATATTGAAATTTTATTTTGACTGCAACTGCACAAAATATTTTTTTGTGATGGACGTATTTTTTTATATGCAACTTTTGAGATATCATTTTGCATCATTGAAGACGCTATCCTTATGATGTGTGACTGAATCATCTAGACGATCGTTTCACTGATTTCTCCTTCGTTTGTTTATATCGCATAAAAAAAGGTTTTATAGTGCAGATACATTGTACCTCAGAAATAAGCATTTTGGATCGTCGTTTGTTTCGGGTTCGAACGTGGATCGATCGTAGAGATGATTTTTAAAAAAAACTTGCTATAAGCATGACCGATCTGAATTCATTTACGATCGTTTGACAGATAAAATAAGTCAATTACTTTCGATGACTTTCATGTATTTTTGGTCATGGAATTAAATTCTGATAACTATAGTCTGCAACGAATAGCATCCTTTATAAAATACAGTTTTACTTTCAATTTCGACCAAAAAATTGGAAAAAAATCTGTGCTTTGTAGGAAAATGATTTTTAGAGAAAATGGTCATAGTTTTTAGCTCACCAGAAATTAGCAAAAATATATTTTTTAAAATAGAAAGAATTTTTCATTTCATTTTTGAGTATCGAATTATAAATGATTAAAACCAACTTTTGTTTTCTTTGATATCGATGGAATATTTTTTTATCTTTAAAATTTGAATGCTATAAAACTGCATTTCAATTTTTATTCATTAGTGCGATTGTGGAGGACTTTCATGGAATTTTCGGGGAGGGGATTGCGTGGTATACGTATGATGACAGTATTTTTCAATAAGGGGGGTAATTTCGAATGCATCCTGAAAAATCACTGTGGTGCATTAGTTAACAACGTAGTCTTCCCCGTCAATATTTCTAGTGTAGTGGCAATTTGCCGTGGTGTAATGAATTCTTTCGATAGACCCCTATCAAGCTTGAACAGGGAACAGGAATAAAAGACAGACCCACAAACTGAGAACCATGCAACGTTCACATCAAATAATGTTTTGCTAAAATAAGTTACGCATGTCAAATTCCCAATTGCTTTGTGTGTAACACAAAATATACTTTCTCTACATTCCAAAAACCTTTCTGGAGTTGATGTTTTGAATAGTTTTTCTTTGACGGAAATGCTATTTAAAGAATTTTCAGTTTACTGGGGTAGCCATTGATATGTTAACGTATACTATTATCAAAACATCATTGATATCATTATCAGTCAGTAAAATATATAGGACCAGAGATACATTGAATGCTCTTTTTTTAAAATCATGTACCATCTTTTGTCACAATGAATTGAATTGAATATCAATTGCTTCATTACAATTAATGTAAATTCATAGCCAAATGTTATCAATTAGTTATTGCTTTTTTAAAGATTCCTTTCAAAAGTATCGCATTTTTCTTAATTGAGAGTTTATTTTCTATATACATGCATCTACCCACTTCCTGTCTTATTGAACAACCTGTACCATTCCAAGATGGCAAAGGGTTCTATCGTTTTGATGCGTGCCTATGTTTGTCTGCTTATGAGGTTCATGTGTGTATCAATCTGTCAATCCAATTTTTGTTATTTTCAAAAGTATTACTTTTTCTATTTCTATTGCAATGTTATCACGTTGCAACGTATAAATTTCTACTTGTTTGGATCATCAGTGGTTTACAATGTAGCTGCTTTGGGGAATTTAAAAACAAAACAGTTATATTAATGGCACCAGGCAATACTGGTCATTATATAGTTTTTGCCAAACTTGTAATTTGTTATTTTATAAAAGTTTTAAATGTGTATTACATTTTGATATTATTTTGTTTCAACTCCAGGCAACGTAGCCTATTTCCGTCAAATGACAATTCAACGCTGCAGATTGATATTCATAAAATTAAATACAATTAATAAATATAAGTGGTATTTCTCGGGCAATGTTGATAAAGACGTAATCGTTTATCATCGTATTCTTTTTTCTCGTCTTATAACCAGTTATCTAATTAGCAGATATCTGTGTTTAATGTAAATAAACGTGATATTTTTCTATCACAGAGTTTCGCCTAATGTGTTTTTTTTTTCAGTCTTCCAAAGGCGTACGCTGCAATTGATGATCTCATACTCAAGGGTTAGATCTGCATGATAATATGGATGGTCAGAAATAAGTGCCCAGAAATTTTGTTATGAGACAGGAGTTAGCAAATATCAATCACTCACATCATCCCATCTGGTCCGCCAAAAATGTGACTTTACATGAACAACGAACTTCGTCTTAAGTTACTAGACAATGAAATTCAGAGAAATAGATAAAAAGTTCCGTATTATACCATCGCCTCAAATGAATCGTGGTCGCATAGTTGAAATGTTCTATCCAAACGCAGCCTTGCTGTTCTATCACCATGGACACAATTTAATTTGGTCCTCCTTCAACTGAACAAAAATTTCAAAAGAGATTAATTGATAACAAATGTGATTTATGTTCGTATATTCTCCTACAATAAATAATTAAGCAAATCATCTACAAGTTTTTCTTCATGAACTTTCATGAATATTCTTCTGTCAGCAAGACGTGAAACACCACTAATCCAGCACTCCTCCACAAATATTTAATATTTTCTTTGATAAAGATAACAAAAAATGCTTTGCAGATGAAGGTAAAAGTACAAATATTCATTGAAAAAAAAACAAAAACTAACACTGAAATTCTTGTTTTCAAGAGAAATAATTTCATCCAGCTTTAGGGATTTTGATGAGACGATCTTTCTTTCACATATGTCCATACTCTGTGACTAAAAGTGTTTAATTGGGATCCTGGCTTCATGCCCTACTCGACTAAGCTTAATAAATATTAAGGCTTTATGTTGGATTCAGCTAGACTAAGAAAATAGTACCAAATATACCCCTAACAAAATACGGAAAAATTCCCATCGAAAAATCAAAAGAGAGAGAGAGAATTTCAGGGGAAAATTGTAGTTACGTTTCTTGACGTGGAAAGAAACTGAGACTTTTTTTTAAACTTCATAGTTTCAATCCCGAATGTCATTCTTGATTTTTCAATTTTAGAAAAATAACAGGACTTAATTGATACCCGTACAATAAATAAATGAAACACATTTTGTCTTAGTCATGAATAAAAGAGAGGTACAAAACCTCTGTACTGCGTATCATACGAAGCATTTTTGTCTCGATATCTGATCAATTAGATGATTTCAGTACATATTTCTGTACGGATGATCTGTATTCAGATTTGTTTTAAGTCACCACAATCGTGTAAGATTACTAACTAAACTCCGTTATGGTTGACAGTAATGTAAAAAAATGTATACCGTGTTATCGGGAAGGTTTTCAATATCCCTGATGCTGGAAAAGAACATTGCTTAAGATGAAATATATTGGGGATTAAACTCGAACAGTCTTCAATTCTATTTTCGTTGAAAGACATACATTGTTATTTAAGTTACAAACTATTACAGATATAGCATTTTGCAATGCTATGTTAGACCCCTTCATTTCACACCAATCACGTTTCAAAAAGTTAATTGCAATAAGATATAATTTGAAGCAATGTTACTTTAAAAACTGTTTCAGTGATCATGATATCAAAGTATAAGATATGTGCATCATTATTTAAATAAAGTATGTAGAATTACTAAATATTAAAAGAATGAAGATTTCAATGAATTACTTTTTTTTTATAGTCATTGTACACAAGTCTTGATGAGAAAAAATATCATTGGTTGCATAGTCAAAGCTTGAAATCAAACATACATTTGGTGAGGATAGACTGATTAACACAATATCCTACGTATATGATTCTCAGCGGTTACATCCAAAAGGATTGTATCATCACATAGGCACGGTTAATGCATTTTAACGACTTTGAACCATCATTTTCAGAAAACTCCCAGCTGTTGGAAATTGTATACTATTTTACATTTTTTGAGATTTGAGGTATTCTGAGTTGTTCATTGTTCAGTACAAGTGTTACATGATTGCTTTTAAAAACACTTCCATGCATTTTGTTATGTAAACGAACCATCGTCTAGTTGAGTTGAGGGGTATCAAAATTAACTTACTAGTTCTGCAAATCTTGCAAATGACAATATCCGTTTGCCTTCTTTAGTAATTAATCTCATCGGTTCTGAAAAAAATCATGGAAAGAAAAAAAAGTTATTTTCGTTCAAAAATTCAATTTGACTAAAATGTGATTTCATAAACGACTCTTCAGGACCATAAACGATGACAGGATGCATCCTGCGATATCCTGATGGCAATAAAGATTTGATTCTTCATGTTTAATATTCCTGTTTTTTTAGCTCTTGAAAGAATATGATCGAAAGCAATATTTTTTTACGTTCGAATACTTATATCGAGTAATATATATATATATATATATATATATATATATATATATATATATATATATATATATATATATATATATATACACACATGAATTTGATGCAATATAGAAAGAATACATCCCCTTTTAAAAGCCGAGTAACACTTGTTTTTACATGATAATCAACTAAAGGAGATATATCCTCCAATACAACTTTGCAATGGTGTATTTGCTGCCAGCGATTTGATTTCTAGATATATAGTCCAATATTCTTAGAAATATAGCCGCTTTTAGTACCTGTTTGAATTCTCGTAAAACAAGAGAACATTCATGTTTGCATGAAATATATATCGACGATACAGTAGTATGATTTTTAAGAAAAATCATGAAATCTCATAAAACTGTCATCTTCACAAGGGGACATCTCTGAAATGTTAACAAATGAATACGCTCTATCTGAAAGGCTTTGGTGAACTGATGCATATTGGTATTTATATATTACTATATGTATTTTTGAATGCTCTCCTTATGAACTTTAGACTTCCAAACAAACGTGTATGCATTCAAAGTGAAGATTCATATATGAGTATGTTTGCATTTACATAAGTGCCTATGCTATAATAATAATACTAAGTATAAGTATGATTGAGTTTCCCTTCCGTGCATATTAATAAATGGAGTTTGTGAAGAATTATAGAATGCCAAAGATTCTGCCCCTTATCTAACCATACGTATAAACTAAGGGTCCCTTCTGTCTGTTGATCTGTCTGTCTGTCTGCCTGTCTGTCTCTGTCTCTCTGTCTGCCTGTCTGTCTCTGTCTCTCTGTCTCTCTCTGTCTCTGTCTGTCTCTCTCTCTCTCTCTCTCTCTCTCTCTATATATATATATATATATATATATATATATATATATATATATATATATGAATGTGTGTGTGTGTGGTATTTTGTTAAAGCAAATATAATCAATGAACATATCATTCACAGACGACTGTTCTGTCGTATTATGACTCTTCCTCATGATGATCATATTGAAGAATTGAATAAAATAACAGACTTGGCATTTGCAGGAATATAGTAAATATATTGAGTTTACAAACTCTGAAGCTTTTCGGTGTAAAACAAAATTAAAAGAGGCTTACTTTATGCGTTCTATCCTCAAAGAAGTCGTTAGTCATCTTATTGGGGAGTGTTATTTAAGACAGAAAATAAAATATTTCATCAGATCATTCGTATCCCTATAAGAATAGATCCAGCCTTTTACTGGGCAAATTTGTATATACATAGACACGAATGTATATCAATGTCATCTGTAAATGAAGCAAATTTAAAGAAACACGTTCATTTCTACGTTGTACCCGTTTTATTGATGACTTATGTTTTTCTAATGATAAGGTAGGCTTTGAAAAATCATTTTGTAATATACACATCAAGGATCTTAAATTCGAATTTGAATGTGAGCAAATGCAAGCAACGTTCGTAAATTTGGATATTAAATTCGAGGAGGAAATGTTTATCTGCAAATTATTAGATACACAAGACAGTTCCCCGTTCCTTATTGAGAGAATGTCTCCTAGTGCAAGAGTATATCAAGTTATAGCTTTTATGGAGCAATATCGTTATTCAAAAATTGCTAGAGCAACTTACATTCATCGGTTTCTGCCAGAAATCGTTTCTTTTTTTGTACGAATGGTCAATCAACGCGGTAATATTTGTGAATTTTTTGGCAACTAAAAAAAGCCACGATTGAACATGCTCATCCCTTCAAAATCTATCAGCTTGACCATATTGAAATGATAACAAACATGAAAGAATATTTTATTGTGTGCATGAAAATAGAATGAATCATTAGGGTATATTAAAATAGATTAATATGTATTAATGTTAATGGAATTAGGTTACTAAATGAGATGGATCCAGTCTTCGGCAGTGTGAAGGATTATTGTCTTGAATGGAACTAGGGCCTGGGGTAAAAATACATGGCACTGGTCCACATCTTTGACTGGATTGTAATTGGGCATGATTGAATATCTAACATAAAATGCATTCGTAATAAATTGTCTAAGTATATTAATGGAACCGTCTATTGAAGTGTTACTATCCGGTAGAGAGTGATTTCGTTTCAACAATGTATACACAGAGACTTTAAATGATTATTAAAAAAAAGAAAAAATCATTTGATGGAAGCTTGATGTTATACAATATACAGAAAATTAACTTTAAAGTTAGTGAAAAATTGTCAAATTTTTCAGTTGAATATATTGATAATAAAACTACTTAAAAAAAAGTTGTTCAGTGTAATTAATATTCTTAAAGATGATATCATAAGTTAGTTTGCATTTGGTCTGAAATTAAAACCGAAATAACGGATTTGATATTCACATGGGTGAACAACAAGAAAAATGACACAAAAGACAAGTCATGACTGTTGTTATACTTGCGGACTCTTGACCGTTAAAAATGTTTTGGGTAAACCAACATGAATGAACCCTGATCCAAAAAATAAAACATATTCTGTATAAAATAAAATCAATATACTCTACACGTAAAACTTTACTTAAAATTGCAAGTCATGTGTATGACATGAAGTATATATTGGAAGGAGGTGGCTTTCGATCGAAACTGCTGGAGTGCCATGTTGACACATTGCAAACAACTGATGATCCCAACCAGATAAACCAAATATATTTTCCCATACGAACAAAGTGATATGCATAACTGGGAGAAACACTGGAGAAAATTGAATAAATTGCACTCAGGAATATTGGGGAACAAATGACCGAAAAGGCACAGAAAAATTGAATTTCTTATTTAATTCTTCGTGGTTGAAACTGTTAAGCTTTTTAGACAATATATATATATATATATATATATATATATATATATATATATATATATATATATATATATATATATATATATATATATATATATATATATATATATATATATATATATATACATATATATATATATATATATATATATATATATATATATATATATATATATGTTGGGTGGTAGTTGAGTACTATAAGCGAAAAAAAGTTTAATTAAATTTCCATCAAACAGAGGGCTTTTTTAGGTTCACAGCTTTCTGAAAATGATATGATCCGTGAATCCAAACATATGTTTTCTTGTGAGGAACCAAAAAAAAATTTAAAAATTTCAATAAAATGATCCTTATTTGTTGTATCCAACCAATCAGATATAAATAGAGAAACATTGCTGTCATACACACACAAGCGCGCGTGCACACACACACACACACACACACACACACACACACACACACACACACATATATATATATATATGAAAGTCAGTTTGTAAGCCACAATTTTGCATAAATGGAGTCGTAATTGGCATTGCATCACCTTTTTCTCATACGATGCATGCATTTTTAAACGTTGTTCAGGATAATTAGATTTTCAATTGAACTATAGATTTGTACAGGACACTGACTTTCCCATGCTGTAAGTTTCATTTCGACGTCTTCTCTTCAAGTGACTAAGTGCCTGAATAAATTTATGTCAACCCAACATCAAGCTCACAAAAAAATTCAATCCTCTCAGGGGAATGATAATTCGAAGTTATTCGAAACAGAAAAGTAATAAACTGTAGATGTATATCTCATCATAGGTTCAAAATCTGTCTTCACATTTCCATTATCGATATTTTATACGTCAATATGTTCAAACTATCCGTTCATAAAGCGTCATTTCTCTTCCATGCAATCTAAAAATGTGGGAAAATTTTCTCTTAAAAAAAAATGCATTCCTATTACCTTGTCCATTGTTATATGGAAGAAGATTTACTAATTTAATCTTAATTTGCTTACGGTCAATTTAGCAGTTATCTAGTAAAGATGTAAATAAAACTGATACTACTATTTCTACAAAGACGACTGGGCGTTTGACCAGTTAGTGTCCTGTGTGAATATGTCGATAAAATTACTCTTGCAACGACGATGACGACAGGGGTTCGACCAGCCGGCCACAATTGCCAACTAAAACCATTTGGTTATTGGTAGTAAAAGAGGAAAAAAAATATCTGGATATTGTGTAAATATATAGCTATAATTGTTACTACTACCACTAAGTTTTTGAGCTAAATCAACGTCGATTCCATTAGCAAAAATGACTGCATCTTCTTTAAATGTCTAGAAATAACCCTAAATTGGCCAAAAATTGTGAGAGAAAAAAGATTTTGCCACCTTCTTAAAAGTACATTTCGCACCATACGTTGATATTAAGCAGGTAAATATTCTGGTGAATTTCTTTTTATATGATAATATGTGTATTTACTCGAATAATACTGAGCACTCTGTTCTGATATCATCAACAATGGAAAAATTTGAGACTATTTTGTATACTTACGAATATAAAAATTTGTGGACAATATATATATATATATATATATATATATATATATATATATATATATATATATATATATATATATATATATATATATATATATATATATATATATATATATATATATATGCCTGTGTGCGTTAGGACAATCATCTGATTTTTGTTTTAAATTATTCCTCTATGCTGATGCACGGTTTTAAGATTACCATTTTTCACAAATCATTCTCTGCCACCCAACCCGAAAAATGATTACACGTCGTTATTATTCTAATAAGCAAACAGAGAAGTTTGACGATAAGTAACTGAGAGATAAAACACTCCTGTAAGTAAATAAATCAAAGAATTCAAAAGCAGAGTGAAAAACGTGAGAATGCTATTAAGCGGAACAGTATTTTCTCGAAGTCCTCCTCAGATCTCAGAGGTTAGTTCATTTATTATACATATTTGATCGATAAATGTCACATTCTTATGACTTATATATGCTGTATTTCTTTCCAGCAGATGAATAAAACATTTCGAAAGCAAACATAACATCTTGGTTTGATCTGCGTTCGACGTAGTCTGGGACGTTACTGAAGACGCTGAGCGAAAGATATAAGGCGATAACAGAGACGGCTTTGTAAAGAAGAAAATGATACTACGTAAATATTTTAGAGAAAAAGGTGGAATCAAAACAAGGGAATTGAAGATGAAAATATAAAAGTATAACTAGAATAATAATTACTGATGGAAAGCACGAGATTAAGAGAGAATAAGCGCTTGCCTTAGCGTTCGATCAAATTAGACGGTAACACGAAGTGGGAGTTTCTTTCAGCTGCCAGACCATTATATGCAATCGTTGGGGAGAGGCTTTGATCAAGGCGTATATTTCGCTGCTTGCGCTAGGTCCTAAAACAAACTAATATTCTGCGACAGAAATTGTGTATCAGAGAGAGAGAGCTTCTATTCATGTATTTTTCACTGATTCCAGCGACCGAAGTTTTAGCAGGTAATTTCTAATGCTTAATTTCAAAGCAATTACGCAGTCTGCGAATGGAAAGAGCATTATAAGTATGCACTCTGTAAACACATGTATTAATATATTTATATTAATTAAATTATTCAGAATCCAACATGCCACGTGGTTTAATCTGATGCAATGGTTGAATACTTAGATTTAGAATATCAAAATTTACATGACAGTGATGATTTTAAAACTACCTTATTTCATCGAAAAATGTACATATCTGCACAAAAGCCTAGTTCAAAAAGTGAAGTTTAGATTGAATTAAGTCCATCTTAAATATTTCTATACTCAGGCAATTAGAAAATAACCACCGATATCTAGGAAGAAATAAAATCACTTTGCAAGGTGTAATCATCTACATTTCAATAAATCACAAATGTTATGAATTCAAAAGTCAATGTTATACAAGTTGATGTTTTTGGGTGGGTTCAAATTAGTGAAATTATTCATTAAGTTGAAAAGATTCATCAATTGCGAGGAAAATATAAACATCTAAATTATAAATTGGATGTCTCAACAGGTCTGCACAAGCAATCATGCTTTAAGCGACATGTCTTCATTAAAGTATTAAAATAAATAAAGCTAACTTGTCGCATTTGTTATATAAGATCAGACAGAATTTCTTAAAAACATTTGGCATAAAATCAATAGAAACTTTCCGAACTTCAACGCATGGTATAACCAAATTATAAGTTCGGCAAAGTCTAACTGAATAATGCATATAACAGCGTTGGGTTAAATGAGATGACGGTTCGAATATCTAATGTGATGAAAGTAATCATAGATTTGGCACCAAGTGTTACAAATGAGGCAGAAGAAAAATTTAATGTTTTCGTCTGGATATTAATGAATAGAATCAACGTTTCGTCTAAGCCAAGAAATGAATGACTCTTCATCTTCATTTACTCCGACATAATGCTGATCTGTTTGCATATTTGTCTTCAATGCTGTTAGGCCTTGGTTTCAAGAACAATCTGATAGATTGGACTTAGCAATACGTTTTAGCTTTCAGGCTCCCTTCTTTAATTTATGAGAAACTATACAGCACACAGAGACTGCTTCAACAAACGGCCTTGAGCAGGTATGAGCCCTAAAATCTAATTAAATATTTAGTTAGGTACATTTGACCCACGCACAGAATTTCATTGACATTCAGATTATGAAACTAAGGATTTAATCGAATGCGCAAATCTGCAGGGGATCCCGCAAATATTCAAGAATGAAGCAAAATAATTAGTTGGTTGATTAAACTGCATACACAGATTCTCACATCCTAAAAGTTGATTATGTGTCATTTAGTTTAGATGGTTTAGAACACAAATCATCGACAATATCTTACATGTTTATTCAGAGGAAACAGATTAGCTTAATAATTGAGAGTTCTATTAAAGTTTCATTATCAGAATCAGTTCATCCAAATCACTTCATATGGAATGAATTGAGAATTCACACATCTTTATTAATCAATTGTTTCCACGTTGTAAAGTTGTTTAAAGAAGCAACAATAGTGACCTTACAAGTAATTTATGACAATGAATGTCAGTTGTCCCATTTTCAGCGAAAAAATATCGCTTAGTTCCCGGCTGATATTAGGAAAAATAGGTATATTTATGGTCAATCTCAATAGTGAGCCTACTGTTACCTCTCTATGCATTTTGGTGTTTCTTACTGAGTTGTGTGGCTCTTCCTTGATTGCTAAGTTTTTTCATTGAATCGCGCAGAAGATGGTGATAGTAATTGCTGTACCATTGAATTATTAACAGAAAGTTATCACTAATGATTCTAAAAGATACATTAATTGTTTTATTTCTAGGAGAATGATCATTAACCGGAACGAATTGCTGAATATGTAATTTGCATCATGAACAGAAATGTCTTCGGTGTCAAGACATACAACTTAGATTTTTACCTGGAGAAAGTGGCATCAACTCCTTAGTTTTGCACTCTCACGTATACGGCGTACAGATACAAACAAATTGAAAATTCAATTCATTCAAGCAACATCAATATGATTTATATATCCAATTCTACTTTTCTGTCATTCATTCTCTTATTTCTGTTTTTTGTGTGTGCCGTTCAACAGTGATAATGTGGAGATGTGGAATATTACAATTTAAGATCAGAACCACCCTTCTTAGATCGTGCCTAGAAAAGAAACATGCATTTGAATAAGCAATTGTGTATTGAAACGTCCATAAAATGCGTAGAAAGCAACGTGATTCAGACAATAAAAACGGACCAGTTTGTAGGGTTAGTCGATTAGCTTAGTCAGGCCAAACCAGTTTGATCGGGTCAACTAGTTCGGGTGGATTGGTTGAGTTTGTTGCTCTAAATTTCGGCTTTTTCAATTAAAACTGCAGTCGTTTTTAATGCACCTTTAGCTCATATTATCAGCCAGTTATTGCTACGTCAAAATCTCACTCCCGTAAAAACTGCTTTGGGTGGCGTTCCTCAGTATATGTTATGATATTTTTGCCGTTGTTTAGACGGTCTTCAGCGAATGAACCATCGTTTAAAGTAAGCTATGGCAACGTAAGGTATATTATTTGATGGAAGCACACATCTTACTTATGAAAGAATTGAAGTGTATGGCCCACATTCCGAAGGAAATATATATATAGGATACGATATCAATCGGCTGATGCATATTGAAAGAGATGTCTGAAGCATTGCATGTATTTTACATTCAGCATGTGTATGCAGTATCATATTTTTACACATACGTATACAAGTGGAACAAATCTTCAAAACGTCGATAACTAGCACTCAGTAGCCTTTGATTAAATTGAAAATGAGAATGGAACTTTTTTTTTTACTTAGAAAATTGCAGGAATCATTTCACAAATTTGAAGGAATCCCATCTATTTGTCCGTTTGATTATGTACGTTTCTGTATGGAGCATTCTATAAATCATTTACCATTTTAAATTATCAATCTTTCTAGCAATGTATCTTCCTTTCTGTTTGTTCGTCTGGCTGTCAATCTATACATCTATAGGGTGCATTGTGTGAATTTAATTACATTCATCGTATGCCCTTCAGTCGTTTCTTTTCTGTTTTTTAAGCCTCTAAAAACCTTTTAATCGGCAATTGATACATTGGTTTATATACATATGCAGATTATAAGTATATAATATTGTAGAGAATTTGATTATTGATTTGCCATGTCCTTTCACTCACAGATATAAAAAAATTTGAAAAACTTTCTTAGCACCCATTACTAAAATCCATCTCATCATATGTGAATCACTGATTAAGCTATTTTGAGCCGAAATTTTACAGTATCGTCGTAAGACCTTTAGAATGCCTTTGGGTGGATAACATGTAAATCACACCTTTTAATCAATGTCACGAGGGGTTAAAATTATTCAGCAATTGCTAGAATATGGGATTTCAAAGCTCGGCTCCGATCTTTGAAAGTCGACCGTACTGTCTTCTTCTTTAGCTTCTCAAAAGAAGCATCTTTTGTTTGATATTGATCGGAAACTGCATCTTTCTATGAAGAGAATCGTGCACTCCTGACATCTTGCCGTTTCTTTAATTGAGAATAACTTATACCAGTCGGCCCCCATTCCGAGGGGCCCTCTTCTTAGACAAGCTGACAGCAAAAAACCCATGCTGTGTGTAAAGTGGTCGCGTGACTGTCAAAACTGTCTGCTCTTAGGATTCTCCGCTCCAGTTTCAGTTGAACTATGAAGTCGTAAAATATATTGCTAGGAGGAATAGCTTTTCCATTGGACACTATTTTGATATCATTCGAGTAGATTTTACACAAACTCACAGCGAATAAGCCTGTCTAAATATATGAGCGAGTAAGCATACGAGTGGACGTTCAGTGATATGTTACGAAAAAGACTTGAAATCATTTGGACCCCCTCCTCTCTCTCTCTCTCTATCTATCAATGAATCTCTCTCTCTCTCTCTCTCTCTCTCTCTCTCTCTCTCTATATATATATATATATATATATATATATATATATATATATATATATATATTGTCATCCACAGACAGCTGTTTCGTTGTATTACAACTCTTCAGTGTGGGTATAGACTATCGATTATCTCATCCATAACCACGAGGTAGGATCAAAAATCTTTGCTTTACACCAGAGGCTAGTACCCTACCCCTACCTCATTGAACTAGATGATCAGTAAGGTTGAATTAGAGTGATATATTTATTATATTTACACACACACACACACACACACACACACACACACACACACATATATATATATATATATATATATATATATATATATATATATATATATATATATATATTAATGATATGTGTTTTCATGGTCATCACGAGCAGTATACAACATCAGACTGTGCCAATGGCTACTGCTGATATTCAAAGTGTAAAAGAGAGGGAAGCTAAGGTTGTCAGCTTGTTAATGATTCATTTTTATTATATTTATTGATGACTTTCAAACTTGTTTGCAAACACTAAAACTAAATCCCAAAGAAAAGAACACGATCCATGAAGAATGACGTCAAGTGGCAGAAAAATCATATAATCATCAATTAATAACATCGGTGCAATGTTGATAAAAGTGATTCATTTCACGGAGGCAAATCAACAAACATGCTTCAAGCATAAGATATAGCAAAGAAAAAGGCTTCAAAAGATCATTGCCTTTATCATTTGAACACAATGTAGAGAGTTGCATGAAAGACAAAGCTTATCCTTGACTACATTAACATGAAACATTGTTTTTTAAAAAGGACTTGCAGTGGAACGTCAGCAGTTTTTTTTGTGCTCATGAAAGCTTCATGTATGATCAAGAACTTCCTGGAGATGGGTTGGTTTCGCAATTTAGTCCAACAGTTGGAGGTGTTTGCACAATAATGGTTCTAAATCAGCCCTGTTCGCAAATAATTCTTCAGCAAATCTTTCATTGAGAGATTCCATAGCATAATAGCTGAATTTAAATTACTGAATGCATTTCATTATTGTCACAGATTGACCAAGGAACTGTCACATCATTTAAAGCATATCATTTTGGAAGGACGTTTGCACAAAAGCTTCGAATAGCGTCAACAGAAAATGGAGTATCCAGTACCAAAACTGAGAGGGGAGCTGGCAAATGAAAACCTTAAACTTTTATTGCTAGCGATAACTTGTGGCAATATGGAGTTGGGAAGTATTGTGTTCAAAACGTGCAACTCTTTTTTCTTGGTTTCAAACCTGTGGGGAAAAATCGATTGCTATTCGTGAGAAAAAAGCCTAGAGAGAACATCATCGAAATAATATATGCGTGGCTAAATTTGGATAGATTTTTTTCAAATAAATATTTTAGTCATGATGTAATTTTGAGATACTATTTGAAAATTCGTGATCGTTCTTCTAAATATTATCAGTGTCAACAGAAAGTGAGTTGGGGCTGGTTTTGAAATTTCTCACCTAGATGTATGTAACGTCTCAAGAGAATGATAATCTAAAATGTAAATATGACCAAGGGTCACAATGGAAGAGAGATTTCCTTTGGATAAGCTGTATAAGTTAGGCTAGCTGGCATAATCTGATTGGACAAGCTAGTTCTCTCGTTACTGGGTACATAAAGGATTATGATGTCATTATCATTATTGAGAAATATGACATCTTCAACCAGGCAGAGATTGCAGTAAATGCGAATGTATTGAGTGAAAAGAATAATTCTATGAATACAATAACTAATCGGGAGCTTCATTTTCATCTTTTTCATTTGTATGTAGCGTCTCTCAACTAACCCTTTTCCTCCTTAATACATTTTGCATTTATGAAATTCTAAAAATATATTATGCAGGCTTGTTTCTTTTTTCTTTGTCACCATTGCATACATTTACACCATATCAAGTGGCCCAACCTGCCTTGGACCAACAACCAGAAACTCATGTTTTTCTTACATTCTATTCAAAGAAAAGATTCTAACATAAATAGATATGAATATGCTATTTACTGACAATCATCATAAACATTGACTGCACTATCTTCAACCAGACATCACAGCATGAACAAGGCACTCGTTTGTCAGAATGAAAAAATTACCTTCTAGAGTGCAGGAAAAGTTTCCCATGCAAAAATGTTCATGTTCATACATACGTCTCAAAGAAAGTGAAATTCTGAATATTTTCTTCTAAATTGAAACAAACAGTGGCACTTCCAAGTGGTTGAAACAGAACAAAATGCAAGTGATTCAACCTGTCCCAGTGCAATACTACTCCTCGTATCCCTTATATGAATTGAATGTTATGTTAGAATCATTCTGTCCTGATGGATTGTCTGAAAAGTTGGGTGATTAATTGTTTTTAAAAAAAGCAAATACTTTCCTATTCACCCGACATATTGATCTAGTAACCACGTGATTAATTTGGCAAAATTGGCTTCTGGCTTTCTCAGATCCTGAAATGTCCCCTAGCGTATGTCATATAGTGATTGCAATAAGTCAAAATCACCGTTTTATCTCTCTCCTATCACCAAAAATCTATAAATACAAGGAGGTGGTGCCCAGTTAGCACTCTGCTTATAATGTGGTAGTTTTGCTGTGGGTATTCTTCCTTATTCTTGACACCAGTTTACAAGGGAAGGTGAAGCATTTGATAGCGGGCTGCTTTCGGCACTGTCAGTATGACAGAAACACAATGATACATAATTGCATTTCAAAACCCAACTAAGTTGTATTAGACTTTGATTCATACGTCTATAACTTTATTTAGAGAACAACTAGGACAAACCCGTGTTTATTCAAAGTGCATATAACAATGGTTGCTTGATGAGGTCAAGCCCAGCGCCTCAAACGTCCGTTTCTTCAGTGAAGCACGCAATTCGCCTATTGCCAATATTGGTGCAAATAATGCACCTTTTCTTTCTTGTCGGGGACAATGGAAATCTATTAACTTTTCTAGAATTTTATTCTTACTGAATCAAATCCATTGTCTTCTGTTGTTCTGCCCATTTTCTTTTTGTTTTCATGTTCCTATATTCTCTTTCTCTTACCTTGCATATTTATTTCTGAAATATTTAGTTGAGATATGTCTTATATTAGAGTTGTTCCTTTTTTCCCATTGTACATGGGTTCATCGCCTTGCATGTAATTTTCGTTCAAGTTTCTTTCAATTATCTACGTACTGACCAAGGACGCGTAAATCGAAAAAAAGCTTTTTTTCAATAAAAAAGGGACTATGATAAAAAAAAAAATCAGCTTTACAAAGCAGTTTACAATATTTATGAAAATGAATAGGACGCCATCCGATATTCGTTTCCGGAGCATTTTCCATTTTTCAATCATTTTCATTCTTCCTTCCTTTCTTTTTTCCCGTTGCCCATTCATTATCTATTCATCTCCCCCCGTTCTTTTCATTTTTTTTTCTTCCAGTCTTTTTTCACATTTATCTATTTGTTTTATTTTCAACTTTCCTGGTACTGTTTGTCTTTCACCCATAGATAGAAGGACCAAAAAGATTTTCTTTCCACTTTTGTCATTTTGCTGAATCAGGGAATGAAATTATTTTATGTTATTCCCTTTAAGTAAATTTGACATCCTGGTGTTTTTATAAACACACACACGCACGCACACGTGCACACACACACATACACACACACACCCATACATACATACATACATATGTATATATAGCAAAACAGCTATCTGTGGATGACACAATATATATATATATATATATATATATATATATATATATATATATATATATATACACACGCATATATATATATATATATATATATATATATATATATATGTGTGTGTGTGTGTGTGTGTGTGTGTTTGTGTATACATGCACGCCTCTGTGCTTGTCTCTGTGTGTGAGTGTGTTCCCTTGCGTGTTTTTAGTGTCTATATGTGTGTTTGTGTGCTTGTGTGAAGAGCCTTATAAAGAGTGATAGGGCAGTGAAATGACGAATGTGACGAATACAGAGGAAGATAACTGAACTTCAAATCGAAATGATCTGATTGAGATTTCCAGTTTCATCAGATTCAATATTAACTAAATTTGCGTTGAAATTACAACCAAAATCCTGTGCCTCAATTGCTACTATGTACTGAATCTTTTGTAATTTTACCTAAATTGACTCCAGAAGTACAAATCCTGCAATATAAAGTTGGCAATACTATTCATATCATCATTAATACTTGAACAATAGTTTCCATCAGCATAGTTCTCTGTTATTCGGTTTCGTTTTGAAATTTTTTATTAGAAATCCACTTGAGTATACATAATGTACTGTGATGTTTATTAATTCGTGATCATCGCTGGGTGTATTGAATTGAGGTACGTAAGGAACTCGTCAACATCGATCAAACAAACCCAGCTGATGAAAATAATTCGTGGCCTTCATTCACTCCTATCTCTATTATAATAATCACTCTTCCAATGGAGACAACTATTAAATGAGAATCATTTAGATGACTTACTTTATATCTAATCATTGAACTGTTTGGGAATATGTAAAAATCATGCTCCAACGATTCAAGTTTAATTATGGTAACGTGGAAAAAAAGGACGTTAATCCCACGAGCTGCTATGCTATTATGGTAGATGTATGGATATATTTGAACCAAGCTTCCTCCCAGCGATATGGGTCTGAGTTTGTATCTCACGGAGGGCTCTCTCTTTCCTTGCAATCGACTTGGTTTACTTATTATCTTAGATTAGGGGCTTGTCCTACGTTGTGATAAAACACCTGGAAGAATGTGAATATTAGTCAAACAATCCAATAAAATAGTCAACAATATTTCATCTAATGAAGACAAATCTTTCACAGAAACTGAAAGAAACACGGCACATTAAATATTAAAATATAGTTGATATTATTCGGTTCCATTTGCTCTCCTACTTAGTTAATGAAGTGGCTGGTGTGACGAGTTGAGCCCTTCTCTTGAAAGTAAGGCGTTAGTACGTGTCTTACTTAGCCCATTCATAATTTCCCATATTTAATATAGTAATTGCTCTAGAGTCGTGTACTGTTATGTAGTGATAGATACGACTACGTAAAAGATTTTGATGAAGCTAAAAAGTGATAATAATTGATAATAATTGTTTACAATACCTGATCTAATAAAAGTTAAATCATTGCACTATATTCAAATCTGTTTAAGAAATGTCCTTAATGAAGAAAGCGTCTGTAGTGATTATAGAAAAAGTAGGCTAACGAGTGAAGTTTGTTTGTTTTCGCTTGTCTGCGTGACTCGTGGCCTGCATGCCTGTCAGAGCATACCATTGGCTAATTCGTCTAATTCTCTCAGAGATTGTGTCAGGTGTAATTTGAAAACTAATGAATATTCAGCACCATGCTACTGATTAGTTACGCCTCCTGGATAAGACTGTGTAACATCGTCTCACACTTCAAAGACTGACAGAGTTTAATTAGATGTCATTCGGTCAAACTTGGCTAGTTTACATTGGTGCATAGTGCGTAACGGAGCAAGCAGATTGGTTGGCTATCTATTTTCATTTATTAAAATCACTGCCACGGATGAGCACGATTTATATGTGGGAGAGAACGTATGAATTAGCAAAATAAAACACGTTCAAAATGATACGCTTTTACAAGCCCAAACGCGTATAAATAATCAATTTGTTATATGCACATATAACTTGAAGCGCGGAGTAATTTCACCAAAGAAAGAGAAAAACGATACAAATCGGGGTTATTTACTCTATGCTGTAGTGATATCGAAAATATGTGTAAGTTGCTGTGAGACACGGGAAACGACAAGCAGATTCATCGATTGGTCGATTCTTCCATCGCATGCTCCTAGACACACACACACACAACACACACAAACACACAAAGACACACACACACACACACACATATATATATATATATATATATGTATATATATATATATATATATATATATATATATATATATATATATATATATATATATATATATAATCACTGGACATTTGAAACTTTTCCAATTTTTTGGTGTCATTTCAGTCACCCGTTTCCTAATATTTTTTAGAACATTGATCACATAGAAAAAACTTCTTCGAGTTGATTCTCTACAAACATATTCAACTGAGGAATTGAATTTTTTTGTCCGACCCTAAAATCGTTTCCTAAACGTCGTATATCATTAATCTTCTATTAGATGTTTTCAACATTAACTATATCATATATCGTCCCCATATGCAGGTTTGAGGCAAAACGAAACTACTTTGTAGAGGTCATTGACACACACTATATATATATATATATATATATATATATATATATATATATATATATATATATATATAATATATATAAATATAATATATATATATATAATATATATATATATATATATATATATATATATATATGTATGTATGTATATATATATATATATATATATATATATATATATATATATATATATATAAATATGTATATTTATGTATATATATATATTGTGGCAGCTGCAGGTTTGGTTTGGTCATTTGAAAATACTTATACTTCATTCGATTAAATATTCGATTATTTATATATCAGTCTATTTCTCCAAATCATTGCATCATCCCTTCATCGTATTTCCCCTTTCCATAGAAGATTGTTTTTTTTTTTTTATGTTCCGTCTCCCATCTGCTCCATTCAACAAATCTGTCTATCAAATATCTTCTCACCGTACAAATTCACCATATATTTCTTTCTCTATGTCGTTGATGGAGAAATGTTAGGTTAAAGATTTTGAAAGTGAAGAATCTTCTGCCAAAAAAATATTTCCCGTGTTAAATAAATGCTTTTCTTCCCATCATTAGGCTACAGACCTATTAACGAGCTTGTGTATGTGTCCTTGCTAATGTTTTTGTCTGTTTAATTTTCTGTTTCTATCGGAATTTAATCAAATGCGCTCAGTTTTAGTGAATTGTCAGGGGAAAAAGCAATTTCGAAAAGAAGGTTAATTGTCGGAAATTGTTCAGTGTTTTTTTTTTCTACGAGTACTGAAAAAATTCAAGATATTATGGTGAAATGAATTAGAGGACAGAGCCAGACAATAGTATTATTTTTATTTATTGCTAATTCAATTATTTTTCTATAACAGGATTGCAATTGGAATTTAATTGCTGCAACAATTTTTTTTTGTTTTGTTTTTGTCATTATTGTGTTGTTACAAATGAAATGTCATTTTCTAAAGAAAATATATTTGATATAATAGAAAAAATATCTGTAAATGTAATATGAACCATTCGAAGCAATAACATCTTCCCGTCCAATTCTTATGGATTATATCTATAGATTCTTGCTAGAATTCACCAGAACTCTCTATTGTGGACATCGTGGTGCTAATACTTTCAGAACCCTCCCACTTTAAAACACCATCTTATATTTTGTCGGCCACAGTCTTGTTCATGATCTCTTGGCAACTGCACTGTGAGTCGTAATGTCTGTCGGTTGTCTGTTATTCCTCTGTCATTGAGTTTTTTTATGGATCCCGAAATATCCCTGGCTCCAATCTTTTCTCTAATATACCATGCTGTTTTATAATCATCCCTTGCGATGTTAAGCATGATTTTCAAATCTAGAAATTGCATATATGTATGTTTGAAGGTCAATCTTTTTCCATGTTTCACAATCATTGGAGATAATCGGGAGGATACCCTGGTTATAAACCTCCATTTTTAAAACCAATTCGATTTTCTTGTTCTTGGAAAGATGAGACTGTTTTACCGAATGTTCACCTTCATAGCATTATCATTTGCTTAATTTCTTCTTCATTCCAGGATTTCATTCGGATCCATTGTCTGGAGTACATGGAATCATTTAGTTTCCTCCCGTCTGTGTTATTGATTTTGATTTGTGTGCCTCTTTTCGTTGTACATGACATTTGTTTTACTGAAATTTATGTTAAGTCATGCATTCTCTTTTCTGATTTAAAAAAAAAGTATTTGATGCTGAAAAGCCCGTGAAAGGAAGGTCAGGAGGACGCTGCAAGATTAAATATCCCAATCGTCTAAGCTAACAAACAATAGGGGGAGATATCTTTGATGGAAAAGTCATGGGGCAATTCATTCCATCCTTGTTGGGCTCACTTATTCTAAATTCAAACTTTCCACTTGTCTTGAGATTATGTATTATAATCGCTGTTAGTTCCATAAGCCTCAAGAAAGTCTATGACCCATTGTTTGTGATTACTTGTCCACTGTTGTCTATGATTCTCCATTAATAAAATAAAAAGGTGGAATGTTTTTTTAGGTTGTAAATGGTATGTATATTTTCAAAGATGAGTATATTGGACTAGTACTGAACATATGCCATTGAGGTTGCGTTCATCTTTTGGGGCTTGGTTGATATTATCAACAGCTTGAGGGATATCATATTCCTAACTGAAATCGTCCTTGAAAATCAGTCGAACAACTTGAGATGACGTAGCTTTCAAGAGTAAAAAGGAAACCGCAGAATAACGGATTAATTCCGTACTTGATACAATATGTGAAAATTTTCCCTGATGTTGTTGACTTTTTATGAAATGATTTAAAAGGAAATGGTGACTCTGTTTCAGTTGCAGGGTTTCAAATGGCTGGGATGTTTTGTTTTTTGTTTTTCTTTTTTTTTTAGCAAAATGTTTATCCATGGATGGAATATTCCAGTAATACTGACAGAAGAAACAATTCATCATACTCATTATTTGAGTATATCGATTTATCTTGATTTTGTATCAGACCATCGACACGGTGAAATTTGATGACAATTGATCCCACGAAGAACAAGCAGAAAAAAAGTCGCAGATAATTATTTTACGACGTGAATTCATACTGTATTGATACTTAGCATGGTGTAGTATTAGATCGGCTACAGTGGGTGATCCAATGAGGATTTGATTCGCAAAGAACGGCCTGGAGTTTGAACTTGCTGATTGCTGCTATTCGACTCGTATCTTAAACCATTCTTTTAAAAATTTTCATGTGATTTACTCATCAATCTCAGAGAGGAAAATCACTTTCATATCTTGAATGAGATGATTGTGTTTTTCTTAGAGAAAATGCTGAAATCATCAACTGACCAGAGAGCTTAGTTGATAGGAACAATTTTATTTCAGTAAAATTATAACTTCCCAATGGAAGAGTCGACTGTTATGGATTGCAAACGGAGATCACACTGTTAATCACTAGAAGGGATTCTCATCCGGGAAAAAACACAATAAAATCAATAAATCATTCAATGCTAGTTTTTTCTACTGTGTAATACGAAAAACATGTGCAAAGCTTAATTTTGAATAATTGTTTAATGCTAGGATATCGTGGACTAAAATTGTGACGATATAAATATAAAGTGCAATATTACGTTTTCATTTAAGTTCAGTCCTTATGATTTGGTTTTATGACCTTACCAACGAATAGGAAAAAGATATTTTCTGCTTCGGAAGAACCAGAGGCAGTACCCGAATAAGAACATATTTGCTTTGCCTGATTCGAGTAACGTTCATCACAATCAATCACCATTTAAACAATCAGACAATACATGCTCTGATGTTGGTTCGAAAGAAGAAGGGATACTCTTTTTTCAGTTTCATGTGAATCATAAATAACCACTTGAAATTCGATTTCAAAACAAGTGTTTTCATATCTTTTGTCACACAACTAAGTCATAAGAAGCCAAGTCTAGGGAAAATGTTGCAGAAACCCTGTAGTTGAAAATCTCAATGCAATGCAAAGAAAAAACAAAGCAAAACAAACACGTGTAAATGATCAATTCGTCGTATGCACCAGACATTTTGTGTTCGAAGAGAACAATGTAAGCATGTATATTCCCTTGTTGTTCCATAACTGGACAGGTAAGTGGTTTGACCAAAAAATGTCAAGGAAATCAAAGCGCAAAATAACAAAGACAGAAGAATCATACAAATTGACAAAATAAGGCACGTTCAGAATGATACACTCTTACAAATCAAGCCATAATCAATTTCTTAAGTGCATACATGAGCCTAAAGTGCAGTACAACTACGCCAAAGAAAGAGAGAATGATGGATATTGAGGAAATTTATTAATGGCTATAGTAATGTCGAATAAATGTGGAAGGTGTAATGATGCTATAAGCAACTTAAGAGATGGACTGATCCTCCAATCATAACTCCATACAAAGACATATACAAATATGGGCAAACATACAGGAGAAACGTGGAACATACACACACACACACACACACACACACACACACACACATATATATATATATATATATATATATATATATATATATATATATATATATATATATATTTATATATATATATAGTTTAAAATACATTTCAAATTTGTGAGAAGAAAAGAATAGGAAACAGATTTTATCTGATTTTGATTATGTTTAATCACAATGTTCAGTATTCAATCATAAAATAGGGAACAAAAGACTATGCTAGTTTTTGATGAGTGCATTGAGCACGAAAGGTTGACAATCGCTCGGTAAGTATTTCCTTATCATCTTATTTGCATATATTGAAGACTCCATTTACTGTGTAAAATATTGAATAATGCTGTTACATATCGTCGACAATACTAATGATGAAATCATCTTTTATCGATTGTCACAATATGTATTGTTCTTTATTATGAACTATTTAGATGCCACAGTTTTATTATTGGAATCTGATTAAACACTTTGGTAGGTTGTATTTTGAATACGAGGGAAACGAAAAGTATCAGTTAGGATATTAATTAAAGAATAATCCCTTCCCCAACCAACGAACCCATGCAGATTACACATGCAAAACATCATTGGCTGCTGATGAGTGTGTGAGGTACGAAATGTTGACACTTGCATGATATACATAATTCTACTTAAAAAAAAAAAAAATGAATATTTTCGGTTTTCAATTTTCTTGTTGATATTTTCAGAACAACCAATGTGACCTGAATGGACTTTCCTTGTGTTACAACCTTATATCTGGCATGTATGTTTCCATTGAGATTGATGCTATTATGTACATTTTAGAATAGCTAAAACAAATATTATCAAACACACATACACATGCAAACATACAAAGACTCACTTACACACACACCTTGCTTAAATATACATTTATTTGGTTTACACTATCGCAAGGATAATATGCATCATGATACCGATCCAAAAAGTTAGAAGCCACATCTAAAAGTATACATGTGATAAGGTTAAAGCGTAATTCAAATTTTTCGGATTAAGTATTTCAAAATTATCATATTTCAACAGCTGTACACAATTTTGTTCTGTCGTGTTTTGTCGAAAGACCATGTTCTCAAAACAGCCTAGAATTCGGAATTAAGTATTAGCTTCTGTCGAGATTTGAACTTGCATTCCTCCCTTCAGAAATCTGTCTTCCATTGATTTCGTTTTACTGTCACTTTTGAGACAGAAGTGTCAATGATTAAAGAGAGTGCAATCTGTAATCAGTGTAATGATCTTTCTTCTCCTATTCTGTATATACCCAGTGTTTCAATGGAGAAGTGCATTACTAGTTTTCTATAACGTTATTAATCAATTTTTTGAAAATATTCCAAATACTCAATTATCTAAGCCGAGGAGTGCAAGAGATTTTAGAAATAGATAAAACAAGAAACAATTGTTATTGACAATAGAAAGGGACTTACATACACGTATCTAATATTTTGTAGAAGTTGTGAAATTTTCGTAAGTTTTATGGTATCATTGAATTCACTGGTAGTTTCCTATGTTTTCTCTCCAATTGAATTAACAAAATAATCTTTTTTTTTCTATTTTCTAAATTGAAGAGTTTCACAGCAATTCAGGTAACAGCTTGGAATATTACACTTATGATGGAAAGTTCCATATCACTCTGGAAGATTCACAATCTATGAATAATCAAAACGTTCAGACAAAAGTCATCATGAAATATCCACGGTAGTTAGATCTGCTATTTTAAAGATCTGTCGTCGATATGCAACCAAAGGGAATTTCGCAGTACTAAAACGCTTAGGGTGACTTGTAAAGATGGAGAGCGTACCAAAAACTGAATTAAAGAGGGGTATCGATCAACCAATTCCATACTGCAAAGCATCAAGGGCCAGTTTTCTTCGTTGAGGACAGTTTGATTCGATAGAGCTAATTGCATTTTGAAGAAAAATGATCTTTGTTTGAATGCATATATAATTTTGGAGAAAAACTATGATGACACAGCATCATTTGCTGAAGCACAATAAATTCTGTTGATGAACATAGGATTGAACCATGAGTTTGGCCAAAGGTCTGATGAATTTCTCCTGTTATTGTTTTGAAACATTAAGTATGCATAGATGAAGATCACAATGATCAGGCCTCATCAGTCAATGGCATCTGCATTTATTAAAACTTCCTCTCCATGTAATGATATTGGCATGCTTTTCTACTGATGGCCGAGGAGGATTGTATTTCCTACCACCAGAAGTGTGTATGTATTGTTTTAGTCGAATCTGCTACCATTCATGCAGATGAGCTGCAGCATCATTTTAGAAGGTGCCACATATCGCTAAAGGTGTAAAAATGGATTAAGGGTCAAGGTACCAAACTTTTGGAATGCTTCCCTAACTCGCTGGACCCAGCCTGACAGTGAACCTGAAAAAAATTGGACTACAGAAAAATGGCCACGATAAAAAAAAAGTTAAAGACGATGGGACATAGAAGGTCAATTAATTGAGGCATCGATGTCTCCCAGAGTCAGAGCAGTGAATATAAATATTATCCTCGTTAATGTCAACTTTTCAACTCAAGTTATTATATATTATTGTCTTTTTTTTATAAATATGTGTTTCAATTAATCTTTAAGTGATTTTTCCCGAAGAAAATTGTTTCTGATGATTTTTGCTTACACAGGCATGAGATTTAGATAGGGGCTGAGAAATAAAGAATAAGATAGTATTCTCATATCAGGAACACGCATGAGCGGTAATCATTGATACAATATTTAATACTGGTTCTATCAGAGTCTGAGCTAACATTGAACTAAGGATATCAAACGCTAATTTTCTAGACAGGCAGATCCTCCCCAAATAGAAGATTGGCATGGCATCATATCACTCGTTTCTTTTTCAAATCTGCAAACAATGATATGCGTAAAAATACTTAGGTATGATTCTTTCAGGAGAAATGAGAAAAAAATAAGTCTAGATAACTTATCTTTGATGAAGCCAAACTTGCTTAGTTAGATGGGTATTTACAAGTGGTTTTCACTATGACTCTTTTCAAGCTTAAGGTAACTTTTTATTCGAGTCATTTTTTAAAAATTAACTGGTATACAGACTCATAATGACATGGAAATGTTCATGTTGGGGCACTTTCCTTGATAGAAAACATCTGAAATTCTACTTGTTCTAAGGCTTCAAACACAAACTAGAAGTGTCAGTGAGAAATTCACCGTTATTTCACCCACCGAATAGGCTGATAAATGCTTAATTTCTACACCTGACAAAAGCACGAGGTTACAACAGCCGGAAGATGATGATTATAACAACTAAATTAATGACCACTCTCGTTGATTCCCCATCTCGCAAACGATCTGAGGAGTGATATGAGACTAGCTTACTGACTGAGGCTTTTGGGCATGCTAACGATTGATATAGAGTTCATCCAAATTAGATGAGAAAGATTGGTAAAAAGACAGAGGGAGATAGAGACTGAGAGAGAAAATTGTAAAGAGAGGGAGAGAGAGAAAATCGTAGAGAAAGAGAGAGAGAGAGAGAGAGAGAGAGAGAGAGAAAGAAGGAAAAAATAGAATCATGAAGATAAATGTCCTGTCATAACGGATGTATTACCAAGTCAGTGATTATTGAGAAAGATATCGACTTGTACACTCATATTTGAGTGCGTATTTGTCTACTGAGAATTTCGAAAGACTTGGATTCCCCACCACCGACTTGAGAATTCGGCTATTAATTCTGGGATATGTG